>CM057815.1:40680480-41165480 GCA_030067965.1 Latrodectus elegans
TTTGTGAGCCATAAGGAAAACATCGTTCAGTAAGCCTTTTGTTAAAAAGAATGACTGTACAAAAGTCAACAAACAGAATGACATCTGGTAAAAAATTTTTTTTCCCTTTTATGAGAATTATCTATGGAAAAGACACCCAAGATATGTCAGTGTATTTTACATAGCTATTTATTCTTTTTTTTATAATATAACTGAATTCGTTGCTTTAAAATGCAATTTCATATTAAGTGCATACTGTTTTATGTAGGATTCAGACAGAGTAAATTTCTCATATTTAATACAAAATAAATCTATATTGCATTTAATTTTTATTTATTTCTTTAAATATTTTTCATTTAATTGTTATAAGCAATAATTCATAAAAATTATTTTATGATGCTTTAAATCATGAAATTAAATCATAAAACATTCTCGAGTATCTACAATCTTACACTTTATAGTAAGAGCGTTTATTGTTACAATAAATATTGAGAATAATTTGGATAATCATTATGTTTATGTGTTAATTTATCTCTCTCTTTTTCATAAAATAAAATAATTTAAGATTACTTACAGTAAACACACATAATAAGTTTAATTTACAAATATTTTTTAAGAGAATTTTCACGAATTAAGGGGTTTTGACTTATTTAATAATTGATGCTATTATTATTATATTAAATATTTATCAAAACTCTTTTTCTCTAAAACTCTCTTTTTCAAATAAATTTAATAATGTTGGTACTAAAATAATCGATGTAAAAAAAAACAAAACTTCCAGGGTGTGGCTTTTGGGTTAAATAATAGCACTATTGAGAAAAGTTTCATGTTATAAAATATTCAAATAAATTGAGTGCGTAAATCTTGAAACAAAGAAAAAATATTCGACGAAAGAGAAATTTTTAGCTATTATCTTAAGTACTTTTATGTTCACATTCAAAATATATGTAGAAATTTCGTACTGTTATTTATTTATTATTTTGCGATCAAGATTTTGGAAATATTTCTTTATAAAGATATTAAAGATCACAATTTTTTTACGTAATCTTTTTAAAAAATGCTCTTTTTCATAAAATTAAATTGATTTGTTTGTTGTAAAAAGTTGATATTTATTTGATTCCCAATATTAATTTTTCACAAAATTAGGTCTTACTAAAAGTCCTTTTAATTCGTTCAAAATTACAAAAATTGTTATTTTTTTACTATTTCAAATTTACATTTTATTACATTAATTTTAAAATAATAAATTTACTGTAATTGAATTAAAATTACATAACATAATTTTGTGTATCTTTAAGTGATGTCTGAATTTGTTGATTGCCATTTTTCAAAATTAAAAAAAAACATCACTAAGAAAAATACTACTTTAAAGAAAGTCGCTTCTTAAAAACTTGCCTTGTATTGTGCGATTTTTTGAGAATTATTAGCAAAAAGGTGGGTCGGTATAAGTTTCGTAAAGGACTATATTTTCGTTCCATATTTCTTTAAAATTTAAATGGAACTAAGCAAGATTTAAATTTTGCAATTATCATTTGATTTCACTTTTTAAGAATTATAGTTATTGTATTTATTGTATAGAAGTTTCTATGGAGCCATTTTTATGCTACTGTGGAAGGTTATTCGACAATAAAGTGTGTAATGATGTCAACAATGCATTGATAACTACTTTAAAGAAAATGGTGCAACAGACATAGATTTCTGGAAAGCCTAATCTTACACTATTTTTTAAAAGTTCAATGAAATACAGGATTTTTTTCCTTAAATTTTCCTCAAAACAGGCAAATTTAAGCAATTTGATAAATAACCGTAGTGAATAAAATATGTTTTTCCGGTTTCGAAAAGATCGTTTAGTTATATTATAGTATTGGTAAATGTCGTATGTCTAATGGTGATATCAATAAATGTCCGTAGTAATCTTAAAGAATCGTTATTAGCTATAAAAAGACAATATGTTCATTTTGAATTATTTTATTTAAAGAGTAAATCAATTTTAAAATTGTGTATTTTTGTATGCATTCTATACAAAAAGAAACAATGAACTTTATGTACGTTTTCATATAATTTGTGCAAGAAAAAGTTAACTGCTGCTTAGAGATAAAAATGAAAAAAAAAAACTTATAGTAAAGTTTCTGTGATAGAAGTATTCATTTTTAAAAATATATTGAGGTACCGTTGCATTTAATTTATTTATTTTAAACTCGCTTCCCTACTTTTTGGCTTCAAATTTCTCACACTTGTTTCATAAATATAAAAAATCAAAAATAATTTTTTTTCCAATTCACTTAATACAAATGAAAATTATGTTTCAAATTTAATAATCTAAACATCTTAAATTTTCATGAAATTTATATATTTTTGAAATACATTTTTGTAAAACATTTTATAAGTATTTAATATTTTTAATATAACAGTGCATTTATTTGAACATCTTTAGTAAAATTAAATTAAATTATACATGCTCTCGTAATATTTCTGCTAGAAATATTTTTTTTAGTAAGAATATATCTAAAACAGAGTAACTATATTTTAAACCACTTCGAAACAGTCATGAAAATTAGTCAAAATATATTTATCTAATTACAGATGTTAGATTTGGAAATTATTTCGGTTCAAGAAATATACTTATAAAATTTGTTAGAATTGAAGATATGTGAGTGATATATATTCTCTCTTTGACTCATAAGAATTTATTATCTGTGATAAGCAATACTTGATTCAAAAGACTATCAACCAATATTAGATTCAATTTATTGGAATTGCTATTCATATTTATTTCCTAGTCAAATTTTGAACAAGGTTTAGTTGCGATTGATTACTTACATCTCGCTCGAACTATTGAATATGGAAAATGTATTTTTAAGAAAGTATTCAGAAATATTGAATTGATAACTTCTCATTTTGGTGTTTGTTATCTTTCTAAGAGAGATTATGGATGTTTGCATGAATTAAAT
Organism: Latrodectus elegans; assembly: GCA_030067965.1. Classification (NCBI taxonomy): domain Eukaryota; kingdom Metazoa; phylum Arthropoda; class Arachnida; order Araneae; family Theridiidae; genus Latrodectus; species Latrodectus elegans. The sequence continues at coordinate 40,683,411 of CM057815.1, forward strand.
ACAATAATATTGTTTTAGTTAAATTATTGTTAGTAAGTATTGCTGAACAATCAGTTCACAATCTCACTTATTGCAAAAAATCTAATGATTATTTTCTACATGTATCACATCCCACTGTCAGTATCACGTTTAACATTTTAATAACCGTGACTTGTAGTATAACGTGAATTTAAATTACGCACCTGGCAGCTCTTAGAATGTCGATATTCAAATTCATTGACGACTTGGAAAGATGTCTTTGATGTATGTGACATCATTATGAGCAGTCATCTGACATTGAAAAGAGTCGATCATAGGTCTCAGATAAACAATTAAGTGTAGCTAAGCTATAAGTAGTAGTTCTCGAACTAGTATAGTAGTTTTGCGCATATACTTAACCAGTTATATTCTTAACGATAATATATTAAACATATGAAAAGCAGTGTATTAACAACAAAAAAGGCAGTTTTCCTCATCATGACAAACTCATGATTTATCACCTTAGCGACCATAGGCCAAAAGTAGATTGAATAATCATAGAAACAACAGTATCTACACCCACAAATTTCCATGTTAATTAATCGATGTGATTTACCAATAAGCCTTGTTTATCAGATATTAAGATATACTATCAATAACTGATGTGGTGACTCTGAATTCTGGTTTCGAAGAAGTCCAATTAAGGTATACTAAGCCCAACATTATAGGCAGTGATTTGGATCGGTGTGCACACTACAAAGTTCTGCTTCATCTGATTGGATGAGCCAGATGCACTGCTGAATGCGTACAGAATTCTGGAGTCCAATCACCCACCATTTGAAGTCAGAATGAAATGCTTTTTCTCTTAGTTGTATCAATCACCTAAGTATATGCAGATAAAGAAATCTGTAATTCGATAAGATTTCTCACTCAGCAAAATTCTTAATACCTAGGTTAATATAGTTTTAGAAGCGATATCCTGGAATAGCCAATCACTTTAAAGAATATTGTGTCTTACATTGAAGATATTTAGTAATTAGAAGGCTATTCTCTCTTTTAATATTCAACAATACGACTAATATATTAGTGAAATATCGTTTACTATCGAAGGAATCACAATTTGTTATTGCATAACTGTAATAATAGTGTTTGCAAATATATAATGTTATTCTGTGACTAATCAGACTGCTAGATGTTGCTGCAATTTGAAATTATTTGGATCATATTAAAAAGGCAACTTCAATTGTCAGAATATTAACATATTCAGTTATCAGAAAAGCACCAAATTTACTTCAGTTATAAAAGAACACACAGAGTGTAACTCTACCATACAATCTAATGAAATAAATATTTTTTGGATTGTTAATCATAAAAACGTTTTATTATAAAATGTTTTTTATGACTGTATTTTTCCCACAGAATATATATATATATATATATATATATATATATATATATATATATATATATATATATATATATATATATATATATATATATATAATAGGTCAAATATACACTGCTGTCCACCGAAAATGCAACATCTTGAAGGAAGTATGAAAATAACATGACACTTACGACATGCATTTGCGGAGGTGAAGATAAACTGAAATGAATTCAAATGATTAGAATTTCAGCTCAGACGCACATCACACGCGCCTGTGGTGCCACCTCAAAGCGCTATTTAAGGTTGGGATATTTCAACAAATTCAAGTTCAGTATTGGGTTTTCTAGTGGTTTTTTTCAAAAAACGATCAATTATGCTTCGTAGAAAAAAGCAATTATTTTTTGATCAAGTATTCTAGTTCGACAGAGAAAGGATAGTGGCCTATTAAAATTCTGGATTATCTTTCAGAGAAATCGGTAGTAAGGCTGGACGAAACCAAACAACTGAAACGTGGATATGTGATCGTTGGATGTAAGAGGGTACGACGAACCAACGTGTTCGATCGCATCCACCTCAGTGCACCATTTCACGTGATGACAGGCAAATTGTGCACATGACAGTGAGGGATCACTCAGCCACATCACGAACCATAGCACAGCACATTCAGTCTGTAACGCATCATCCAATGTTTGCGAGTAGCGTTCGACACCGTTTACATTCGACAAGCAGAATGGTCTATTCTCAAGAAGTCCATTGCTTCTTCATATCGTGACGCAGGGTCACACATGTCTCCTCCACCAATGTTGCGATGAAATAAGGATGTGGACGGTAGAATAGAATAAAATAGTCTTTACTGACGAGTCACGCTTCTGTTTGCAACGCCACGATGGTAGCATTCGAGTCTGGAAACACCATAGAAAAAAAAAGACGCTTAACAGCTGCATTATACACCACCACACTGGTCCTGCACCAGGTTTTATGGAATGGAGTGATATTGGATCTCTCTCTCACACTTCTCTACTACGTTTTGTCGGTACTTTAAGCAGTCAGCGCTACATCTCCGAGGTATTGGAACCAGTTGTCCTTCCTTAACTTCAAAGCTTGCCTACAACAATATTTCAACTGGATAATGCACGTGGCACGCATTGCCCAAGGGTTCTTCGTCAATCGCCAGATTGAATTGCTTCCCTAGCCGACTTGCTCTATGGATCTTTCCCCAAAAGAAAACATGTAGTCCATGGTTGCTCAACGATTGACCCAGATTACATGCCTAGTTGCCACACCAGATCAAATTTGGCAACGTGTAGAAGTTGCTTGGTCTGTTGTACCCCAAGAACATATCCAAATTCTCTTTGAATCAATGCCGAGGCGTGTAACAGCGGTGATCTCCAACAAAGGTGGCTTCTCTGGCTACTGACTTTTGCTGGAACTAACTTCACAGAAGTCTATAATTTAATTATTTGATACTTGGTTAACATGTTATCTACAAAATGAATTTTGTTATGATATCTATCGTCTTTCTTAGTGTTGAAATTTGGATGACCAGCAATGCTTCTAAATTTAAAAGAGCTTTCAACTCGATTTTAAGAGAATTATTTAAAAATTTCATTAATTTTAAGTTTTATAATGGTTTTATCTTCAAATTGATTTTTATTATTCATATTAAATGTTACTGAAACTGCAATACTGGGATAAAAATTTATATTAATTAAAATAAAACAGAATCAAATGGGAAATAACTTCTAACTTCTATTCTACGAATTGAACATGACATTTTTTATAACAATCTCAATAACTGCCATTGATAAATTACTATATTTGATATAAATATTATATTTGATTAATATACTTTTTGATAATCTTGTCATAAATGTCATTGATGATAATCTTGTCATCATTGTTTCAATATTAATAACTTTAAAAAAACCTTGATTACAATTTAGAGCTAATTAATGTCTCCTTTCACCAACCATTTAGAGAGTGAGGCAATAAAATTCTGCTAATATTTATAATTGCACTGCTATTTTTAATTTCTTCAGTTTACTTAAAGTAATTTTATATATTCTTGTTTATTAATGAAGATATAATTAAATAATTGCTAAAGTAAATTTATTATATATATATATATATATATATATATATATATATATATAGATATATATATATATATATATATAGATATAGATATATATATTCATTTCAAATATGGGAGGCTTAAAAAATATAGTAAAATGTAATTATTCATATCAATTAATTTTTTGACAAGAAAATATAGAAAAGGGATATAACCAAAGAAATTGTCATTTATACTGCAAAAAATGATAATTTACAATTTTAAACAATAATTTAAGCTGAAAATATGTCTAAAATAATATGAAAATTTATACAAAAACTGTATTTCGCTTTTGTAAAATCGAATCAGGAACATTTTAAAGCTGTTCGTTAAAAAATTGAGTTTTTGCGATGTTCGATTAATCGGTATAATGGATACTTCGCTCATAATTTATCAAGAGCTTAACGCAATTCACTCCCTCATATTTTGTAACATAAATCCCTTGACTTATGATCAAAAACTGAATTTATTGTATCGTATAAAAGTTAAGTCACACACTCAAAATTAAAGTCAAGGATGTAAATTATACAATGATTCTTAATGAAAAAAGTTGTACGCATTGAGATAATATCCTTGATTATGATTATTTGTTTTATTTTTGATGCCCTAAAATTTTTATTATCATAGTTTTCTACACTGTAAATATTATTGCTTTAGACTGACTTCATACAGCTTACGTAATCGTATAAAATGCTATGTGTCTGAATGTGTTACATTCAAACACAAACATTAAGTAAATCACATTTCACTGAGAATCTACATCAGCTAGAAGAATAGTTCATTTTAAACTTGTACCATCATTTCAAATTAAAAAAACCCTTGTAAATTTGTCTCACATTGCGTTTTACAATTTTAATACTTACCAATTCTATTTGTTTGTTATCCATTTGAAGATATCAATGCACTTTTTTGCGATCATCGAATTTCATCATGCAGCAACCGCAGGTTCTTTTGTTTGAGACTTAAAAACTCGATACTGTTTAAACAAAGTAGCATATGGATTAAGGAATATAAATATAATCTTTTTGGATTTTACTGGGTAAATCTCCAGAAAAGGCAATAATATCAACCATTTGAATTCAAATTCAGATTGAAAATATTGTAACTTTAACTATTTTACCATATTAAATAGATAATAACATTATAGAGCTGAGTTTAGACGCAAATGAGAAACAGTATCAATGTTCTGTTAGAAAATAGCATTCAGGTTGCACATAAAATGCATCCTTTTCATAAAATGAAACTTGTATATAAAATATGTGAATTTGTCAATTACTTTTTCTTTGTAAATATGGGAACTGTACTTTCTGACACTTTTTTGTGAATTTCAAAACAGGCATCCGAGAATTCCAATGCATAAGAAAATCAAAAAGAGAAAGAAATATGGTTTACTTCTCTTAAAATGATAGTTAAGAAATAAATTATTCAAGGGAAAACTTGACTGAGCATAAAAGAAATAGGTCTTGAAATTCGTTTTCCCGAAAGAATGCTCTTTATGAAAATATATGCAGTCTGCCTACAGTTTTTTTTACGAAACAATCCGCATTCTTCCCACCTTTTAAGAATATAAACCAGTTTTCTCATGCCGTCGTATGTATAATTAGAAACAGAAACACCTCCGTTAAAGAAGAAAAACGCATCGATTAGTATATTTTAATTTTCTAATATATATTATAATCACTGGATTATATATATTCGGCTCTTCGGTTTCGCTTTTTGACAGTATGAGAGTCATTGTTCATATGATAAATTTGTTTTACTTTATTTTAAAAATTTCCTTAAGGAAAACTGCGTTGTTATTTTTGTGTGATACTCTCATTGGAAAATCCCATAAAACTTTATGTATTATTCATGTTTTAAATCTGTGAAACTTGCTATCATTAAACATATTTTTCATTTCAAGCATTCATATAAAAATCTATATTCACAACAAATATTTTTAAACTTCGAAAATCATTTTAGCTGCCTATAGAAAGCAATTTGAAAGCATCAAATTTGTTTAGATACCTATATCACAATAAAACCAGAACAGGAGTGCTTAATTCACTGAATAAACTTAACGGAATAAATTAAATTAAAACATTTTCCAAGTATAAATGTAACTGTCTCACAAATCATGCTCGGGTCTTAGGTGGAAATTATGAGAAAAACAGGGTTACTGCTGTACAATCACTGGTGATTACAGTATTTGGGTTGGAACGCGATATGATGCTTTGTCACCCTGAAAATAAATATTAATCAATCCATACAATTAGGTAGAGTATAAAAAAACGTGACAGTCTGAAACACCCATCATTTAGGTAACAGCATTAAATTTATTAATTTAATTTAACATGCAAATGTCTTAGGTCATACCATAAAGGAAGTTTCCAAACGAATATATCATCACTACAGAATTTGATAGTCAGAACAATACACCTAAGAAAAAGCATTCATAATAGCGTTCTTCATACCTATGAATTCCCATTTCATGAAAAGAAGCATGTAGGGTGACTTGTTCCACAACACAATTTTCCAGAAGATTTGCAATCTAGTTATGACTTGGAAAATATAAAGTGAATCTGCGAGCCTAGTTGGACAGTTAATACTGGGTTTGTGAGCAAGGACACAACCGTGGATATCGAAAGCAGCAATTCTCTCTGCAAGAGCCTTTCACAAACCTAATGATTCAAGATAAACCCAACGCATTCATTTAAGTTTGGAGAAACAATAGATGAGTATGTGTGGTTCGTTTCTTAAAACACGCATTCTTCCAGTTCCTTATGAAGATATCTATAGTTAATTATAACTTTATTAATTCCATTACAATTGTATCAATTAACTTATCATTACAGTGACAAGCAACTATAAAACAGCTCTTTCAAAGTTATAAAGTTTCTTGCGTTTCAACATATTGTTGCAAATTTAAATGAAAGTAACGATGTCCCCAATTTTAACATCGCATTTACCTTTTGTTTCCTTTGTACAATTATTGGAATTGCATGTAATGTAACTCACATTCAGTCGGGTGTTATGCAAATTCTCTTAGTTTTGGTTCTTTTTTATAAAATAAACTCAAGTATGTTATATATATATATATATATATATATATATATATATATATATATATATATATATATATATATATATATATATATATTAAGGTATAAAAATTAAAAAATTTAGTATACATCACTATATAAAATGAGTTAAAAAGATTTGTAGATAATATTTATTAAAATTGAAATGTTATTTAAAATATAAATAAATTTTTTTATTAAAATGGTAAGATTTTCACCAAAAATATTATAAAATTTTTGCTGATAATTTCCATAATGTATTATACACATACATATAACTTTTGTTTATTATAATTTGAAAAATCTAAATATAATTATGTTAGAATGTGAGATTATCTTGAACTGTTAACGTTCTTGTCGTGTTTATATCAAACAAGGATTATAATTTTAGTTAAATAATTTACATTAAATTACTTTTTACATTAAATTACTTGATAATATACAAAAAGAGAGAAAAACACTATTAAATAAATCAGTTTATGTTTCACAGGGTTTTACATTTAATAGTGTTTAAAAGTTTAATGCTTGCAATTTTTTTTGTCTTAGATATCTAAATAATAAAGCTCTTTGATTAGGCAATATCAATATATTTCATATTTTTATTCACGAAAGTTGCTTTGAAAAGTGTATATAATAATATAATGCATTTAATAAACAAAGTTGTGTTAAATCTATGGCTTTGTTAATTTATAAGAGTGTTTAATAATTTTTATCTAGTTAATATGATTTGAGCCTTCAGGAATTAGTATAGAATAGTATAGAATTTATAATTTATCTGTTCTCTCTCGTCTAATCAACTCATTTATGTAAAATTTATATATAAAAAATAATCCTTAGAAATAACGATGTTCGGTTTAAAATTGTGCTGTATTCAAAGAGTACTTAATAAGGATTACTATCATCAGCTTAATTTTAATTCTCGACTCTCAGCTTTGCAAAAGGAGCAATGCTTTTATGAATATAAAGAAATAAGAAAATATATATCCATGCGTAATAAATAGTAAATTTTTCATTTATTGACTTAACTCAGCTTATAGTATTTGGATCTGAATGATATACAAAATTAATTATGCTCAATACTTCAATAAGAGTAATATAAAGATTGTAATACTGCTTTTAATCTTAATTAAGGATCTTAAATTCAAAATTTACGAGTCATTTGATTTGACTTAGCGATTTCAATATGCGTTTTACGCAATAGTATTACTAAGATTTTGAATGCAACTTGGAGTCGATAGTAATCCATTCTGCATGGCAATTCGAAAAGACAATTGACACTTATTCAACATAAAAACCTTTCTCTTTTTTACTTGTCTTCATGGTTTCGCAGAAATGCTTATTCATTTCCAACAACGGGCTTGTCACACCGAGACATGCATCATCATAAATTCAATGGTTTATTTGAGTTATACAACGCTTCACTTGGCGCGTTAAATCACAACAGTTAAAAGCACCACGCGAGTCCACGAATACTGAATTATTAGCTTTGCTCAAGGATTATCCCTTCATTACAAACTTAATTTAAATAGTTTTTATTTTTTTAAAAAAAAAATAACAATACCTTTATGTGTGCTTGCACGTTAGATAGTTAATGAGGCATTATGCCAACTGTCATATTAAATTTATTTATTAATGTTTGTATATTTGAAACAATACATTGAGAAATTGGTTTAAATACTTAATAAACAAAAGTTTGAATTTAAAACCTTTGTATACTGATTAGGTATACAGAAAATATGAATACTTAAAATACACAAAAATGAGAGTGCTAACAACTTTGGATTAGGATTTTAATCATTAGTTTTCTTAAATCTTTATTAAAATCAAAATTGATTTCATGAAGTGCTAACAATGTAGCATTACTTGAAGTGGTTAGAAAATTGATTCCTTCAAAATATTAAATCAATATATCAAAGAAATGATACGAATGTTTCAAAGAAAGAAAAAATCAATTAATTGATCATTGATGGCACAATAATCGTTGGAGATTACATTAAATGTTGCAATTATCATTCAAAATCATAAATTCTATATAAAAATACAATTGTGTATTAACATATGTACGAAATATCTTATTTTTGCAATAACTTAAGCATGTATTATTACGACTATATGCACTTTAGCCATGGATACCTCTTCATATTATATGGGCTACCCTTTTCCTTGCAAAGTTCAGGGTTCCGTGTAGTATTGTCTTAAAAACACTAAAAAAATCACTTACAAAATATTTAGCCAAGCTAATTGCTTAGCTATATATAGTTATAAAAGTTTTGCCCGTGCAAAATTTTAAGCTCAAATTACCAAAATAATTATGTTCTATTTTTGTCCTCATATCTGGTTATGAAGACGATCGAGTCTTTCGCTGAAACTATTCAGACTATATCTCTAATAAATTGCAATCAACTACAATTTTGCAACATGGTGTATTTTTAGTTGGAAAATGTTCAATAATATTTAGATACAAGGAATTTATGAATAACAGCAAATTATTTTCGAGTAGCTGATCATAATAATTTCCAAAGAATGTTTTCCAATGATTACCCAGGTGCTATCAAAATGATATATGAATTCTTTCATTAGCTTTTACCAAATGTTATTTTGGTATTCGTTTGACCAAGCAACATGTTCGCAGAAATTTGTGACCATTCCTTGAATAAAACACTGCATCTAAGTGTCTTGTTAATAAGCATTTTCGAGACTTTTGTCGATAGTAACGCCACATTTTGTCAACTATCCTCAGAGTCACATTTACTAAATATTCCACACTGATTGATGATAATATTTACAGCAACAAATATTCTTTTTTAATTTCGTAATAACAAGAAAATTGCTCGACTACAATGTTTTCCGTTGGATGAAACTTGACATTGCTCATTCTCAACACATTCCTGCCATTGGGGTTAGGGAATTTTGAAATCCAGAATAATTTACAAAACGGCATGGAACAAGTGTTTTGTTCCACGATCATTCCTTGTTCTTTCTCGAAATCTGTTAATTCCAATCTAAGAACCAACCATAATCGCGTAAGAAAAATTTTCATTAGAATAATTTTAATACAAGGGAGATTAAGCAATTTATTACTTATTTATATAAATATTTTTATGCTATTTTTATACGAACATTTACTTGTTGTATCATAAATGTCTGATACAACAAGTAAATGTTCGTATAAATCAAAATTTGATAATCGAAAAAAAATTTAATATTTTATTAGGAAATATTCTATTTTTTATTGGTTATATATATATATCAGATTAAATTTTATTAATGGCATTCTGAAAAAATTATTCTTCCACTTAAATATTCTTCACGATTTCGAAATTTCTTTGATTTTTTTTATGAAAGAATATAAATTTTAACTATCAATTTTTCCTTTAGATGGGAAATCAAGAACGGAAGAAACTAATTCTTGATGTTTTAGCGTATGGTTCTTAAGAATTTTTTCAGATAAATGGAAGGTATAATTGAAACCTTCAGAATAAAATTTAGCTCAAATAGAATTGAATGTATAATCCTAAAAAATTATTTTTAGGATTATACATTCTAAAAATAATTTTTTAGGATTATACATATGATTTTTTAAGTTAAGATTATAACACTGTATTCTAATTGGTTTCAGCCAAATGCTTAACCCTTAGCATTAAGAAAGTCGAGCGTTATTTTAGTCTTTAAATTTAGTCTCTCATTCTTATTAAAATATTTTTATGTGCATATTGTGTTTGACAATAAGAACCTAAAATACCGTACTAATTAGCAATAAATTTAAGTAACCATATTGCATCAATAAACTAATAATATCTATAACTAATAATAGAATTTTAAAAAGAAATTTCTTGCTGTAATAGATTTTTTTGTTCCTTAGGTATTAATATGTTTCAGTTTGAAAAGTGAACAAAACCACTGTTAAATGTTTGGCTGTGTCAACACAATATTTTCATTAGATTTAATTTTTTTTCTTTACATTTATCATTGTTTATACATTTTTAATGGAAAGAAATTTTTAAGATAAAAGAAAAAAATTATGCAAACACAACAATATTTTCATCTTTATATATCCTTTTTAATACATCTTTGATAAAACACTATTTTAGTCCACCCTTCAAATTGCTTTTCGGAATTGAGTATTTTTTATATACCAGACTTTCTCAATGTTTACATTTCAATTAGAAATATTATAGTATTTTCAATGTCACCCCTTTCAATCCTAAATCAATAGTTACCATTTTAGAAAACAACAGAATTAGATTAAAACACCACTTTTTTTTAACTAACTATTAAAATGTTAAAAAATATTGAGTAACCGTAATTGAACGAATCTAATTTCACTTTGTCTGAAAAAAAAGGAGTTATTACTCAAAAATTTATGAAACTTTGTGTGGAACATATTACAGGTTTGGGAAGTTTCTTGAAAGAATACAAAATTAGTTTAAAATTCACCACCAGGGAGGCGTTTTTAACTAATTCTGCATTTAACAAAATGAATGATAATTTAAAATTTTTATTGAGACTAATTATGTTGAATATGTTTTGCTGCAACAAAATTATTTTCAACTGACGTCTGGAATTCTAGGATAGTAAGTTCTACAATTGATTTAATGTGTTGAAAGAATTATTTTGAGCATGTTCTGAAATATTTTCTTTAATATGAGGTAAGCTCTTGGGTTATCAAGACTTTGAAAATTTTTTAAATACTCCAAAAACCGAAAGTCATAGAATCAAAGAAGTCACAAGTCAAACATAAAAGATGTGACTGGCATCTTATTCCTATGTAAAGTAGTTTTATGGGTGCCTATAGTAAAAAGGTTAATGTATGGATTAGTACAATCTTATATAAAAAATTCTGGTGAACAAGCATAGATGTGCGTGCAGATCAGGAACTATATTACCTTATAATAATAAAGTGAATAGTAGCACGTGAATTGAACATATTGAAGGACTTTTAGCACATAATTCTTAGAAAATATAGGAGCCAATTATAAATGATGTGGTAAAATTATAACACACCATTAGTTTTGAATTGCGACGGTCAAAAAGTAATGGAGTGTTATAATTTGAATTGAAGGTGTACAAAAAACTTGATAATTGAACACGTACCAAAATTTAGTAGTTGTGAGCATACCCCAAACCAATAGATGGATTTCGTGAATTTAGAAGATATCTCAGTATCGTTCTGATACAATTTTAAAGAAAGAAAGAAACTGAAGGATGGAATTTCGGAATCACGGGAAAGCAATCTTTTTACAATTTCAACATTGTAAAAATAATAATAGAGAATTCTTGGCATAATTTGGATAGTTGAACTAGGCATATCTAATTTTTTTGCCACATGAAGGTTTCTGGTATTAATGTATAAGTTGGAAACTTTGTGTGCTTTTCAGTGTGAAACACAATATTCTCTGTCAATTCTGCCGAAAAATCTTTTTTTTCAGTGAATATTGAACAAATATATTTCTTCAAATTTTGCTATCGCTTATCGAAGAATTTTGAGGCATTGGAATTATATAAATCTATTTTCAAAAATCTAAATCTGTGGAATCCCAGTTTTGGTATATCAAGCACATTGGAACAACATCTCCTGGAATATTTCTAGGTGTTATAACAGAACTGCGTGAAAATTTGAGATTATTTTCTTCTTCTGTCTGTTGGTCGTGAATTCTAAAATAAATTTCCAACGGGAACTCGAGTATCTACATTAAAAGACATTTCACTTTTTAAATGTTTTGTTTTCCTCGTGTTACTGTTAAAAGTGACTGTTTTCTTAGTTCAAGATTCATTTGAGGGTAGTGATTCATATGATGTGATTAATTACGCTTGTTGACAAAGGTGTAATTAGGTAAGCTTTTAATTGTTTTAATTTAATTTACAGTTCACTTAAAGTAATAAATATTACGTATTACGTTAAACAACCTTTACAAGTTGTTCAACTTAATTAGGAATATTTATTGTGTTAGAATGACTTTTAGACGAAAAGGATGGCAAAATTTGAATAAAAAACAATTTTAAATAACTTATTAAAATTACGCCATCTAGCAGAAATATTTCGAACTAATTTTTTATACTTCCAAACCAAATTTTATTTTTTTGCTAAATTCTTCTAGACAAAATTTCATAACTTTCTGAGTGATGACTTTGTACATAAAAAATTTTGAAATGTTGTTTATGTACAGTATGAGTCGTTTAATTGTGATATCTTTGAGCATTAATTAATTTCTAGAATTATGGTATTGTGTAAACAGTATTTGCTAATATTTTTTTATCATAAACACATATTTTTCTTATTTTATAATAATTATGCACGCTTTAACATTTTGACTTAAATCGTTTGCATTTCCTTTTTTCAGTTTCTGACATGCATGGATTGTTGCCAACTCAGATATAATAAATATTCCATTTGGATGTAATCTTGATTTAAAATCTCAAAAATGTATAAAAAATGTCGAAAAAAAAAACAGTATTCGTTTTTCTGTGAATATAAGTAAAAGAATATTATTCAGTTGAAAGATAGGTGAATTTTTAGTTTTAAAAGTATCGTCTTGGTTTGTTGATTCTTGTAATACCTACTTAAAGAACATAATATTTATCGTCTGAAAATAAGAAATATCCTACATTTTTCAAGCCATTTATTAGCTAATTTTAGTTTCTAAACATTTCATGAAGTGTACAAGTATTTTATGATGTTTATTTATTTTAAATCTGACACCAGTTTGTTTTCTGTTAATGGAACATTTTTTATTTTTGTGTCATATTTTTATTAAATAATAGTTTTTTTAATTATAGTTTTTTGCAAAATATTAATTGTATTAATTTTGTTTGAATTTTGATCTAAACAAGAAAAAAATTTTTAAGGACACAGAATGTGAATATTTAAAAGCCCTATATTCATGAGATTCGATATTATCATTAATTTTATGAAACTCAAACAAGAAATTTTAATTCTAAAAGTATCAAAATATTTCCTTGCATTGATTTCTCTCTTCTTATGTTTACATATCACCTTTTAGAATAAGTATATCCTAAACTTCAAATGCTTTTAACTGAAAGTAAAATAACCCACTAATATCTGGTTTATTGTAAATTTAAAATAAAAAATTTAATAAACTAATCACAATATTAATAAAATACGATTTAAAATATGGCGAATTAAGAATTGTGTGTGACATTACTTTCATTATAATACACTACTGGCCATTAAAATTGCTACACCAGGAAGAAATGCAGATAACAAAATGATATTTATTGGACAAATATATTATACTAAAAATAACAAGTGATTAAATTTTCAAAAAATTTGGCTAGATAGATCCTGAGAAATCAGTACCCAGAACAACCACCTCTGGCAGTAATAACAGTAGTTATACGCCTGGAGATTGAGTCAAACAGAGATTGGATTGCATGTACAGGTACAGATGCCCATGCAGCTTCAACACGATGCCACAGTTCATCAACCGTAGTGACTGACGTTTGGTGAAGAGCCAGGCGCTCGGCAACCATTGACCAGACGTTTTCTATTGGTGATAGATCTGGAGAACGTGCTGGCCAGGGCAACAGCCGAACATGTTCCGTATCAAAGAAGGTCCGTACAATACCGGTAAAATACGGTCGGGCATTATCCTGCTGAAACTAGGCTTTCGCAGGGCTCGAATAAAGGTTAAAGCCTCGGGTCGTAACACACCAGAAATGTAACGTGCACTGTTCAAAACACCGTCAATGCGAACAAGAGGTGACCGAGACGTGTATCCAATGGCAACCCATACCATAACGCCAGGTGATGGGCCAGTATGACGATGACGAATGCACGCTGCCAGTGTGCGTTCACCACGATGCCGCCAAACACGGATGCGACCATCATGATGCTGTACACAGAACCTGGATTCATCTGAAAAGAAGACATCTCGCCATTCGTGCGCCCAGGCTCGTCGTTGATCACACCATTGAAGACGCTCTTGTCTATGACGCAGCGTCAAGGGAAGGGTCTCCGAGCTGAGAGTCCATGCTACTGCAAACGTCGACGAACTGTTCGTGCAGACACTTGTTGTCTTCCAAACAACCCCGTTTCTTGACTCACGGCTCGTGACGTGGTTGCACGATCCATTACGGCCATGCGGGTAATATGCCTGTCTTCTCGGCTGCTAGTGATAGGTGGCCGTTGTGATCCCGCATGGCGTTCCGTATTACCGTCCTGAACCCATCGATTCCATATTCTGCTAACAGTTATTGGACCTCGACCGACGCGAGCAACAATACTGCGATAAGATAAACCGCAATTCCGGTACGCTACAATTCGACCTTTATCAAAGTCAGAAACGTGCTGGTACGCATTTCTCCTTCTTACACAAGGCATCACAACAACTTTTCACCAGGCAACAACGTTCAAATGCAATTAGTGTATGAGTAACGGGCTGAACAATTTCCTCATTTAAGCACTATGTAGGTGTCGCTACTGGCGCCTGCTTTGTCTGAATGCGCTGAAAAGCTAAACATTTGCATATCACAGCACCTTCTTCCTTTCGTATAAATTTCACGTCTGTAGCATGTCGCCTTCTTGGTGTAGCAGTTTTAATGGCCAGTAGTGTATAAGAAGACCACTTTTGCGAAATAAAAAAGCATTCAGTTTAAGAATTAGTTGGATAATTTAACGATAGAAATTATCTTAAAAAGAATGTGTAATAATAATAATATTAAACGTATTAAAATCTAGCTGGGCTACAAGATGATGAACTTTAAAATATAAGAGGTACAAATTTTTTATTGGAAAAACATAACTTTTTTGAAGCTAGGTATAGTTGACGGTGAGAAAAGCTGGCATCTTTGAAGCTGATGCCATCATATTTTAAAGATCGTTCTTACACTTTGTTAATTGGTTCACTTTTGGTACATGAGGATCGAGTCGTTTTTCTTTTGTTGTTTGATGTCTTTAGCAATTTGAAATGTAGACATGTCACTGCCTTTGCTCACATACATACCAACATATTTAATAGATTTCACTGAATTTAAGTATTTTGTTTTTATGAGTGCTTGGAAGATTTTGGAAAGTAGTGGGTTATATGGTACTGTTCATTGATTATCTATTTCCAGTCCGCTTCTGCCTCGAATTCGTATTTTAGCTGTTCAGCCACTTTTTTTTAGGTGATCGTCTTCTGTATTTGGGGTAACTATTATCTCCGGTTTGTGTGTTGTCCAAGTTTAGCTTTTGGCATTTTTTATATATTTTTCATCATTCATATTGTATACATGGCGAATTGGGATTTAATAGCTCACATGGTCCGTGAATCATGCTTCTTATATCTATGTCGTATAGCTCCAGAACTTCTTTTGGATTGAAAAATTCAGCTTGGATAATTTTATCTTTATCCGAGGAATGAATTCTTCTTTCGCTGGGTCGTAATGGAATGCTTCATTTGTTAGGTTGTATTGTTTAGTTTTCCGCGATTCTCATGCAATTATATTTTTGTGGGTGGCTTGCGTTTGCAGTCTTTTATTATAAGATTGTGTCTCAATTCTTGATTCATCAACTTGTTCATTTCGTTGTTTTTTGGTTTCTCTGCTTCTCACGGTTCTCATTCTCTTTCGTTGCAAACCTAAACGTCCTTCGCGCTCTTCGCCTGTTTCGTTTCTGTGCTGTTATTTTTGTTTTCGCGGTTTTGTTTCAAAACTGGCATATCTCCTCCTCTTTCACGTTTTGAATCCTGTAAAATACAAATAAAATTTTTTTTCATTAATAAATGCTCTAAATAAACTTTATATTTAGTTTATATTCAACCACTGTATCACTTTGATTATTCATATTCCATTGCTTGCTTTCATTCATTCATTGGGTATGAAACTGGCGTTCAAACTTACAACGAATCATACTTTATATAGCCTTACCTAAAAACAATAGGTAACCGCGTCCATACAAAAAAAAAGTTTCGAATAGTCCACCATGTTCCAGAACATTCCACAGCATCTGAGTGTGTTCTGGAACGCTCCATAATTCTCTAGAACTTTTCAAAAACATTCGAGTGTGTTCTGGAACGTTCCACAATTTTCTAGAACATTTCACAACATTCGAGTGTGTTCTGGAACGTACCAAAATGATCTGAGATATTCCAGACTGTTCCCGAACATTACATAATGTTCTGGAACAGCTCTCGATTGTTCTAGAAATTTTTAGAGGGTGAAGTTTCCACATACAACCGTATATATCTTCCAAATATCTTCAAAAGTTCTCTCTTCAGGTAAAATCGGGAAACTTCTTCATGGACGAGAGATAGAGGGTTAACACACACTATGTATATATATAACTTTTTTATTGGTACTGGGACTCATTTTTAAGTTTTAGTGGCACGCACATTGTACACTTTATTTTATAATACATATTGATGAATATAATTATTGATAATACTTAATAAACTGTATTAATAATGTTTTCCGAAAACCAGTTGTGTTACAGAAAATCTATTAATGTAATCAGAGAGAGTTTATTGAAAAAAATTTATTTGATGATTGTAATTCTGTAATAAAATGTTGATGTATTTCTAATAATGAAAATTTTCTAGTCATTTTGAAATTTCGAATTTTATATTAATGTATGACTGTAAGGATTTTGGAAAACTAAAGAATCTATTCGTGATGTTTTATATAAATGTTTCGATATTCACTAATATAATATTACAAATAATGCGCGCAATAATATTATAATCAGAAAATTTAAAAATAAATCCTTTTTAAAAAATTAGATAAGATTTTAGGATGTGGATAAGATTTTATGAAAAGGATAATGTAAGAAATTAAAAATGATAATTGATCGTTTAAAAATACTATAATTAGATTATTTGAAATAGATAATATTAAAAAATTAATAATAAGAAATCATCTTTTAAATGGATTACTTAAAAAATATAGTTATAAATGTTTAATTGATTAAAAATGTATAAAAAAAGGTTATTTGATAGTAAAATAACTAATAATTTCATAACATTAACTGTAATCGTACTAACTTTGATTTTGCAGCCTTAATTTGATTGTCATAAACTGTATTGAAGTGATTTTGTTGTTGCTATTAGTATACCTCCAACAGACTGCAAAATGTTTCTAGTTTTTGAACAGAGAATTAATTAACTTTTTCATGATACGGTTTCGTCGGAGAATACAAGAAAAGTTTTTTTTTACGTAGAACTCCCATATGATTTCATGATATAAAAAAGTACTCCATTAAATAGAATTCTGCCTCTATGGCTTTTCACACAAATCGTCTGCTATCAACTCTTATTCGCCATAATTCATTCGAAATGACTCATTATTCGAATGCAGCTTTGACTGTTGACCCAAATACAGTCGACCTGATACGAAGGAGATCTGGAATCGAGACACTATATAATCATGTGTTAAAATAAGCAAAATTGGATTTCATGTGTTTTCCGAAGAATAATTTCGAATGTTAAGGAAATAAGCTGGAATAAAAACGAATCAAACCTTCACTGAGTGTTGTAGGCAAATAAAAAAGATCATAAAAGGTTACAACGCCCAAATTTAGATAACGGAAATAAAATAGAAATTAAAATATTTAATTACATTCTTTGAGATATGTTTATTTTGAAGGTAAAGTTAAGAATATTTCTCAGTTGATTTAGAAAGTTACACATGGCGTCTTTAAAGGAAAATCCGAGATCGTGTTTTATATATAATATTTGGTAATAGTATCCCCAAATTTATTTAATCTCGAAAATGAGTGTAGGAAATTAAGAAAAAAATACAACTAGATGAACTTCAAAAAAGCTTGCAATTGTGTATTATGTCTTTCATTATAATATTTTTCTGAAAAATAATTATTGATTATTAGATTGTGTGAAACTAAATAAAGGGATTAAATGAACTGCTTATCAAGAAGTGAGAAATGAGACAGAATGTAATAAAACTTTTCTCAACATTAATAGCCTTATATTGCTTAAAATGTTTGATAATTTAACGCATTATAGAGAAAATATTTATATGAAGTACCTTTCCTATAAAATAAATGTGATTATATTTGAAACTAGACAGATGTTAAAAATACATGAGAATAAGATTTCAATAATGCGAAAATACACATATTAAAAATATAGAGAATACAAACAACAGTTATGAAAATTCAAACTTTTGAATTAACATCATCTAAAGGCTATGATAACAACGTTTAATTCACATTGTTTGAACTGAATGCAATATGGTCATTCAATTCATGAACAATAAGCTGTCTTGCTGCTCATGTCTTTAAAAAAGTACTTTAGAGACAGATAAAATAAATAAATTTACATCTTCAAGTGAGTTTTATTTTAGTATACAACGGCCACTAAGATGGATATCATTTGAAAAGAACATCGAATGATGCTATGATCAAATAAATTTTTTATTTTCAGTGAAAACATTCTATGTGCTGCGAAAGAGGGCTTGAACAAACTAATATTTTTCTTATACTGCTAATATTTTTTTATCGAAGTTCATATTAGAACGAATTGACATTATGAAGTTAGCTTATTAGACATGAAGCTACTATTAGGCACTTCAGTATATGAGGTTCATCTAAAAAAAAGGGTTACTAAATACCTATGAAAATCAAAATTTATTTTATGTTGTTGTTCTGAAGAAGAGAGAAAGTATAAAACGTGCCCACATCCAAGGAGCCATACTTCATATTTATGCAAATGAACTTTTGATGATAGAAAAGTATTTATTATATTATAGCATTTATTTATTCTAATATTTTTACCTTCATCCAGTATCATTAAAAATGTACATTTGGGTTCGATGTAGAATCGGGTACTCTTTATAATTTGGTGAAATATTTGGCGATACATCTTGACGATAAAATTAAATTTTTGACGACCCTGGTAACTCTATCTTTGTATAACGGCCATCTTGATGCCTATCTTAGCATAAAATAAATGCTAAAGAATCAAGGTGTACTCAATTGTAAGCTTTTACCTTATATTTTTGCAATTTTTTAAAAAAAAACATTCTAAAATTTATCTTCCAATTTCTATACTTAAGCGCTTGTTTAAAAATGTTAATGTTATATTATTCGTTATGAAGTGGTTATGCCAATCAATATATATAAAATGGTTATTAGACGTAAAAACTAGTCATAATTGATTGTCTGAAACTGAATGATTTTAGACTTGAATAACTGATGTGTGCAGGTAACAAAACCTTTATATTAAGATAAATCATGCCAACAGAATCATTTTGAATCAGCTTCATTGTTAACTATTCTTTTTATTATAGAACTAAGGGAAAATTAGATATAGAACAACCAAATACAAGCCATTCAAAAATATTTATAGTGTCAAAAATTGATAGTTGAGTCGTAACAAAAGAAAGGCACATTTTAAGAGTGAAAAAACTCCCCTATCTCAGCTGTTTTAATAGTTTCTTGAATCAACAATGTGGAATGCCGGTCGGATAAGAGAGAAATATGAATTAGTGTTTGATTTTGCAATAAAAAAATATTAATGTGAATGGAGTTATGATTAGATGTTATGCAACTGTATTTCACTGTCATCACTTCTCTGCGAAGAATTGTTTTCGAATATAATTGAACTATCTGAGCGTAAATCAAAATAATGAACTTCCGAACAATAAACTTTCGTAATGCTCGCGTAATGTCACATTCAGTATTTAACACTGCACAGGATGAAGTAGGCTCTGAGGTAGCGGTTGAATGCTGTTCGTTTAAATGTCAGACTGCACTAGATTCTTGTATGGCAGCTACTGGTTACTTTATTCTCCTAATTTTCAAAGTCGAGTGGTTGAGGAATGCGAATTTGTTTTACTGAACCCGCGTTTTTTTAAGAATGAGTGGTGTATGATGAAATAAAATCGCAATACAGAATATAATGTGGTCCACGACATATGAGGGGAGGGGTTGGTGATGTGACATTTATGGCATAAATATTAATCGTTTTTATTTTTCGTATATCCTTGAGATTTTAACTGAACAAGAAATTTATGGCTTCAAAATTACAAAACTTTAGTTCAATTTGACTGGAGAACATCGAATAAAGGGGTCATATAGCTGAAAATATTGTCAGCAAAATTTGGAAAATCTAATATAATTGCGTAATATTTTTATATTCACCCTTCTCACTTTCTTCTGATTGTTTCAATGAAACTTTTAAATTATTTTTTAAGCAATGCAATTATTTTTTTTATATTAAATCAGAAATTGAGGTTCTTTTACTTAAAAGAAAACACAACTTACTAATTTTTAAATTTTTTTAATGTTGCTATATATTATTAAGCCAGAATAATGCATTCAGTTGTTTTAGACTTAGTGTTTTGGTCTGTTGAACTCATTTCATTATTTTTTCTGAATCATTCATAATAATAATTAATATCTTCCCTTACTAGTAAAAATGAGTAAATCAATTTTTCTTTCCCTCTAAGATCTTTACGTGGTACATAAACATATGCAAAGTTATAATTCGAAATAGAACCTTTAACTTCATAATTTTCGGGATGTATTACTTAAACATCCCCAAGGTTATTATTTCTATTAGCTATTAAAATAAATTTTTCAACTCAAAACTACTCTCAGATAAAATATAAGAAATTGAAAAGCATTCTGATTGGTTGTATATATATATGATAAATGGTTAAAAATATACATGAATGTGTCTCGACAATGATTATTTTGTGTGTGTGTATATATATATATATATTATGGTAATGAGAACCATTGATATTCAGAACATGCAAATTTGAGGCGGAACTCTTCAGGTTCAGTATTGACTATTCTGTGTGGATTGATAAAATTGTATAATATTTTAAAATAAGGATGACTTCTTTGACTAAATAACTATGAAATGAAGATAACAAGTAAAATAGCATTTATCTTGTTAAAATATTATCATTGATTGAGATTTAGAATCACGTTTAAGATGGCCATGAAAAAGCTTATTCAAAAAACATGAGTATTTCTTTTAATCTTAAAATTGCCCACCTTTTCAATCAAACCACTTCGGAGGCCTTGGAAGAAGGCTTGATTAGGGCGGGGGTGTTCACGAAATGGGACCCATTAGGAAGGTGGATGTGTGCCTTTTAATACATGGTCAGCGCTATTGTTCCAACAAAGGCGTGTTATGGGAGGGGACAGGTAGACGTTAGTTTCTGTTTTCGCGGTCAACAGTTAGGTGCGTAAGCGTTCATGCCCCCAAGCTACCGAACTTATTTTTCACGCTATTAAACAAAAGAAATTAAATCAACTAATGAAAAGAATTAATAACTGGAAAGTCTAGTGAATGTTTGAAGGAAAAAAGAAAACCGTTGTTTGAGTTTTGATGTTGTTTCATACTTTGTTTTTAAATGTATTGTCTTTGAGATATGTGATTGCATTCTAAACCAAAGCATGTAGCAATAAATAGCTCATTTTTTAGTATATTTGACCTTCTT
This sequence comes from Latrodectus elegans, assembly GCA_030067965.1. NCBI lineage: Eukaryota > Metazoa > Arthropoda > Arachnida > Araneae > Theridiidae > Latrodectus > Latrodectus elegans. The sequence continues at coordinate 40,705,336 of CM057815.1, forward strand.
AAATTATTTTTTGTTTCATTTGCTATGCATTGTCTTAAGGAAACTTATAGCAGCTAATTATTCATAGCCATAGCAATTCTCATAGCAGTGTAGTCACTAATTACATTTTGTAATTTATATTTATTTTAAATTAGTGTTTATATGTATACAGTATATGTATTTCTGCATGTGTCTACGACTTTGTGAAGCATGAAAAGTATGACAGTAATAAAATCTACAGAATGCATGCTATTTTTTTTCCAAAATGTGCCCTCGTTTTTGAATGAACTTTGCGAGTATCAATTCTGGAAAAAGAATTTGTCCTTCAAAACGCACATCACGCCAGGGTTAATTATGTAAAACAGCGCGAACCTAAATATCATTTTTCCTTTGAATATAGATTCGTGCTTATGTACTTTCAAAAGTTATGCATTGCATTATTATATGAACTTATATATTTTTAAAATTGTGATGAAAATACATTTTAAAAATTTTAATGATGTGAAAGAAAAGATTTAAAAAATTAAAATTCCTCTAAATATACTGTTTTTATTTTTGTAAAATAAAGGAAAACATATTCATTAATAATTTACACTGATTTTGTTATTTTCCTTCAATATTTTAATATTCTTAGGAAGTTTACTGCATATTTACTATATAGTCAACTATTTATTTTGAAGGAAAATCAATCAACACCATTTTTAAATATATATTATATACATTTTTTTCCTATATTCTCCATAACTTCCGAAAATAAACTGATTGAAATGAGAAATAATTAAAAAAGATTTTAACTAATAATGTAATAAGCTGTTCAGAGTTTAAAAGCTATATATAATTATTAAAAATAAACTTTAATACATTAAAACTTGTAATTAACTAATTAGTATTAAAATGTCATAAGTAAAAATGTAAAAATTTTTCAATAAGATTTTTATTTTCCAAATTATTATTTATTATACAAAATGCATTGAAATTAATATAAAAGTTATGTTCAGTGTGCAACAACTTGTCTATTTAGTCATATTTGAATAAAAAAAATTTTAATTTTTTTTAGAATCGAAATTAAATATGGAATAAAATTATGAAACAAAAAAATTCTCTTCTTTGTTTTTCAGTGTACAATTCTACTAATCTTTGCAAACGTTGCATTTATTAAAAGATTTTTTTTATCTTTTTGTAGAACATGTTATTTTTAGGCACATGTTTTACATCCCATTTTGTATTTTTTGCAAATCTCTAGCTTTAAACTGTAGATTTTGATTCAATCCTCAACCTTTCAAGGGAAAAGCAATGGAGAAATATATCAAACTAAACTTACGTTTCTAACTAGTAAAATAACACCAAACTGAAATATTTCTGGTGTGAATAACTTTATATTCCTGGTATGAATTATTTCCACGATGGCTGCATAACTTTGTCGAGTCCATGTCTTGTTATAAATACTTGTTATCCATATTATGATATATTATGGCTGTGATAACATACTGATATATCACCCTAACTTGTTATCTTCTTTTTTTTTTAACATATTACGTATTTAAATATTAATTATTTATTCATTGCATTAAAACATTATAAGCAAATTTTATTTTTAGTTGAATTGCTTGGATTCAAAAATGAGTTATTATATTTTAAAAATTATTAAAGTGTTCCTCTTAATGCAGCTATTTTTATACATTTCAGCAGTTATCAATGTTGTTTCGTCGAATGATTCTTTTTATAATTGTTTTTATTATTAGATTTTGAAGTTTGTTTCGATAGTTCCAAGCATTTCATAAGAATTTTCATCGTAAAATTACTATTATTCATTGTAATTTGATAATTAAAAAAATTCTTTAGGAAATAGTGACATTGTAAACAAGTGTATTATGATAATAAATAAATATGGAGTTAAATGATTTTTTTTAATGCTAGCGATTCCATTAATTTTAAATAACTATGGAAATTTAATAAATTAAAGGAGATGTGTGTTTATCAAATATTACATTTTTAATAATCAATAATCATTTTTTACTTCAAAATGAAACCCTTAATGGGAAAACTTCAAAAAAAATTATCATTTGAATAAAATATAATACTTTTACATTCAGATCACAAAATGTCCCTAAAGTAACGACAGTTGTAGCATGGAGGAATTTTTGGTTGCATAATCAATAAATCGATTGATAATTTTATCATTATCGAATAATCCGGTTTCCAGAAGCAATTTCCTGATACTCCAACGTATTACAGACACAAATTAATGAGTATATTTTATTTTTTTATTATTAAAGCGAGAATACCTTACTCAGAAATATCTGCATTCGTAAATACACATGCATATTCAATTAAGTTTCTTAACGGGAGAAATTGCTTCAGTAATTTTTATGTCATCGAAAGTATGTTCCCCAAATGGTTTATTTAATTATATCTAGGATGATTAATACTGAGATATTATTAGGAGTTGGGTAAGAAAAGCAGGTAAACATATCTTCACTTTCTTTATTAATTACATATTTTTAATCAGATAATTTCATGTGTTATTTTAAAATAAATTTATTTTTGAAATACTGTAACCCAATGGATTCAAAGCCCTTGAAAGCCGTTAAGAAAAAGGAAAAATGCAAATTTAAAATAACACGATATTTGAAAAGTATATGTAAGCTTTTTACATTCCTCTTCCATATGATCAGTATTATTATTATTATTCCAAAAGAACGGTCACAGATCATTATAAACACTGCATTTGAGAAAAATGACTTGCAAAAATTAAAAATTGCACAAATGTGCGGCAATAAGTTATGCAGTAGACATTTGTTTATTCGAATTCCTAATTTATGACCTTCTCACAACTTTAAGATTTAGTAGCTATTCCCTAATGTGGTACTTTTTTTTAGGTGTGATGTTAATTTTAATTCCCATTTATAAACAAATATTTTGAAAAATCTCTTTTTTTCAAACTCATTTTCATGCATATTTTGTTTGTACATTTATTATGTGAATTTTTCAAATTATTTGGTTTATGGGTGAGAAACTTAGATCGACATTTTTAATCGAGAATCGTAAATCTTCAGAATTTTGGATAATTAAGTGCATTGTCGGTGTTACGTTCATTAAATTTAATGAACGGAAATACCGTTCATTAAATTATTCGCATAGAATTTCTTCAGCCCAATCTAACTTCCGCCATACAACCCGTGCATCATAGTCTTTAAGAACAAATGTCGTAAGGTACTTTCTCAGGAGGAGCCGACCAATGGTAGAGTGGTTAGTGTAACTACACCAGCAGTAGAATTAAAAATGTTTCAATTTTAGTTAGCTTAAACTACATAAAATTTTATTTTATTCTTAAAAAGCATTTAAAAAAATTAACTTTCTTGAATTCATTAAAAGAAAGTTCATAGTGCGTTAAAAAGGGTCTATTTAAAATATCGTGGATATCTATGTTAAATTTCTGAACAGCAATTTAGAATCTCTTAGTTGTAATTCGAAATTCAGCACAGATGCCGTATAATCCAGGGTGCCAAATTCTAAATTTTTTTGGCGATGAAGAAGTGTTGCCAAGTTGACATATTATGATGTGCGCGATGACATATATTCAAGGGTTGCCAAAATTTTTATAGGTCTCCATACCTAGCTCGTAATCAAAAAACAGATTGCCAGATACATAGGAATAACCTCCAAAAAATCACCAAACTCACAATTTGGCATCCTGGATTATACGGTATCTGTGCCAAAACATTGTCTTAAAAAATATCTGATGCTTTTCTATGTGAATATTGTTGTAAACATGTTTTACTTTTAATTTTTCAAATAAAGTTATCACTTAAGATTTTTATCTATGAATTATTTTTTTAAAAAAATTCTAGTTATAATTTTTTTGAAATGTTACTTAAAAAATTATGTTGGATATGTTGTAAGTAATTTGTTCAAAAAATTTTGTATTAATTTTAAAATAAATACATTTCTACTATTTCAAATTTAAGTTTCAGATGATTTAAAAACCATGTGTGGTTGGTGAACTAATAGCTGCTTTCGAGATTGCTTTATTATTTACAAAATAAAAAAAGAAAGAAAACAATATGCCATATTCATTTTTGCAAAAGATCAGTTTACTTATTAAAATTTTTTCTTTCTAACTTATTTACGCATTTACTTTATGCATTCATTCGAAAAAGGCTTAGTTCCGTTGATAAATTTTCAAATGCTTAAAATTTCCCATATAGATCAAGAAAAATTATAATGAAGCAAAATAATAAGAAAAAAGAACAAAAGTATTTAAATAAAATAGCATTAGATAGAATTATTTTGTTGAAGTAGTAACCCTGTTTCAAAAAGTAAATTATATGTTGTAAAATGAGAACGCCAGACGGGCTTTGTTTAATTTATAATGGAAAAAAAAAACACCTTCCCAAATTCTTTGGAATTTCTTTTTTTTTAAGAAATACTGTGAATAAATTTATTTCTTAAGCTATTTGGATTAGATCGTAAACTTTGTATGTAGAAATATTAAAATTACGATAGGAACAAAGCATTTCTGTACAAACTCAAACAGCGATGAAATATTGTTTGAGTTAAAAAAGCAGGCGTCTACTTGCAACAAAGAACTCCTCCTTGTGCGTTTTGGTCGTTATCATTTTACTCTAAACATGCGCATACAGGAAAAAAAAATTCGAATAGGTCAACCTTACCACCCTGAAAGACACCTTTTTCGGCTAAAACCATCCTAAGGCTTGCCATAAATTATTTCTATTTGCTCAAGTTCCGCTATCCTCGTTTTCTTTTCAATTATGTTGAATTACTTACAGTAACAAAACAATCTTTTTGTTCTTAAAAAATCAAAAGAACAAAATGAAAATATTTTAGTATCAAAGAAGATTCTGTTGGCGTCAAAAGCTTCGTTTCTGACTGTTGTTCCGCACTGGAGACTCGAATTTTCATTCTGGACACACCTATTTTGGGCATGCAGATATTTCTGACCTCCAACACCCCCGCATTTGCCGAGAAATGATAATGTGTTTCATAACATACTTTAAATCATTTTTTAAATCGGAAAAGGAAGCTTCTATTGCAGTGAGGTATTATACTTAATGGAATTTGTAACTAATGTTAGATAAAAACGCACTTAAATATAAAGTTTTGGTTAAAAAAAATGAATTAATTGTGTGGAAAATTCAAAATAGGCTTATCATTCTATATGTAATATAAAATGAAAAAGATCTTATAGTCAATGCGTAAAACAAATAATAAGGGAATGAAATATGCAATGAAATGAAGGCTTTTTTTTACAGCTTGAATGGAAAAGATATTGAAAAGCTTTCTTTTTGAACCAATACAATCATTTAAAAAAGTTATCCTCTGTTCAAAACTAAAAGCTTTTCATTTAAAAGAAATGTTGAATAATATTGCACCTTCTTTTTGTTTTCACTTTCTGGAAGCTTCATGCATTATAATAAGCATTAAATTATGATTAAGAGGTTCAAAAGAGTTTATGTTCCTTAAATAAATTCATTATAATGTAAAAAATATTTCTGAAAATTTTTTTTTATTTAAATCGAGTTTCATTTTGTTTACAAAAATTAAAAAACGAGGACTGCATCCAATTAATAAATTCAAAAGTGTTAATGCAAACTGTGTATTGAAACAAGGCTATCCTAATATTTTGGCTATGGAAAGAAACAAACAAACAATGAAATAATGCTTATTATTGATTATTTTTTTATCTGGAGCAAGAAATTTTTAATTATAAATAAATTTTCACTTCAATAACGTTGTACAGAAAGCTTTCGGGGAAAAAATGGCGATTTTAAAGAATAATAATATTTACTATTTACTTAGATTTGTTTTAAAGTGCTGTGTTTTCACCTCAAAATAAGGTCTCAAATATGGATAAACTAAAAGCAAATGGTATAAAGTACTAAACCACATTGAAAATTCTCATCAACTACGAAGTAGTTAAATATTGAATCTTATCATCAGCTTTCCAATATTTTTCTTACTGGTGGCGTATTGTGAAAATCGTAAACACATTCGTTACACATTTTTTTTACGATTAATACATATTTTTATCTAAAAAAGAAAAACATATTTTTTTCTAAAATGAAAAATTATCGTTAAAATTATCTTGGTCTAATTAGCCCTCGTGTGCAGAAAATGATTGCTAAATGACAAACAAACCAAACTAGAAATGCAAAATTTGTAATCATTTCCGTAACTCTCTTTCCACAAATGAGTTAATGTACTGCTGGTAAAAATAATTGATTTTAATTCGTATCTTTTTTTGTTTATTCTTGTTTCTTACCTTATAAAAAAGTTGTAGTATTGATACAATCAATTAAACTTGTTTTTACTAACTATTGGTTAGTATGGTTCAATTGGATTTCTCTGTTAGAAAATATTTTATAACTTTTATGATTTTTACAGGGTAAATGCATTTTATGATAGTTTATTTTATGGTAAATATTATTATTTTGGTTGATAAATATCACTTTTCTGGATTTGTCATCCCTTTTTTGCAGAATAGAAAGATATTTTTTTGCTTAGAAAAAGTTATTTATATCATTCATATGAGTACTATGTTTAATGTGATGTTTGCATGAATATATACTTTATACATTAAATTAAATGTGCGTAAAATAAAATTTCAGTTACTTTTCTAGGGATATCATTCATATTTTTTTTTAATTGTGGGATCCCCATATAAATTGCACTAATTTTTTTTTTTATATTTATTTGAGATTCGAAAATGAAATTAAATTTTCCTTAAGATAGCATACAAAGAATATTCTAACTTTAATTGTGAGATATAAATTTTTATTATAGTATAAATGACATTATTTTATAGAAATATGCTACAATATCTTTTAAGACTTGTAGAAAAAGAATTCCAATATTGCAATAACTAAACTTACTAAGTAAATAGATTTGAAGTGTTATACTTATTAATTATTCAATTAATTAAACTAGGCCTACACAATATCAATTTATAAAAGAATTTATGGCCTTTTATGAAAACAAATAACGAATATAATATTTCTTATTTGTTAACAAAACTTAAAATATTTAACAGCAGGTAAATTTATTGCTGTTGTAAAATAATGTAATGTTCAAACAATAAAAAAACCGCCGATTTCTATCACATAAATGCTTTAAAAGGGCAGGTGTCGCAAGGCCCCTCACCCACCATCTCAGGAGTCACAATACCTCGCTACAGAACAATTACAACGTTTTCCTAAATCAGATCGTCACCATTTCCGGGCTTTATTAATCGCATTATACGAAACGCCATTTAGACCGGCAACTAGTTCAGATATTATTAACAAAGAACTCGAGCGGCATTTTTCTTAACTAGACCCTAGAACATCTTCTATCGATGGAAAAGGTCGCCAACAATTGCCAAATGTTTCACCCGCGCCATGCCATAATTAAAGGACTATTGTCTCTATCAGTGCGGTTGTGCAAAGACATTATATCACCAGTGGACCTGCATTTTCTTTTTCATCCACTTCCTTTGACACAATCAAAAGGATTGTTGTTCCGATCTACCTCCAGGAATTGCTGGGGTTGGATGCAAAAAAAGTTTTCTCTTCACGTTCCATGTCACTTAGGGTTATTGTTTTAGAATTGAAAGTGATTGATGTTGGATCATGTGATCACAGTGAAAATAAATGAATCTTATCGATTGTTGATAGCTTATTTTTAAATAATTGTAATTGAGATGTCTTAAAGTTTGGCGATTTTCTTCTTTTAAATATTAATGAATACTTCTCTATTAGGATAATTTGAGAAATAACAGAGTACTAATGTAGCTGTTATTTCTAATTGATTTTTTTTAATACGGGAATTAAATTTTTTATGGGTGTACAAAAGTAAAAAATCATTTTATTTCTCAAGAAAATGCCAAATTTGATAATCATTTAATTCAAATTTACAGATTTAGTTATCAAAATGTATTTATAATTTGGGATTTTTGTTGAATACAGTTTGATTGTCTGATATTCAAGACGTCATCGAACACATTTAGAACAAAGCTTTTCTTAGCAACAGATATTACAATAGAATAGTGCACTAATATTAACATATATTACTGTATAATTGAAAAAAATTCTACAAGAATAGAGTCAAAGAATGGAATCGTAACAGATATCTTACTATATCTATCCATCTATCTATCTATCTATCTATCTATCTATCTATCTATCTATATATATATATATATATATATATATATATATATATATCTATATATCTATCTATATATATATATATATATATATATATATATATATATATATAAGTATTTTTAGAACAATTGTTCCAATTGTAAATACTGAGATATTATATTTATATATACACGAAGCCTGTTCTTTTTATTAACGTTTTCATGTGTTATCTAAATGACTGATCAAACATATTGCATTAAAACTTTCAATATGTCATATGAGCACTCTTTAATCAAATAAACGAAATCACATTATTTTCATAATTTGTGAATGCAAAACTTTAAATTAAAAAAATTTAAGATTCAGAACCTGAACTATAATACTATAAAGCAGCGTTAATAACATATTAACGAAAACACAGGATTTAAATTATGTAAGAATGGCTGTAGAACATCCTTTCTATTGCTAAAATATTTTTTTTTAAATTTTAATATTTAAAATCTTTGATTGGATCGCTTTTCTCAAGCTTTGGTGTCTAAATGAAAATTGCTTTACAATCACGTGTCCATAACTCACTATTCCATGATTTAAAAAAATGATGGGGCTGTGATGACCTAGTAGTTAGGGCATTGGACTTCTGTCCTGAAAGGTAGGGTTCGATTCTCAAAAAACTTATTAAAGACTCGCAGAGTACATGCGATATACATGCTCGTTAAATCTGTGGAATCAAAAATCCTGTGTTTGGTAGTTGTGCAATTACCATGGATATAATGGTCTGGCGAAAATTTCTTCCCCCTCCATCTTTATTAAATTTAAGAAAGTGGATCCTCTGGTGGTGCCATCTATCGGAGGAGCTTAGAGAAAAGTCCAACTTTTACCTTCGTCGTGCTCTGCTTAAACGAAAGACGTACCCTACTGACTTAAATTGCATAATATTTGCATAATATACTGACTTAAACTGTATAGCGAGCTTGACTTGTCCAAATGTCATAAGTAACAACATAAAAAAGCGGTATTGTGATTTGAGTTGACATGAATTTTTAATTAACACATAATACATTATGATTGTAACAACAACATTATTTTGATTATTTCAGTTCTGAGTCATAAAATGTAAAATAAACTACTTTATCTAGATATGCTAAATATACACAGTTCAAAGTTTTTATTTAATTTATATTTTTTTAAATAAATACTACACTCTCTTATTAACTAAGCTAAACTTTAGTTCCAGAATAAATTAAAAGTTTTATAATATTAAAGAATGTAAAAAAAAAAAATCCTAATGAAAATTAATCTTGAATTTTTTGCCTCTCTATACTTTTTAATCAAACACGTTTTATACAACTTTTATAAATAAAATTTCAAAAACCACATATAAATTTAAATTTTTGAAGTGAAATTTTAAAATTATTTAATATTTCATTCAATAAAAATTATATTTTAAGTAGCAAATAAATGTATAATTCAATTTTTAACACAGGATTTTAAGAAACACTCGCATTTTTATACTAAAAAATGAAAAGAATTTTTTTCAAATTAAGAAATTTAAAAATAGTTTAGAGAAAAATATGCTTTAAAATACTTTTTTGTTTGCTACATAAAAATATTTTCTTTCTATAAATAAAATGATTCGAATGGAAAAAAAAATCAAAACACATATAGTTATTTATTTTTCAAAAAAAGAATTCGAACAATCCCTTTTACTTTACTGGCAACTCATTGAACATAAGTAACATAAGTTTGAAAGCCATAAACTTACAACATGACATTACGCGATTGTGTTTCATAACTGCAACCATCACTATTTGCAATGCTTAGGTCAAGTATTGTCCCCCTTTGCACGCTTACTCCTTTCATTACGAGCAAGAAAAGTCATGCAAAAATAATTTAAAGATGTTTCCTAATGTGCTTCTTTCTTATCTCCACACTCGAGTTATTACTTTTTTTAATTATTTGAAAGTAACTAACTGACTCTGAAACATGCGGGTTCTCGTTTTGTCTTAACCAAACAGTGCCGACCATAACTTTTCCGCTTGACTTTTTCGGCACTTTTAACAGCTATTGTTCCATGAACAACGAATTGGGCAACTTGGAAGCCTGCTGGGCATAAATTCCTAGCTCTCAAGGTTAGAGGAAAGTAGTTTTAATGAAATTTTATTCCCATATCACCTATGGAACACACCCAGTGGTATAGTAGCAAAAACACTTTCGCAATTTAGTGTTGATTATTTGAATGATTGCCTTGTTTAAAAAGCGATAAGCGCCATAAATCGATTTTAATGGCTATTGATGGGATTTTCAATCGGCCTTTCGGAAAAGGATAATTTGACTGAGAATTTTTTTTAAATTTATTCCTCGAAGTAAGGTTTTTCCAGATGATTTAAATAGTTTTAAAGCGCTTTGAGAGAGAGAAATAAAAATAAACTTTTAATTTTTCACATTTTTAATATGGTTGATTGCACAAATGGAGGAAGTACATTTACAGAAATGTAAGAAAATACCTACATTTTTATAAAAATTGTTTTCAAATGATATTTTTGTGCTAAATTTTTTTTATTATTTGTATATATGAAATACATAAATTATTTTGTAGAATTAATTTTTTAAAAATTTTTTAGTGACGATATATTTTGTATATGAATATCAATTTAGCGATAACAAAATAAGGCTAAAGTTGTCAATAAAAATATTTATAATAAGGTATCTTTCAGAATTCGCTTTCATTTTATTCGCTTTCAAAGCACATATTGGTATACATATTATAATTTAAAGCTACTGAACTTAAAGAAAGTAAATAAAAACACGTTTAGCTTTAATTTGCTTTGAATTATTTGACTTTTAGAAACCTTTGCCCTAAGAAAAATCCATTTACTAATCCAAAACATTATTTAACGTTTTTAAAAGTTTTCATGAGTGATTATAATATGGTATTCAAAAAAAAAAAAAAAAAAAAAAAAAAAAGTTTCTTATAAACACATTTAATTTAATTTACCTTCTTGTTTGTTTGTCGCTCAGCTCTCATTGATTTTTTGCGGACACGAGGGCTTCTTAGAGCTGGATCAACTATCTAAAGTGGAATCCGAACGACTATAAGCATCCAAGTTGGGATTCGAACCTTCTAACTGAGGAATCAAAGTCTAGAGCGATAATCATTCAACTACAAGAAAGACATAATTCATCGTCATCAATTAATGCATGAATGTAATGCTTTAAATCAAAAAGTTGTCCTAAAGTGACAGTTAAATTTTTTTCTTAACATCGTGTTATCTATTAAATATTCTAAAATAAACTTCTGCTCTAAAATTCTCAAAATTAAATTTTTTACTAAGTTAATTTTTATGCCTTAACAAATTTTACCTTTAATGATTTTAGAAAACAAAATTAATTTGGGCATCAGAATTTATATCTTTAGAAATGTTTTTCGATAAAAACCAAAATAATGGAAAACAGATAACAGTAACAGAATTAACTTAATTTTTTTTAAATTAAATAAGCCCGTTTTTTTTTTTTTTATAAAATTTATACCGTGTTTTGAAAGCTGCATATTAATTTTTATGTTTTTTATTGAATGCGACACTTAAAATTTATTCCAATTATCTATGAATCATTAAGAGATTATTTTTTGCTGTTTTATAATTCGCAAACAAATTATTAAAAAAATTCAAATATTAGATTTGAAAACAATAGTTCCGGCTTCAATTTTCTCTCTTTCCCCCCCCCTAATCTTAACATTTTGATAAGTTAATGAATTGATTAATTCAATTTATTTATACATTAAAAGTTCTTTTTTATTTGTTGAAGTTAAATTTATGCAACGAATTTCCTGTCGCAAATATTTTCGAGAGAATATTTTAATATTTATTCCTTCTATATAGAAGGATATGTTAACATCTTTTCAAGACGTTGACGAAACCTTGGCAACTAGAAAAAGTTGTTACGTGAATCATAAGATTAAGGTCACTGTTGATGTTTGAACTTATTGCGCAAACGGTTTCTAAGATCCAATGTTCAGAACAAGTTTTAAAAATTTAACTGGTTCTCCAACCGTTGTTTTTAGAATGTGAAAAGAGCCATTATTTTAAAACAATAATGAAATTGATTTTACTATTAGCATGATGATGTAAAAGTTTAAAATGTAAAAGCCACAATTTATTCGCAACCGCAACGGATTTATTTCAACATTACCTGTGATTAAGCCCAGTCCTTGAGGCCTTTCTTTTAGTGGATTAGATAATTCCTTTGAATAGAAACACGCACAGTCTTACAAAATAATTTATAATTTTGGAAATTTTAAAAGGAAAAAAAATTGGGTTTATTGTAGATTTACAATTTTATATTTGCATAGATATTTTGAATTATTTTAAGATGTGTTCACATTTTCAAATTCCGAAAGTATGTGGAAATATTTTCAACTATTTAATATACTTAACATATTTAACATAATTACATAACCATACAAACTATAACACAACTTTTTTTTATTTTAAAAATAGCGATTTTCATATTACAATTGTTAAAAGCCAAGGTATTTTATATACATATTCATGTATGACATATATAATGTTTGCTATTCTATGTTTTTCATCTATAATGAGATCTATTTATGTATTAAAATGGATGATGAAAAAACAGTGAAGTAAAAATTATTATGATTCATTTAATGATAAAAAAAAATCAATATTTAGAATATTTTATGATGTAGAGTTTATGTATTTCATACTGAGTTTTTCTTTTTAGTTAAGAAGTTAATAAAGAAATAGAAATTACGAAATTAATTACAAAAAGTACAAAATAAGTTACATTTTTATTTATAATAATCATTTTGTGCAAGGTACTTTGAATAAAATGAATTAATATCATGCATATTCTAGAATTTGGTTACAGTATTTCTATATAAAATAATTGTAAATAAGCTGCCTTAAATTTTTTTATTTAAATATATTATCAAAAGATTTAACATTTTTTTAATCATCTGATGTTTTTCCATTTCATTAAATTTTATTTTATAGTTTGAAAACTTAGATAGACTTTTTTATTAGGTAAGTCTTCCGTAAAGTGTTAACAATGAAACTAATGCTGATTCTCAATCCTCGGATTTTTTTTTAAGTGATTAGAGGAGAATTTTTCCCATCTAATCTGATCCCCACATTATAGATTATCTATGACAATATAATCAAAAGCGCCGGCCAGCTTGTCTAGTGGTCAGCGTGCCTGACTACGGATAGGAAGGTCCTGGGTTTCAGGCATGGATGTACTTTCTCTCTCTCTCTATCCTGTCTTTGTCCTTTCCTTGTGTGTGTGAATGAAATATGAATGATGCCTGCCCTATAAACGGGTCCCTATAGCATGTGTGAGGGTGCGATGGTGGCCCTCTCCCTGTGGTGCACCCGGGGCAACGCCTCGGTGGCTAAGAGGTCGCTGTGCTTCCTTGGTATCAGGGAACAATAGATTAATAGATTCTGTTGCAGTTGAAACTGTCTGCCATTGGAAAAATATATATATAATCAAAAGCCTTAAATTCAAATATAATAATTTTGCAATGAGTGACCATGGTTGGAATCACAAAATGAAATTGCTTTTCTATGTATAGTTTATCTATCTATAGTTGGAATCATGCTGTAGAAAAAAAAGATACTTAATTACTTTGGCAAACAAACTTTTTTAAGGAAACCATCGTAACTAAAAATAGTCAAGAACGTTTACCTGAACACTTCAATGAAGATAAGTAACTCATTCATGAAATTTGACTAAGAAATCCAATGCCGCCCAGATTTCCATTTCAGTATGTGTTAGATGTGGTCTCAGATATCAATTGTAGGTAAAAAAGTATAGGATTATTAAATGAGTGAGAGCATAAAGAATGAGACCGCTAAGAGAGCTTATACGAAATAAGAAGAAAATGACGTAACTGAGAACGTCTGCCAATCACACAAGCAGATGAAGGGCTAACAAAATTAAGGTTCATTTCTCCGAATAAAATAACCTACCTTCCTACATCTAAAGAAATTGAGAAATGTAAAAGAATACTTTGCATGATTTCTTCATCAATAAAATGAAATAAGAACCATTTAAAAATTAATTTTATTTTTGATATCTTTTATAATATTTTTACATATTCTAAGCAATTTTTTTTCTTTTAATATTTTATATATAACGAAAGCGGTTTCTTAAAATATAATTAGTTTTAAGATCTACTTCTTATTTTTCTATTTTATGAACTTAAGATTTTAAGAGCTATTTGTCAAGTCTTAATTTGCATGAGTTCGTAAAGGTAAGTCTTAATAGTATATTGCTTGTGGCACCGAGACCAAGCAGCATTGACTGCTAAAGTCAAGAAGATAGCAATACAAAACAGCTTACATTTTGTAAGGGCACATTCCAGCATTGAAAAAATGTTTTTTGAATGAATGATAAATGAAATCGTTTGATACAGTGAATAATTTTACAAGTTGAAATTATCATAAATCTTTTCTGAGCACAACCTTTCCTTATTTATTTTTTTAGAGGATTTTCTGTAAGAATCGCATATGGATTCATTTCATAAAAGAAGAAACACAGCTCCAAGCTATCTATTCTGAAAGAAGTTTACTTACAAAAAGACAACATCCATTTATTTCCCACTGTTTAACTTTGACTAGGATCGAACTTGGGACCTTTCATTTTCAAGAGTATTGTCCGAGTCAAGCGATTATTTTATGAGAATTGATTAAATTTTAAACTAACATATAATTCTAGTTTTTTTCAAGAACTCTTTACACAGCGGAACAATTGAAAATTGTTTTAAGAGGTTTTATAGCATGTATTGTGTTTATGTCTTCTGGTTGTAAGATTCCCTTTACCTAGTCTTGAGTGGGTCTCTGCATGTTTGCTGGAAACAGCGAGGGGGGAATCTCCGGAATTTAGAGGCAGGGTCCAACCAAAATATCCTCCAATACTTCACCTGCCAACTCCAGAGGTATCATTTCAAATGGAAGACATTGCAACCATTTAACGCTCTCTAGCCCCTTTAGCGAAGACGATGGATCTTTAACTAGCTCCTGATTCGAACTCACTACCTTCCAGTAACGAGAATGAATGCCTCCTGGTAAGATGTTATCTCATAATAGGCTACTTTCCTCTGTGGTAAGGAAAGAAACCCGGAAAACTCCCTAGCACTCGTCTTAACAGATGGGCATGGAAAAAACGCATACATCATTCCCTTCCATTGTTCAACAATTGTGGGATCAAACTCAAAATCTTTTCACACAGAAAAACGTTCTTCTGTCACTAAGGCCTTCAAGAATTGCTTATAAAAATATTCTTAAAAACTTTGGGGTTACAATCTTAAGAATAAACGTGATTGCACTGTGTGATTCCAGCTCAATTCACTGTCTTGTTGGCTAGTTTTAATTTATAAACTTTATTCAAGTCAATTAAATAAATTTTAATATGGTTAAATAATTATCATTCAAGATAATTATATCAACCGTTTTTTATTTTCAAGATATCCAGTTATAATTTCTCTAGGAGCAAGATAATTTCTGACTTAAAACTTATATATTTATTGTATTGAGTTCATTTGATAAATGAGAAGTCAACATCAAAAGTTAATATTATGAATATTAAGTTGAACATTAGAAGTGTGTGCGCGAGCATAATTTTCTTGAGTCCAGCTGGCAGCCGAATGGTTAGCGCTCTTGCCTTCGGTTCAACAATTGGTGGGTTCGAATCCCACCTTGTGCATAGATTTTTGTAGTGGTTCGGAATCCACTCTAAACCGTTGGTCCCGGTCTAATTAGTCCTCGTGAGCAAAAAAAGACCGTTGAGCGACAAATAAACCAAAAAATTTTCTTGATAGCTTGTCAATGTTTTGAAAAGGCATCAGGAGGAAAATGGGATTTCTAAGACCACCTGACTACAATAAGTGATGTTTTTTAGGAGTTCTAAGTGAAACACTTCTTAAAAATATAAGAAAAAATTATATCAAATAAAATATAATCTTTTATTTGTCACTGTTATATTTAAGTACCACTGGAAAAAAAATAACATTTAAAGTAAATTCACTCATTATGTACTAATGTTACATAAAATACAGACTACTAGGCTAGTTGAAAATATTATAATACATAATTTAAAACAACAGTTAAAAATAATTTTCTTGTGATAAGAATCTACACTAAATATATGCAAACTTAATGCATTTAGCAATTAGAGCTCAAAACAATATAATTTTCTTGCTATGTTCTAATCTCTGATAGTCCACATGTATAGCATTGCTATATTTATTACACTATTATCCCAAAATAACAAATTTTCATAGATTTGGCAATTTTACTGACCTGAGAAAATTAAATTTTTTAGAAACTGATATTTAATTATACTCAAAATTAGTAGTGAAAGGGCTATTTAAAATTTAATAAATGAGGCGTCGTCCAATCTCGAAAAATTGGATTTAAAAAGAGTCTATGTGGATTACATAAAGTACTAAAATGCACCTAAGACATTAACTTATCATAACTTATATCAAAGAAAATACTTTGAATATGATAATTCACTTTGCATTGGCATATCTATGAAATATTTCATTTTGGTTTCAGTTTTTAATTAATATCACTCTGAATCCAGTAAGTTATGTAAATCTATAGATTTTAGGACAGATTTAGTATAGAAAATGATTTTATATTTCTGTTACAAGTCTTGCATTTTCGTTTTCAATAACTTAGATTTGAAATAAGTGGAGCTTTATTCTGACGAATTCCATGATTCCGAGGTCTGATAGTTAGGCGAAGTTATTGCTTGCTTTATAATAAATGGATGTCATTTAATATTAAAATGAAGAGTAAAAATGGTTTGGTTTCAGCCATTTAAATTTAAACCTATATGAAGAGAAGTAAATTATTTAATTTCTTTAAAGTTTGATACTCTCTTAACAATGGTTTTGATATAGCGCTAATTTTTTTTATTAATAAATGAAAAAATTCTAAAACGGAATTATACAGTTTTGTTTTCTTTTAACATTCCTAAAACTCAAGAAGTTGAAAAATTCAAAGCAAATAATTTTCAGCTACTTAAGCATTGAACGTAATTATTTCATTTTCATCATGCTCTATTTATTAAAATATTTCTACATTTTCTCCTATCGATTTACTTTATCGTTGACTTTTGCACAATGATTAAAATGGTTTGATAATATTTAATATATGATATTTATGATGATATATATGATTTATGATGATATTAGAAACTATATATTTCGGCACTAATGACTATATGCTTCAATAAATAATGCAACTTTATTTTTAATTTATTGTAGAATTGAAAAAATAAAGGCACAGATGCCGTGTAATCCAGGATTACAAATTTTGAATTTTTTTGGCGATGGAGAAATATTGCCATGGTGACGTATTGTGACGTATGCGATGACGTCAATACTAGGGTTGCCAAAATGGAATATTCTGCATAATATTTATTGTTTTTCATATATATATATATATATATGAAGTTATAAAAATCAGGTTGCCGGATTTATAAGAAAATCCGCCAAAAAATCACCAAACTTTTAATCCTGGATTATACGGCATCTGTGCCAAAATAAATTCTTCATTAGAGTAGTATGACTGTTACTGTGTCTCTACATGCTAACATTTTCTTGCTAATAACCTATTTTTATGCAATAAAAATAACTTAATAACAAGTAAATCTTTTTTATTTATTCAAGTATATATAAACAAAAGTGCAATGAAAAGTTTTGTGGCATTCTTTATACAATGATATTTTCATTTACATCTCAAAAGATTTGAGCGATTTGTTTTAATTAAACTCTTATGTTACTGCCTGTATTCATGTTAAAATTAGCTAGTTTTCCATGAAATAATTTTTGATGTGTATATAATTATCGTTTTGCTCACAGATTTGCTGTGGAGCCGAGTTGAAATTTCGGATCCCGCAGGAAGCGGCGGCATCTGGAGATGGGATCTACCGGGTGTCGTACGCCCCTGCGGGGGGTTATCCGGCTACCAATTTCACCGTGGATTCATCCCTCATCAATCAGCTGATCACCATCAGTGACGTCCTCCCGGGCACCCTATACACATTCCATCTGTATTTTTCCAACGCTACCATCCCTGCCAAGTTGATATGGACTTCGGACCTTCCTACCAGTGAGTGAATTTTACAGATTTATAAATTGTTTTTTATTTTTGGCTCTAATTTTATGTTATTTATATATTTGTTTAGTTAGCAAGGTTTTAAATTCATTATTAGACATCTTATCTTTCGAACTTTGCGACAAATAACGCAACCTTACAACGCCTTTTATCCATACTAAATCCTATCATTAAAATTTTTTTAATTTAGACAATCATATGCATATTAAATTAAATTATTAAATTGTGTTAAAAAGTATGATATAACTTGCCATATATGATTATGTACTCTTCAGTATTATAAAAATCTTATTATTCAATGTTATAAAATTATCTGAGTGTTAAATTTATGCAACATATATTTTTTTTCGTGATTAAGTGATAAATAGAAAAAAAATCGTTATTAATGTTTTTAAAATTACATTCATCCTTACACACTAGCTTTTTTCGTATTTATATATCTAATTTTCACATTTTACACTTTTGCATTCAATATTATTTATTTAGAAAATACAAAAAATTCTGAATCAGCTTTGTAAAGTTCATTTATATTTTCATATTTCATGAAAATATACCGGAAAAATTTATTAAAGTAAAAGTCTTATTCCACGATGTTTTGGTTGGTTGACTTTTAAAGAATGGAGAAAATTGGTTTTTTATGATGAAAAATACTTGCGAGTTCCTTCTCTTTTTTCATGAGTTACTTTTTTTTTATTTTATTTATATGGAACGTATAAGTAAAGAAAGAAGTGCAAAAGCTACCATATAATTTGTTTCACAATGAATATGAAGTGAAATCTAGAATGTAATCTAGAAGAAAATGATAGAAAATGTGATTATGTTGAAAAAACTGGGGATATATATATATATATATATATATATATATATATATATATATATATATATATATATATATATATATATATATATATATATTCATATATATATATATATATATATATATATATATATATATATATATATATATATATATATATATATATATATATATATATATATATATATATATATATATATATATATATATATAATATGTTTTAAATTTTTGTTTTGTTAAATGAAATTACTTTATTCCTTTTCATTTATTAAGGAAAAGTTATGGAAGATAATTTTTGATGTTAAATATTTTTTTTAACTAAATGGCATTTCTAAATTCTGAATTAGCATTTTAATAGATTTTTTGAAATTTAAATAGCATTTTTGATTAAAAATATTATTTTGCGCTTAGAGACACAAGACATATAGTATATAAAATTTTTATTTTATTATTAATATTAATATAATCATGAAAATATTACATTGATCAAGATAATTTAATGTTACGAAATGCGTTTGTCAGGTTTTTATTTCTGAATAAAAAATAATATTTGAATTAATGATTATTTATTAGCTCAATGATTGATTATTAAAAAAAATAAGCTATTAATTATCTTAAATACAATTTTTTTTTAATTTTGGAAATTGAAAAAAGATTATTATACAACTAAAATATTATATATCATATTCAAAAACTGAAAAACTGTTATAGGCGTTCATAATAATTGTTTCAATTATATAAATAAATTCCCTGGCTTATATCTCCAGTACATGTGATTCATTTGTCTTCTTTTCTGCTAACACGGAAATTTATTGAGACAACTGCCTCTCTTTAACTTATAATTCTAACCCTTTGGGAGAGAAAAATATATTTTATTTATAAAGTCATTCCCTTTACTATGCAGATTTAAAAATGATTTAGAATTTTCTTTTTTAAAGAAGAAGGAAAATAAATTTTTATTGTATTAAACTTACATATATTTAAAGCAGAAAAAGTAGTGCTGCCATCTATACTACATATTTCGAAATATATGTAGGATTAGATCTGCATGTATGTAGTTTGCATCGTTTACAATTCATATATTCATATCCTTAATTTAATTAATATAACATAGTATTAATTAAATTAAGGATATGAATTAAAATAAAGAAATACATCAAATAAAAGATCTGTTTTAAAACCAAATTTTAATTATATTTATTGCATTTGTCACTTAAATTTAATCTGTTTAAAAAAACAAATTATCGATTGCTCAAAATTATCCATTATTTTCAAAAACAGTTTTAAAACACTATTTAAATATTATGTTAACATTTATATTTCTTTACATATTCTTGAAATGATTTCGTCAAAAATTTATTTCACAGCTCCGGAGCCACCGGTCAATTTGACGGTTACAGTGATGGGCGGGAAGGTGGCAGAAGCTACCTGGGAACCTCCCAAACAAGGAGCTCACACTGGTTTCAAGTTGTCTCTGGTACCTCTGTCTGAAAAAGACGAGACGCCTATACGTAATAATTATATCAATCAGGTTACGCCTTTTCTTCTGAGGGAACTGACACCTGGAGCCTCCTATGAAGTTCAACTATTTTCTGTGTTTCATGGGCAAGATTCATCGGTATTCGTAGCAACAAATTTTACGACAAGTAAGCATTAACTTCAGATTTTTGGTTTGTAACTTTGATGAAATTGTAAAAAAGTAAATAACTTTTTTATAAATTTACCAGGTGAGCCTTGACGCATTAAACAAACATTCATTTTTAGATGAAAAAAAAAATAATAAATCTGCTTAAAAATGTATGCTATTTTTAATAATAGTGAGAGTAAATATTTCATTTTACTCAATCATCAGAATGATAATTTTAAAGAAAAATTGAAAATAACCAGCTGTATTTTTGTAAAATTTTAAAACACACGCATATATACGTATATATTTGACACGTGCGCTAATTTAGAAGAAGCATATATTTCTGCAAATTATTAATCAATTCGAACGTTTAAGAAATCAGATGGCGAAATAAGCAGTTTTGTGTGCTTAACATTTTTCGCTCACTTTGAAAAATTTGGCAAATATTCTTAAAATTTGGTTCACATTGGTGTTCATTTTTTATTCACTTGGCTCATTGATTCCTTTTACTCTCATCACTGATTATATTTACATCCAGAACTTGAAAGCTTTCTTGGAATTTATGATAGTGATATTTATTTTTGATATGAAGAGTTTTAAATTTTATAAATTCAAGTACGCCTAACCTAAAGTTTTACAATTCATTTAAATTTCTGTTTCTTCTTTTGGTTTCATTATTTGTATGCTTTTGACAGTCATAGATTAGTTCAACGTTTTCCTTTTACAAAAATATAAATGAGCAATAATTTTGAAGTATATTGTTACGTTCTATAATTATAATGTAATTGCAATTTAATAAATTATGGATTAATTACATTATATAAAGTTAAGCAAAATCTGAAGCAATTATAATATGTTTAGAATGGGATACATTGTTAATAGTACATCTAAAATTTTCATGGATTATTTTTATTTTATAAATAAAAATTGAATCATTCAATTGTGCTTCTTGGGTCGCATAAATATATAATTTGTTGAATTTTTGGGATAAATAAAACGAATTCCTCATGATCTTTATTTTTTATGAAGAAAATAAGTTAAAAGAAGACAAAATGCCATTAAATAATATGAAGAATTATTTTTCGTAAACATTAATGATAACTTCATTTTTGTATGCATGTTTTATTTTTATAATTTATTTGTTGAAAAGCATAATTTTGATAATCTAGTGTAATAAATGAATAATTTTTAATGGTAAAATAATGCTTCCTAGTTTTTAAATGCTTCTTCATTTTTTAGAACCAAACACCCCAGGCAGGTTTATCGTCTGGTTCAGGAATGAAACTACTCTGCTTGTATTGTGGCAGCCACCTTATCCCTCTGGAATATTCGACAAATACCGTGTCAGCATTGCGCCAGAAGATGCACTGGAATCGGAATTGTTGGTGGATAAAGAAAGAGATCCACCAGGTCCAGCCCAGGCAGCTTTTTATGGACTGGTACCAGGACGCAACTATAACATCTCTGTACAAACCGTCAGTCAGAACCAAATTAGTGAACCTACTAGGGCACAATATAGAACAGGTAAAGACCAATATTGTCTTATTTTGAAGAAAAAAAATCTGTAAACTTAGGGAACAGACAAGTTTGATTTTTTTAAATTATTTCACATTTTAAAGAAAATCAATATTTTTGGTAATTACCTGAAAACTCATTAGTTTGATTGCTATTATTTATTTATTTTTTTAGCTTTTTGTTTTGAAAAAATTATTATTTAAAGCCAAAACAAAAATTCAATGTATTTAATTGAAGAAATGAATATATTCAATTATTCAGGAGTACTTCAGTGTTTCTATAAATAAAGAATTAAAACCTTTTTGTTCTGTCTTAATAATAAATTTTCTTAAAAAGATCACTAATTACTTATTAGATATTGAAAAATTCTTTTTTAAAGTGTATAATGCATGTGGTGCTCCTATACAAAGAAATTTTCTCTTAGATATTCATATATGTTTCAGGCGTAAAAGTGATGACAAAAAATTACAATATAATGATTATGAAATATTATTTACATCAGAAAATCAAAAGCAAATGATATTAATAAGAATTCTCGAAGTGGAATGATGAAATTATAAATCATAGTTTTAGAAAACCATCTGTTTTAACTTCAATAATTTCTTGCAAGAAGGCTAAAGAATAGATGAAGGAATTGTATTAAGCCTTAAGAAATATTTTAAAACTTTAAACAAATAAATTTTAGCGAGAAACAAAATTATTCTCTAAAATTCCTTTGTTGTATAAATTTTACAACTTTCTATTTTAAACATACGCTGGTAGATGGCGACACCATTAGTAGGACTTCATGCGTTTTTTAAAATGTTTATGATTCTTTTAGATAACATATGTTTCCTGCTAAAAACATAAAAGCACATTTATTTTTTTCGGCATCAATATGATGAAGTGGTATTTACTCTTAACAAATACTATTATACTTAACATTATATTTACATTTTATGAATAAACATGCATTTAGTAACTGAATTGAAAAAAAAATTTGTGAATAAATTATTTATACATATTTTAATTTTCGAATAAAATACATATGAGTTATTTATTTTCCTATAGACTGTTTTCCAGTAATTTGACTTCTCATAAATTTGAACGAATCTTATAAAAGTTTGAGGTTTAGAAAGTTAAAATTTTCTTGCCCATAAATTTATATATTGATTTTAATGGCAATAAAAAACCATGGAAATTGATTTTATTATGAAAATAAATGATTTTATAAACATAAATGTTTTTATTATTATTTTTATATTATTTATATTATTATGTTATTAACAAATATGATATTAATTAAAAACCTTTAATAACATGGGTTTTATTTGCATTATTAAAAAAATATTTGTGAAGATTCAATATTTGTTTACTTTTCTTTATTATTCATTTTAAATATCATAAGTATTTTGGTTTCATTCTAACATGTTTCTGAAATTTCATGTGGAAAATGTTACATTTTTAGGAAATAACATGTTCATTTGATATCATGTATATATGCTTATGAATAAAATATAACAAGAAAACACAATTTTAAGTTGAGCTTAAATATTTTTATGAAATAATATTTCATCAGAATTCTACATAGCATATTAGGTATAAATGTAAAGAATCAGAAGAGCTTATCGCTGGGAAACGTCAGAAATTATAAAGGCATGCAAATTTTTTTTTAAAAAAAATTAGTAGCCGAAGCAAAATTCTACAGGCATTCATTTAAAATATCCTACAGTAACCAAAATTCAGTTATTCATTAATAAAGCGTTCAAAGATTTGTACAAAAAATTTGTTCCATTCACTACACATTGTTGTTTTAATATATTGAAAAACTTTGTCGATAGAAACAACAAATACTCACCTGTGGGAGTGCACAACTGCACAATCGCACTATATGAGTGTGTGTGTGATCCTAATTAAATATTTCTCAGCCTTAAGCATATTCAGTACTTACTTTAATATGAATATATTAATACTATAATAAATTAGAAATCATCAACCGGAAATATATGAATGGAAAATTTTATCCAATTTGCATGAGATAAATCTGTTTTCTCATTACAGTACTATTTATATATTTACTTTTAAATAATTGCAATTATTAAAATTCTTTTGGATAAATCGAATTATTTGTTATTTAATCTTCACCACTTCTTTTTCTTACTTCTTTCTGCAATGATTTTTCTTTTAGTTCCTTTGTCCCCGATGAATGTGACGTATGACAAAAGTCGCCTGACATCATTCTCCTTCGACGTTCGATGGGAGCCTCCGACCAAATTGTCCGAATTCGACCGCTACCAGGTGGCTCTGGGCATCCGGAACACTGTTCGATACCTGATCAACAAGGAAGAAGAGCGGGTGGTCACCTTTGATGAAGAGTTGGAGCCTGGCAAAACCTACGAAGTGGTGGTCAAGACGGTCAGCGGAAATGTTGCCAGTTGGCCAGTGACGGCCAATATCACTACAAGTAAGAAACATGCATTTTTTCCTAAATGATTAAACTAAATGAAATGAATAATAGATTAAATTATTTCTGAAATATAACTAACTATATATGTATAGGTTAAATCTATTCAAATCATAAGTAATTATGAGTATGTTAGTAGTGAATCTGTTCAAATTTTTAATCTCTTAAAGGAAGTTTTTGAATTAAATGGGATCATTAATTATTACATTATAAATAAATAATTACTTATTACATTAGATAATTCTATAGAACATTTTTACATACATATGTGATATTAATATTTATTTTCATTTATAATCAATTTGAATTTTTAAATAATCATTTGTTTAATTGCTTTACATGGTACTTCTGTGGTTGTCCTACACTGTGTATCGTAAACATGACATTTGTTAACATTTCTATGATGCCAGGAAATAAAACGTCTTTTCAGACAAAATGACTTGTGTTTTGATTGTTAATAAATGTTACTTTATCTTCCAGGGCCTCTACCAGTTCGTATTTTGAGCTCTGCATCTGAGAATGTGGGTGAAATCTTTCTCAAATGGGAATCTAGCAGAAACAGCACTCAAGATTCATATCGGGTAAGAAATAGTTCTCCAAATGATATTTTCACTTTAAATGATAAAAATAAATAAATAAATATATAATATATATATATATATATATATATATATATATATATATATATATATATATATATATATATATATATATATTAAAAAACACTGCGATTTAATAATGGAAAAAATAGCAATGCTCTTGATCAGTAATTGGGTAACAGCTTACAAGTAAATCACAACTTGGTTACAAGACTTGAATCACAAATATCATGAATTAATATGATTTGTGGTATATGATGGTTATAGAAGTGGAAAATTCCGTTATTGCCAAAATATAATTAAAATATCACCAGTTTTGCCCACTCTATCAGGAATTGTCCAAAATACTCACTGTAACTGTCCTGCTTAACAACAATATGCTGTGGTAATATCTTAATCTAAAGAAAAAGACTTACATATCACAATTTCCTGATAATAAGATTTGTTAAACGGACCTATATGAATAATAACACAAAAAAATAAATTCATTTTATTTTATAAATTTCCTGTTATTGCTTTGTTTTAATTAGGAAGTAGGCATTTTTGTTAATTATTTTTAACTAATTCAAGAATGTTTTGGTTTCAGGTAAAGTACAGTGACATGGAGGCTTACAACAGTGGAGGCAGTCTTTTGGTAGTGCGTAACAACAGCGTCAACCTCACCTCGCTTCTTCCTGGCAGAAACTATTCCATTAGCGTATCTGCTGTCAGCAAGAAAATATCCAGTGATCCAACTATTATATATCAGCCTACAAGTAAGTATACAGCATTTTTCTATGATCACAATTATTTAAGGATTAGGCTTACGAATATAATTCTTATAACGCCATGCGAGTGTTATTCGGTGATGCTAGAAAAAGGCGAATGGATTCTTGCTTATTAAGGCATCCTTTGATAGCTTTTGCTAGAAATGATAATAATATGGGAATGCTTGTTATAAATATATTATTAAGATATTCATCGAATAAAAGTAGAATCGGCCTGCATCTCACACAAATTTGGCTCTCTAAATGTAACTGGAAAAATATTCAAAGAATTTTTGGTTCGATATATATATATATATATATATATATATATATATATATATATATATATATATATATATATATATATATATATATATATATATATATTCAATATCAAATGAAATATATCGTATAAAAATTTTCTGATTCATTTTTGCTTCAGAACCCTCTTCGCCCGTCATCGAACTTCTGCAGCCCTCAGAATCTGGTGGGTGGAATTTGACATGGAAATCGGACGTAACTAGCCGGCAAGACCAGTACTCCGTAATGTACATTCGTAACGATACAAGATACTTGCAGGAAAAAATCACGTACCGCAATTGGTTGGTTATTGACGATCTCTATCCAGGTGCTGGTTACGAGATTAAGGTTTACGCCATCAGCTTCAATCTTTGGAGTGAACCCCATTCCTACTTTCAAACTATCCGTAAGTATTTTCTTTTGCATGTTAAAAGATACATCCATTTTTGTTTTTGGAATTTCGGTTACTGTAACGATGAAGTAAATCCATACTTTCATATTTGTGTTTTTTCAATGAAGACCATCACACAGAGCTAAGTTGTTCTACAGATCGCATGCTTATAAACCTTGAATGTTTTCTTTTTATTATTATTAGTTTACACAAACTATCTTTGTGAGTAAGAATTTCACATTCATTTTATAAAAACTATATTTCATCAATCAATAATGAGTATCCTTAATTAGTTGGGAATACATGAAATTTTTATTTTACAAACCATTTTTATCTCTCTCATTTTATGAAAGAAATTTATATATATATATATATATATTCAGTATTTGCATCATAATATCAATATATTATGACGGAAATATGATGGCTACCAAATGTGATGATTGCAAACATAAACCGGTTGAAATATTGGTGATATTGTTTTCGAGTGGCGCAAAAGCAGTTGAATCATATCTTCAGGTGATAGCAATAATTTGTGAGCCAATTACGCTGAAATTTCAACTTTTGGAATATTTCTAATTACATTGCAAAACAAATTATATTAAAATTTGAGTATTATTAATTATCCAAGTATCAAGAAAAATTTGAGAGCCTGCCTTTCTTAAATTAGTTAAATATTATGCTTTTTAAGATTTGTTTGAGTTCTGTTTAATAAAGTGACTGTGTTTCACTAAATTTTTTACCAGTGCTAATAATAAAATAAAAAAATTAAAAATAAATAAATTTAGCTTATCCAAAGACGGTGACAAATTAATGTTATTAATTGAAATGTATTTCATTAACAATTTGTGCTAACTTGAGTTCAGCAATAGCGCTTGTAATGGTCGATTCAATTCCTTTATTTATCATATATTTTGGTTTTTAAATTTTACTAATAAATTTATGATCATTATTTAAATTTTTAATTATTATTTTTCGAACGGAGACATAAATAAAAATTAACTGATATAAATATGTGATAAATTAGTGTCATAAATATATGCTTAATTTATTCTATTTTGCTCGCTTATATGATATTTTCATAGCTTATCAAAAATGATAGAAAATGTGTGTGATTTGCTTCTCTTGAAGATTTGGATATTTTTTTATTGAAAAGCAATATGCCTTCGGTAAAAATCCTTTAACTGACCGTATCGTGTTTTCCTATTTGGAGACTTTTAGCCGGATTTGGTGGCTATATTGATGTTCACTTTAATCCGATCAAAGTTTTTTTCAAAGTATATTTAAAAGTTAAGCCAAGAATCAATTTAATTTAATAATGGCTTATGAAGTTTTTAACACTTGAATTTTATTATGAAATAATACATAAAATCAT
Source organism: Latrodectus elegans (assembly GCA_030067965.1). Lineage (NCBI taxonomy): Eukaryota > Metazoa > Arthropoda > Arachnida > Araneae > Theridiidae > Latrodectus > Latrodectus elegans. The sequence continues at coordinate 40,733,420 of CM057815.1, forward strand.
TTATATGAAGTGTGGAATATGCACACCAATTAAATATTTGTAAAATATATTTGCATTGAAAATCATTAGAACGAGTAATTTTACTTATTTCATATTTTATATTGTTTTATGAAATAAACTTATCTTATTGAGTTATAGATTTATAAAGTACAATTAATTAACATTCGTAAATTGTGATCTCTAGACTGAAAATATGCTAAGCAAAAAAATTACATATTTCAAAAGCTTTATGATCATTAATTATAAAAACTACTTTGAAGTTGTTTTAGTATATTTTTAGCTAAATAATTATATTATTATTTAAGGGAGATAATTTTTATTTCTATAAATATAAAAGTAGGGAAATATAATTTTTGTGTTTTAGCGCCATCCAAACCACTGGGTCTACAAGTTGTGAAAGCAAGCAGCACCAATATGATTATTTTATGGACAGCGCCCTCTGGTTCACTTTATGACCACTTCAATGTTCGATATCAACCAGCTGGCTCAGCTTTTTGGAGAGAAATGGGTATGTACTTAACTGCAACAAAAATGTGTGATTTAGTTGATAACGGCGTAAAATTTAGATAAGATTTCAACATGATTACATAAAATTTATAAAAGTAATTAACTGCATATTTCTATTTATGATAGATTTTATTGGAATAAATTATATGTTTTGATAAAAATAATAAAAGAATCCATCACACGTTTCTATTCTGAATAATTTAATTTAAATATAGTGTAAAAAGCTTAAAATCAATCATGAAATAAAATGATTGGCAGATATTAGACAACAGCATATTTTTTCATTACCTTAGAAAACATATGTGATTAGTTTGTGATATTTAAATTTCATGTGATTAATGAAATTTAAATATCACAAATCGAATTGGCGATTTATGAAAACTGGCGATATTTATCTGATTTGGAAGTTGAAAATTTCCAAATATCTGGCACAGGTGCCATATAATTTATGATTCCAAATTCTGAGATTGGCGATTTTTTGGCGGATTTTCTTGTGTTTCAACCTTGTTTTTATTACGTCATACATATGGAGAGTTATAAGAATTATGCAGAAATTTCTATTTTGCTAACCTTAGAATTTACATCATCGCGCACGTCACGATACGTCATTTTGGCCACATCTCTTCATCGCCAAAAAAATTCATAATTTGGAATCATGGATTATACGGCACCTGTGCCAAATAAGTTTGTTCACATGTTTATAATTTGATATGAATAATGAAAGAGAATATAAGAGCTTCTTCTTAGTTTCATTTTCAACGAATTTCATTGTACATAAACCGAAGATTTTCCACTCTAGAAATTTCTTTTGCTAAAGGATAGAAGCAATCGAGTTAGTTTCTGAATCAAACTAATATCAAAGAAAATGGTTATATTAATGAGCGACTAATTTATATTGTCATTATATAAACTTCACAATTTTTCATAATTTGCTTAGTGTAATTAATGCATCATTAATTAATTTTAGTTTTACATTTATTGCTTTTATGTTAATTTTCGTTTTCCTGGACCTCTGGATTGTAAAAAAATACAGATTATTTCAATAATTATTCTGATTTTGGAAACGAAAAAAATGCAATAACCTGTAATTATTATTTATATAACTTTGATTTAAATTCTCTAGGGATCTTTTGGAATACTAATTACGGATAAGTTAAAAATTAAATGTAAAATTACAAGCAATGAATGTAAATAAGACACCCTGAAGAATATTTATTAGAAATATAAAGATCAATCAAATTATAATTTTTTAGAAATAATTTTACGTATCAGCTTTTGATATTATGTAGTGATTTTTAACCATTATGAAAAAAAGCAAACAAATGCAGTCGCAACAATTTCCTTTACAAAAAAAAATTGTTAAAAATTTAAAATAAACATTTGATTTTTTTAAAATTAAAACACAAAAACAATATGTTTTTTGCATAACTTAATTATTTAAATTATCAATTAGAATTTGTATTTTAAATTTATGTTCGAAATATCAGTTCTCATCGACATAAATTTCTTCTTCAATATTGGTAGTTAATCACCGAATATAGTTATTTAAAAAATATTTATTATCAAAATTGGAAACTATTGGTATAAAAATGTGTTTATTTATTGCATTTTCCAGTGCAAGAAAATAATATAAACCACTAATAACTTATCACCTCGGAAACTCATTATTATTATTTTCGTTAATTTTTGTGTAAAAATCATAACGTAAAAATTTATTCAAATCAAGCAGAAGCCAACATTTCGTGACATATTTTGCTTTTGTATAAATTTCATATTTTCTCATTTAACAGGTTTTGTGAATACAACGTCGTGTGAAATTAAAGATTTGGTACCCGGTGAGCGATATACCGTTCAAGTAACTAGTGTAAGCAAAAAAGTAGAAAGTCTTCAAGCCGAGGAAATCGAACAAACAATGTGTAAGTATATCTTTATTCAAGACAATTACAAAAAAAGCAGAAAAAAAAGGATTTCCATAATTGGACATAATATTAATTCAATGTAAATGTTACCATTACTGAAAGTGCATATTTCAGATGTCATCTCATAATTATTATAAAAAACAATCCACAAAAACAACATTTGGAGATTTTGGACAAATGACAAAAAATCAGCTAAAGTTAAATGTCGCTTTTAAAAATATGAATTTTTGGGAATAATCATAAATCACATTTACCGAAACATCAATTTATTCCAAGGAAAAAGGAAATATGATAAAATATGTTTTAGTTAGTTTTTAATAAAATGGATAACTTATTTTTTCACAACTACATTATTATATAATTGAGAAATTAATTTATCTTGTTAGGTCTTGTAATTCTACATAGTGTACTTCATAGAATCCTGATTATGATAAGCGTGAATTTTTTATGGAATTTTTATTACATTTATATTGCATGATTTATATTAACAGAACTGTGAAATGACTTTCTTAAGTATTTTAATTGAATTGATTCAAAAAATTGATTCAGTGATATTTATAAGGTGACAGCTGATTTGAATTTCTAAATCTGAAAATAAATTCACCGTACATCGAATTCTTTGCAGTTATGCTCATTTCTTGAAGTTGAAATTATAATATGAAGTTTCCGCTGGATGGCGCTGCTTGTCTTTCAACCAACTAGCGGGTTTTTCAAATATTCATAAAAATTATATGAATAAAAATACAATCATAACGATATTTTTAAATTGATTAAGCCATTGCATTTCCTTTAATTTTAAGTTAGTGATGATAGAATTTCTATATCGTTGTAATAAAGACAACAAAAATGTAAAGACTAATAATAAAGGTAGCCACATCCAATCTGTAAACAGATTTAAGCATATAATATTAAACAAATAATTCCTTTCACATTTTTTTCAAATAAAACATTTTTCATCACGTCATCTTATTAATTTCTTATGTGCTTGTACTCCACGTGTAAAATGGCGAGATCTTTTCCAAGTTGTCATACCAATGAAAGAACACTACTGGCCATTAAAATTGCTACACCAGGAAGAAATGCAGATAACAAAATGATATTTATTGGACAAATATATTATACTAGAAATAACAAGTGATTAAATTTTCAAAAAATTTGACTGGATAGATCCTGAGAAATCAGTACCCAGAACAACCACCTCTGGCAGTAATAACACCAGTTATACGCCTGGGCATTGAGTCAAACAGACATTGGATTGCATGTACAGGTACAGATGCCCATGCAGCTTCAACATGATGCCACAATCGTAGTGACTGGCGTTTGGTGACAAGCCAGGCGCTCGGCAACCATTGAACAGACGTTTTCTATTGGTGAAAGATCTGGAGAACGTGCTGGCCAGGGCAACAGCCGAACATGTTCCGTATCAAGGAAGGTCCGTACAATACCGGCAACATGCGGTCGGGCATTATCCTGCTGAAACGTAAGGTTTCGCAGGGCTCGAATAAAGGGTAGAGCCACGGGTCGTAACACACCAGAAATGTAACGTACACTGTTCAAAGCACCGTCAATGCGAACAAGAGGTGACCGAGACATGTATCCAATGGCACCCCATACCATCACGCTAGTTGATGGGCCAGTATGACGATGACGAATGCAGGCTGCCAGTATGCGTTCACCACGATGCCGCCAAACACGGATGCGACCATCATGATGCTGTACACAGAACCTGGATTCATCTGAAAAGATGATGTCTTGCCATTCGTGCGCCTAGGTTCATCGTTGATCACACCATTGAAGGCGCTCTTGTCTATGACGCAGCGTCAAGGGAAGCCGCAGCCATGGTCTCCGAGCTGAGAATCCATGCTGCTGCCAACGTCGTCGAACTGTTCGTGCAGACACTTGTTGTCTTCCAAACGACACCGTTTCTTGACTCACGGCTCGTGACGTGGTTGCACGATCCATTACGGCCATGCGGATAATATGCCTGTCTTCTCGGCTGCTAGTGATAGGTGGCCCTTGAGATCCCGCATGGCGTACCGTATTACCGTACTGAACCCATCGATTCCATATTCTGCTAACAGTTATTGGACCTCGACCAACGCGAGCAGCAATACTGCGATAAGATAAACCGCAATCCCGGTACGCTACAATTCGACCTTTATCAAAGTCAGAAACGTGCTGGTACGCATTTCTCCTTCTTACACGAGGCATCACAACAACTTTTCTCCAGGCAACAACGTTCAAATGCAATTTGTGTATGAGGAACCGGCTGAACAATTTCCTCATTTAAACACAATGTAGGTGTCGCTACTGGCGCCTGCTTTGTCTGAATGCGCTGAAAAGCTAATCATTTGCATATCACAGCACTTTCTTCCTTTCGTATAAATTTCACGTCTGTAGCATGTCGCCTTCTTGGTGTAGCAATTTTAATGGCCAGTAGTATATTTTTAATCAACTGATTTTCTGTGCTCTAATTTACCCAGCACGACGGTCTGGTAAGCTTTAGATCTGGTATCAAACCCATATCTTTTAAACAAGCGAGAAAATTTGTCCTAGTCAAACTATTGTGGTTTAAAAGGTTAAACTTTTTTTTATTTTTTATCAGTTATACCTGTGAAATTTAAGATTCTTTCATATAATAAGAGCAAAAACATTACACAATGTATTACAAATCAAAATGTATAAAACTATAGGTAAACAGTAAAATAAATTTCATTTAAGAATTTAACAATAGTTTGATTTCTTTTAAATGAGTATTCCAGAATAGATAATTTTTTTATCATAAAATATCTTAATTTAATTATCTGGAAAGATGAATAGTCTTCCATCCTAAGCCTTTTTCTTTTATTATTTTTCGTCTTAAATTATAATATTAATTATAAATCTATAGAGATAACCTCGAATTTTGCTATCTGTTGCCAAACAACTCAATTTATTACAAATTTAATTGATTCATGACTTCAAACTATATTATCAAATTATTATTATTCGTAATGATCACAGATTGAAGCGTCATGATTTTGATGCAATTGATTTAAAAATTACATATCAAAGAAGTTATTTATTTATTTTAATTGTTTCTTCGCATCCGAATTTTATATAATTTCTCATTGAAATTTAAGATGATTTTTGTTATGTATTGTTTTAAATATTTAGTTTTTGCAAATGTTCTTCATCGAATGTTTTTATAACATGATGTTCAATTATGAATTTCCATACAAATAACCATTTTTTCTACATCAGTGTGAAAAAACGATAAATAAAAACACCACTTATACATCTGTAACATTGTGTCCCAGTTCCTGGATTTCGATATCGTCCAAGTGACAACAAAACTGGTAATTGGAAATGAAACTAAATAAATCTACAGAAATCAAGAGTTGAGGTCGAAATATTTTCCTTCCCAACCGGATGCACGACACTTCCTCCAACGTAAATAAAAAGAACAGCAATTCCTATTATCTGCTTTCCTCAAATGTGAAATAATGAACATACATTTCGAAGTGTGAAAATGAGAAACAATACATCAAGATCTTTTTCTTTCACCCATTTTCTTTTAGATCCTCGTCCCATCAAAAAAGTGAGGGAGGTTCTGGACTCCTACAACATCACCTTTGAATGGGAAGTGCCACAGGGTCACAGGGACTACTACATCATCGTCTACAACGCCATAGATGAACCTCAGGATCAGAAGTCTCTTCAGGTGAGGTTGACACTGGTTACTCATTTCCTCAAGTTTCGTCATCATAATAATGTTCTCCAAAATAAGATTCGGTGCACTTTTTAGTCCAGTGATTCATTAAAATATATTCAATCAATCAACTGTTAAGATTAGTTAAAGCTTAATGAAAAAGAGTTTAATTTTTTTATTATTAATTAAATGTAGCAGGTATAAATAAATTACTTTTTATACAATAATGAGAATTAGGAACAGAAAATTGCATATTGAATCCTTAAATCTTGACAAAGATTCTTGATTGACAAAGTGAAAGTTTAAGGATGCTTCATGAAATTGTAATCGATATTAATAAATAATTAAATGTATTTAATCAGTTATATGATGGCGGGAATTTTTAGTTATCGGTAATCATTAGAATTTTATAGTAAAACTGTGCTTGATCAGGCTAATCCTTATTGTTATTTGTCATATGTAATTCTCATATTTCAATATTAAAATGAATGTTTTTGTTTTTCCAGTTTTATTAACGTCTATCCAATTCTTTAAATGTGTGTATGTAACATATAAACTTAACATTTCAGTTTACTGTAATCTGAATTAGATTATTTTTATTTTTGATTATTTTTAACATTTCTTAGCGCTATTGTTATTTTTCTACAAATGTATCAAAACTTGTGACCTATCGGTATCAACGCTTTCGCAAAATTTCTTAAAATTCTTTTTTAAATTATTGAGTTTATTCTGGTATTAATATATTGAAGCAATTCAAATGATATTTAAAATACACGTAATGACTTAGAGAAAAGATTTTCCACATAAAATCAATTCTTACTGAAATAATTTACTTATATTATACAAAACACCTATTTAAGTGTTTAGATTCAAAACTATTTTATCTTTTAAATAAATTTAATATTAAAAATTTTGTTATACGTATTTTTGTGGATCTGTTTTTAATAAATTACTCAACACTATTCAGCATTTATAATAATAAATTAGAAGATTCGGTACTCATGGATGTTTTAAGATTCAAACTCTATTTCGGGAAAATTCAGCATTTGATAAATTATTAAATAAAACATTTCCTTTTAGTCTTTAAATAAGTTTTCCTTATTTAATCCGTTAGTTATTTTATTGAAAAGTATCATAATTAATAATTATTTTTACATATATTTTCAATTTTTTCAAGCATTTGAAATAATATAAGTTTTTTTTATTAGATGACGCGATATGCTATGGAAAAAAACTTGAATATTTTTGTCAATTATTTATATTGTAAATCTAACCACTCAATATATAAACTCTTTTTAATACGAGAAAAAAAAAATTCGCTGTAGGACAGCAGTCTCTACCAAAATGCAATTAAGTTGTCTATTAAATATTACTATTAATATAGCAAAGCATATTGAGAAAAAATGCAAAATTTTAATTTACTCATTGATGAGAAAATCAAGTCAACGCATAATTGAAAGAAAAGTGACAATTTTATGTAGCTGTATCTGTCAAGTAACGATCGTGAATTACAATTACAATGAGAAGTTCTGTTTTTCTTTAAAAAATGTTTTCTTATTTCGTATTTTATAAATTGCCTAACACGTTTAAATTAAATGATGGATTATATCAAATTATTCATTTGAAAATTCCAAATATTCTATGTAGTTATTTATCTAAATCATTTCTCCTTGCAAAGTTATTATTTAAGACTTAAATATCAGTACAAAGTTTTCCTTATTTTTTTCAGCACTTTGAATTTTATCTAGCAATTTAAATTAATCAAGTATCACAAATCTTTAGCTTCAAAATGCTGAACGATTGAATGCTTTAACTGTTATATATTGAATCACAATTTCCATGAAACATCCATATATAAGTAAAAATGTGCCGTGGATTTAAAAATAGTTTTTAAACTAAACTATTTTGAGTTACTTTTTTTTAAAAAACCAAGATAACGTACTTATTAAAATTTATGAACCTCAAAAATAATTGCAATTTTATTTAGAATCATTTCGTTGTGTTATTGTTCAAAATGTAAGAATTTATCATTTGATAAAATTTAATACTCAAATCCTGCATAAACTGTGTGATTAAATTATTAATAATATATTATTACATCGATAAATATTATCGAAAGAATTGTTTTAAAATGATATATATGCATATCATTTAAAACTACTTAAAATAAGGTATTCAACCATTTTTAATGTATTTATGGAGGAAAAAGGAAATTATTATATTCTTGATGATAACTTAATACACTATATATCTAAAATTTGATATTACTTTAAAAAATATCAATCGGTTTTAATTGATAAAATATCATGAATAGTTTTAAGAAATCTATTAATAATTATTCCATTTATATATTATCTTTAAAATCTTAAATCTGAATTTTATAAAATCATAATTTTATTAAATTTAAACTATTCATAAATTTATTGAAAGTAATTTTAAGTTGTTGAAAGAAGTTTACAAAATTTATCAACTTATTCTTTTATAGTTTTTGCATGTCTTTACAAAATGTTACTTCATATAAAAATAAACTTCATATAAAAAGACAATCTTAAATAAAAATATAGAAATATTCAATAAAAATATAGTAATTATCTTTTGCTTTAAAACATACAATGAAATATATAAAAAATGTTAGTATCGATGTTTTATATATAAAAACATAGTATTGGATGTGAATAAAATATTTACATTTTATGCTTAAAAATAGTGCAACGTAGAGGGGATTGTAGTTTGCACGAGCGCGCGCAAAGTATAATATTGCATAGTTATTTTATAAAGTAATATTAATCTAAATTTTTATACGAAATTTTCCAGAAGGGTTTCTTAAGTTATGTTCCTTAGAAATGGTTAGAGTAAATAGAGGGCTATTTTCACGAAAGTATTTGGCATTAAACATTGGGCACTAACAATTTGACTTGCCCATTTATATTATTGGGCTAGGTACAGGGAAGCGTGATGGTGCAACAACTATAATTAACAGTATATTTATAAAATTAAATACGAAGTTAACACATAAATGACATCCAAAAAAAATAAAAAAATTTTATAAAATTATTAGGAGTTTTTATGTTTTTAACTAATATTTTAATTCACATAAAAATTACATTTTATACGAACTAAATTTTGTTTTTATTTCTTAAATTTAGCTAATTTTTTTAAGAATTTTAGATATTATTATAAAACTTATAAAAACAAAACTGAGTTCCAGGAAAGAATATAAAAATTTAAAATAGCCAAATAATATATTCACTTTAATCTCCATTTTATTTTATGTAAAAAGTTTTGGGATAAAAAAGACATTTTCTTATTTAATTAAATTTTTTTATTATTAACCACTAAATTTCTTTCAAAAAATTTAATTTTTGTGATGTATTATTTACCAGAAGTTTTATAAAAATAAATTTTTTTATCATTGTATATTTTAACCACTTAATTTTTTACAAAAAATTAAATTTTTGCATATGATTTACAAGAAGATTCAAAGTAATTATGCATTAAAAACATCACAAAATGATAACATATTAACTAGCCATCATTAAACTATATATATATATATATATATATATATATATATATATATATATATATATATATATATATATATATATATATATATATATATATATATATATATATATATATATATATATATATATATATTGGGCTTTAGTGACACATCTAAATAAGTTGTTTCTTCTTCAGGTGGCCGCCAATGGAACAAAACCTATGGATACTATGGATGTGATTATAGATGAGTTAAAGCCCGGAGAGTTGTATTCATTTCGTTTTTATGCTGTCAGTCATAATTTGAGAAGCGAAGGTGTTACCATACAAACAAGAACGAGTTAGTATTTTTATTTGTAATTCATTTCTATATTATTTTCTTTAATTACCTATACGTAAAGGAAAGTAAATTGTGGACGGTCATGCTAAAAATTGTAGACATTCAAACTGAAATTGAATGAAATTATCGCTTCAGTAAGCAAATATATTGCTTAAAATAGTATAAAATATTTATTTTTACCCATTTATTTTTTAATTTCTTTTCTATATTGAGTAAAAATGTGAAATACTGTTGCATTTTCTTGAATATTGACATTTTTAAGCTAATGTGTCTTTTGTTTCATTGGAAGAATAGAATATATTTTATTTTCTTCCCTAAAAATTTGCAAGTGTCACATTTAGAACGATACTTAATTGATCACGCTATTTATTTAATTAAAATTCAGTACACATTACCTTTTGAACTAAGTAAAACATCCCATTAATTAGAACACATCATTTACTGATTTAGTTATCAAAGCTGATCACAAATAGAAGTAAAAATCCTAATGAATAAAGCATTATATCTAAGTCCATCGGATTACAACTCAAATAAATCCCTTTATAATTGTATGACTTTTCAACTAAATTCACTGTAAATCTTTTAGGTAATCAATCAATCCTTGTATAAGATGCGCATCTCCACTAATATTTGATTAAGAATTTTAACGTTAAGTTAATCGATGGATTTTATACTCAGTTATGTTTGAATTAATCTGAATCACAAAATAATGGAATGAATTATAATAAGATGAACACACAAAAATTGTTTTAACTGCAATGAAATCAATTTTAGTCAGTTTAATAAGACTTTTTTCAAGTGCTTATAATGATCACAAAATTTTGTATACTTACTATATATGATATATTTTGTCTCATATATTTAAACTAATTTTAGTACACAATTTTTTTAACTATTAATTTGAGAGATTATTCTTCAAATGTTGGAGTTTGTCAGCAACTTCAACATTAATATATAATAATTTTTAAATCAAACGTCATTATGCATCCAGCATGTAATGAGAAAATTTTAAAGAAAATGGAAGAAAGTTTCAACAAAATATCTAATATCAAAACAATCCAACACCAAATAAAATTTATCTCCTTCCATATCTAGTTTTTAATAAATCTGCTGAAATTCAATTTAATTTCTTTCCAGTATCATTAGATATATTTTTCAGAACACTTACACATATTTATAGCACAAATTGTTTTAACAATTGATATCGAATATATGCTTCAAAAGTTGAATATTTGTCAGCAACTTCCTCTATAACATCATGTTGAAATTAAAGCTTCAACAAATTATCTAATAATAAAATAATACAATACCAAATGATTAAATTTATATCATCATATTTTTAGGGTTTTTTTTTATTATTTTTTTTTTAAGCTGTTGAAAAAGCGCAAATTGTTAGCAAAGAATAGTGAGTTGTATATTATTATGTTCTTTTACTCTGCAATGTGCAGCCAGCAATAGGTTTATAAATTGAAAATTGTACTCTAAAAGATTGCCGAATAAATATAATTTTTTTTTTCAGAGCCCGTCATCGATTCTGTCATCAACATCGTCACCAGGGAACAAGAGACGAAAACACTGGGAATCAAGTACACACCAACGCCTCGCAGGAATGTTGTGTTCGATCGATACCGTTTCCAATTGAGCGACCTCTCTGTACCTGCCCAGGAGAAACTTTTCAACGATACCAACCGTTTGGTACTTTTCGATGACCTGATACCTGGTCGACTCTATGACATCACTATCTGGACCGTCAGTGGGGGAGTCAGTAGTGTCCCCATTCATCGTCAAACTAGATTGTGTACGTACAAAGCTAATTTACCAGTATGAAAATTGCATACTTAAAAAAAATTGAGCTTATTTATACACTCTATTATGTTGTAACATATAATAATGTGTAGATGAAATCATACAAGTAAAAACTATAACATTTTTTCGAAGAATTTCAAGAAAGTTCTTATCTCTTTGTCCTTTTTCCATTATTTCTTTAATGAACATTTAGTACTTTTACATTAAATTTCATGGTTTTTAATCGCAAGCAAATATTTACTTTAAATCTGTTACTATTAATTTTAATAGGAATATTATTCCTGGCTTTACTTTTATACGTATTTAAAGGGAAAATTGATAAAATATCAATTAAAATGTATATCATTATGATGTATATGTTGTTCTATTGAAATTATTAGAGGCATTTTTCATTTAAAATTAAATTGTATTATTTTATTACAATGCATTGTGTGTGGGTGTTTGTAGTAAATTATGGTTTCTAAATATTTTCAATTTTAAAAGTTTAATGTTTTGAAGGGATACAAAATTAAAAAAAACTGATATGTTTATATAAAAAAAACAATAATTTCCCATACTTTATCCAAGATTGAAAATACTTTGACATAGTTTCGCTTAAAAAAATTTGCTAATATTTAGACTATTAGTATTTGTCAGCATCAAATCTAATATATCTCTGTAATTTAAACTGTTTAGTAGAAAAAATAGATGTTTCCAACAAATATTATCAAAAACTATACAATAATTTATTAAATTTAAAAAAATTGCTATTTCTTTTCATTTTCGATATTGTATTCAGCTTCCTAAATTTTAATGAATTCTATTAATAAATACACCGCAGCTGTAAAAGCCACACGAGGCATTTTACCTAGTATGTATACTTAAAACATTCCTTCATTAATAAAGTTGCTTATTTTCTTTGTGAAAGAAATTATTTGTTTATGACTTACTAAGGAAAATTACTAAGGAAATTGTAATCTTAAAATGAAATTAAAGTAAATCTTTAGCAAATTTATAATTACAAATATTTTATACCCCTTTCTCCAGCAGATAAATATTTTTTTATAATTTTAACAGAAAGTATAAATTGGTTTAGACGTTGTAGATAATTTTGGTTAAACATTAATATAAATATTTTAATTGATTTTATAGATTGGTATTCAAATAATGTAAGCTCTAATTCTTTGTTACACAAAATATAAATGTTCATTCGAACCAATATATGAATGCTTAAGTTTCAATTATGTGGATGTGTGAATGTAACTTAAAACTGAGAAATATTAAAAGTAATGCGTAACAACATATTCGAATATTATTTCAGTTCCCGAACCCATCTCGGAAATACGGGCAGAGTCTGTGAGCGATACAGAAATAACTTTGAGTTGGGACAAACCTCCAGGAGAGATGGATGGCTACGAAATCCAGTACCAGGACCCCGTGGGACATCTCGTCAAAAACGTCAGCTTCGTAGAGATCAACACTTTCCGAGAACTAAAGCCACACCACAACTACACATTCTTGGTGTCTGTCATCAGCGGCTATGACACCGCGACGGTCAGGCGCAGTAGGCTTTTGTCCAGAACTGTGCAAACACTGGAGTCAGGTGAGTGAATTGTTATAAACAATAAATACTCTTGCGAAATAAGATTGGAAAATGCATCTGTGAGCACTGTATTTAAGAAAGTTTAAATACTGTATCTGGATTTAACTCAGTGAATGATATTTGATTATTGGACTCGGATATCGTGGGCATAAGTCTGTATAGAATGAAAAATTTTGAATAAACTTTGAATAATAATCAAAACATAAAAAATTCCAAAAAAAAATTTAGTTCCAAATGTTGCCGCTAGGGTATTTTGTGGCACTGCTTTAACTTACAATAATGAGAATTAGCATAAAACATGGGTTTAAAAGAAAAATGGAAATGTGTAATGACAATGCCACCAACAGGGGTTATACAAGTAAATAGTAGGCAGATTATCTCAACTGAAGTAAATAAGTTCCAGTGGCCGTACCTCTCACGTTACCGGAACGAGCGTTTATGTTGGTGAAGTATCAAATTTGTCTCTTTTAAAGGAAAACATAACAAATACAGTGGAGAATATTCCTCGTGATATGTTATGTACGGCTATGAAGAACGCTGTGCACAGAATGCAAAGTTGCAAAGTGTTATTTTTGAGAACGATGCTCACATTAAATGTGGTCTAACTCCTCACCGGAGAAGTTAATGTAGTAAATAAACATTAATAATTTAAATGTGCGATTGTATGTGTTAGTATTTTCCTTTTCTCACATTTTATACATTGTAAAGCGCCACAAAATGCCCTAGTGGTGATTTTTGGAACTAAAAAAATTTTTTACGGAATTTTTTTTCCGTGTTTTGATTAGTCTGAATACAAAGTTTGGCGCCATTTCGGCTATTAGTTACAATACCTTTTTTATGACTGAGTGACTAGAAAGGAATTTACTTATAAACAAATGATGTATGAAATATGAAGATCTTCGGGAAACAATATGATGTGAATATCCAATACAATTTTACCACAGCTTAGAATGGCTCGATTACCAATTATTCTGTGTCAAAACATATCGATTTAAGAGATTTTGAGTATATATCCATTTTAGCAGATCAAGCTACTCATTGGTATTTTGTGACTGCAATTCCCACTGCTTATTCTCCTGCATCATATCACAGTTTATTCCACCTTCTGCTAATTATAATCAATCATAACAGTTAATAGAATTAATTAATATATGATTTCAAACTGTTATTTATTTGATGAGACTTATAAGAAACTATCTTCAACTGTGTTTGAATCGAATTATAACAAAGAATTGTGCATCGCAGTCTATGTAATTTAGTATAGTATTAATTCTCATTCACAGTTAGGTGAGATGCATTTATCGCCACTTCTGGAAAACAATGTGATACCTTTTGTTTTCATTTCAGTTCCTGGAAGAGTTCACTTCTTCAGAGCAGTCGAAGTCAAGCCCAGTGAAGTGGTTCTGCAGTGGACTCTGCCTAGTACAGAACAGAACGGTGTCTTAACTGGTTTCAAGGTCACTTATTATGTAAAAGTGAGTATATGAAATAATTTAATTTAAAACTGTATCACGTTTATCTATTTTTTTTTACAAAATATATTCATGAAATTTCGAAATGAACTTATTCTAGCACTTTGTATTCATCTTTTGTATTTAACGAATATTTCCTTAAAGTATCAATAGATTTATAATTAAAATTCATATTTAATGTGTAAGCATGTTTTATTCACTGCAACTACAATTATTTCATTCTGAATTTTGCTTAGGGTACAAATAAGCGCAGATACGAGTATTTTGAGCCGACAGAAACCCGAGGAGTGGTTACTGGATTGATTCCTGGCATGGAATATGTGTTTGAAGTAAGCATTGTCTTCGATTTATAGATTTTCTTATTCTGTACCTATAATGATGCAGTGTTATTCAGATAAATTTTTGTTCTGTGTTATTTTGCTCAATAGCCTTGATATTATTATCTGTAAAAAGTAATGTACAGAAAATGCTCATGAATATGAGGCTCACTGAAAACGTTGCGTTCTTTAATTGCTGTAATTGTAGGAAATGCTGATTAAAGTTCATCACATTAAATGTAAAAATACATGTGAATCCCATGCTTGTGGTAAAAAAATGTATCAGTTTTCTAAGTTAAGGTAAGATTTTATAAGAACTCAAAAAGGCACGAGAGCTGGTGTTGTGGTATAAAAAATGCTTGCTGTGGTAGATTCAGAGATTATGGAATTGTAAATTTCCAGAAAGGGATGAAAAAAAAAAGATTCAGCAACATACATACTAGCAATGATGCATATAATACACGAACTTAACTAAAATATTTTGAGTTGGAAAAGGAGCTTTTTCAAAATATTCTTTGGACTGTTATGTAAATGTATGTTTATATATTCTATAGGCGTTTACCGGTAAAACTTTGTTTCAATGTATATAATACTTTATACCTTAACTATTAAAGTTTATTGTGTTTCTAAACATTTTATATTACAATGATTCACATTATGAAGGAAAATATTTTTCTATCCGTGAACTTTATTTTTCTATTATTATGTTTTATTGTCACATCATATGGTATTTTTGCTGTGTTTTGAATAATTTAGTTTACTATTTAAATTGAATTAAATTTTTTCTAATATCCCATTGTGAGTAAAAATGCCGCAAAACATATGTATATCCATTATATGTACAACATATATAAAATCTAAATGTTTTAAATCTCAAAAAAAAATTATTATGCATTTTATTTCCTTAATATTTTAATTAATTTATTTTTTGACATAGTTAGATGGAATTTATATTTCTCAATGTTTTCAATATTCATCTTCTAAGGATATTTATTACTATTTTAGATTCAAGCTCACACAAAAGTGGGACCAGGTAGTACAGTAATATCTGAAGAAGCTACTCCAATCTGGGGTGAGCAACTTTTTTTTTTTCCATGTAAAATTAAAGTCACAAATGTGTTTCAAAATATATATTTTTTATATATCAACCATTTAATTTAATCTAATCTCTCATATATATATATATATATATATATATATATATATGTATGTATGTATGTATACACACACATATGAAAGCCATTCGTTCTCCCTCATTGGTATTTAACAATTAAATTACTAATACTTCATTTAATGTTTTATTGACATAGGATAAGAATGATATGTGAATAAAGTTTAGAGATTTCTTTCGCACAAATAAAGAGTGAACAGTAAAATTTTCATGCTTTTTGTTTCATTTATTAGCAAAAATGTCTAATTTACTTGTGGGTTTTTTTTTTTTTTTTTTTTTTTTTTTTTTACTGCACTGTATTCTCTCAGTGTGATGATTTTCATCTTGTTCTAGAATCGAATTTATTACCAGAAACGAGAGTGGTTTTATGTTTACTCTGGCCTACTACAAGTCAGACACTCTAAGACTATACTCGCGATTGTAATATTCTAATTTGCACATTTCGATTTTATATATTTCGTTACACTAAAATTACAAGATATATTTTTGTCTTGTGGGATGGTACAATCTTAGAGTATATTCGCATAGAATAAGATGGATATTGAGAATCAGTCATTATTACACATCACGGATGGTTCCTACTCTGATATCAAATTGTCAATTGGTGCAGGTATACATTCAAAGCTGTTAAGTTTCTATGCTTCTGCAGGTGTCTACAGAACATCATTTGACGGAGATGTTGAGGCAATTCGAATAGCCTTAAAACAACTAGTAGCTCTTCCTGATGTTTTTTGAAAGAGTGGCTGTGTCCTCTAATTCACAGGCTGCAATTCAGGCCATAAGCTCAATCTCTCCCCCATCTTGTGAAATCTTCCATATCCAGGAGCTCTTGGAAATTTCGACATCACGAAAGAAACGTGTTGTGTTCCAGTGTGTACCACTGTGGCATCTGTGGAAACGAGCAGATGGACTTCTTCGTAAAGAAGAGAGCTGGACTTCTCTCTCCAAGATACAAAGAGATTTCCTACCACATTATAAAGCTACACCTAAAGAAAGTTTTTAAAATAACTCAAGCTTCTAAATTTCAGGAAAGGATAAAAACCAAGCGGTGGAAAGATGAACTTCTAAATATCCGTGATGGTCCAAGCTGTCAAGCGGTGGCACAGTTTCGACTCCTGACGGATCACGGCTATCTAACTGAACATTTGCACCGCATTGGCATCTTAAACTCACCCGATTGTCCGCTCTAAAATTCACAGTGCCCATGAACAGGATTCACCTCCACCACTGTGCTGCACTGAATGACAGCTCTGAATTTGTTGTTTTAATGCCAAGCCAAAGAACTTTTGGGGCAATGACTCTGGTCATCTCGTTTACGTTTTCACCTTGTCTTCGACTCATGTCTGTTTTGTGTTTTTTCATGTGTTTTATTTGTGTTATTCCTTGTATTTCCCCTTCCATTGGAAATTTAAAAAAATATTTTGATTGGTGAATAACTGTTAGGTGTCATAAACAAAGTCGTGGAACTGGAATCGATTATATTAAAAACGTATTAGCATTGGTATTGCACATTTATTAACATCGGTATTTATGGGCACTTATTGGCACAAGTTATTAATCATTTTCGTTATTTTTCAATAACAAAACGCGGTTTGCAATGACAACTTCTGTTGTAATATTTCCTCCTACTAATCGCTCTGAATGTTTTAAAACTTGAAGCCATTTACCTGATATTATGGCAAATATTTCTCGTTATAAATTTTTTTTTGTCTTTCATTTTTAAAAGGAGTTTAAAAATTAAAGTTTTTTGTTTTTATAATCTAGCACCACCACCACCTGATCCAAACATAATACCGAAAGTTGTCGGGCGAACGGCAAACACCATAAAAATTGAATTCACCGACAATTTCTTTTCTTCCGTGAATGGCAGAATCATTGCTTACACTTTAATTGTTGCAGAAGATGATACTAAGGATTCAAATGCTTTGCGCATGCCCAGTTGGGCGGATGTCCAACAATATCCTACCTGGCCTCCCTATCAGGTACGTGTCTAATATTTTAACTTTCTTTGAAATAGCAATTGATATATATATATATATATATATATATATATATATATATATATATATATATATATATATATATATATATATATATATTTGCAATGAATGTTTTTAAATCTTATTTTTAAAATTACATAGATGGTTTGATAAAAACATATTGCCCACACACACATCTATGAAATATGGTAATGATTTTAAATTTTTATTTAAATTAGATTTGTTACTAATAACTCTCATTGTAAGAAATGTTGCCTCTGATATAAATTTTATCATCTAACCTGTACTGAATATAATCTACGATGAATGGTCATATACACATATGTTAATAACTAAACAGAGCTCTCAAAATTACAAAATATAATTTTAAGCCACTTTCTAAATATCAGTTTGCTGTGGTGACATGATTTAAAATTAAAAGTTCATAATTGAATTTTTCTATGGAATAATTCTTAGAAATCGCCTTGCTTAATTATTCTCCATCAGTATGATATAAATGATGTATATATTTATAAATATTTCTGGTTTGGTTATCAATCAACAGTTCATTTCTTGAATACGGCAGCTAAAAAGACCAGGGCATACTACACTCTTAAAAGTGGTTCCAAACCAATATTAATATCCAAGGTTGACGAGGGAATCGAATTCATGTCCTGTTAAATCAATTACAAAGGCGCTAATCACTGTGCTTCCTGTTCGATGAATTTTTTTAAAAATATATGAAAATTCTAATGTAATTTTAGTTTTCAAGTCTCAAGAAATACTGATGTAATTTTATGGTTCTAATTAAATAGTACTTACTGATTAGTTATTTTCATTTTATGTGTTTTGCTTGAAAATTACTTTTACTGTTTAGAAATTAACTTTTTTCTATTCATTTAAAATTTTCAAAACAACTTGAAATGAGCTATTTGTTAATTACATGTAAATAAGTTTCTGATAATTTACCTAAGTAAATACACACATTCTTATATTACTAAATTTCTATGCTTGAAACTAATGTAAAATATTATTACTTCTCATTATTTTTAAGGAATTGAAGTTATATAACACTATTGTAAGTTTCAAATCAAAGTTTTTATTAACCAGGGTTGGTTTTAATATGATAAAATTTTTGTTTATCAATAAGATACATTAATATTTCTTTATAAGTGTAGATAATAAGGTTAAATTTGTTTTTCTCAGTTTAAAATAATAGTTTCAATTTCTTAATGAAAATTAATTTTCAATCGTTATTAAAGATTAGGTACTCAATCTATAGTGAGTGATCTATATAATAAAAAAATCAGATTCAAATTGGTTATTATTTCTCTTACTATTTATCTATATTATAATAATCATTATATATATCAAGAGTAAATGTCAACTATGTTTAGAAAGAAAGGAAGATAGTAAATATTTATAAATATTCCCATACGAAATTATTAGTTTTCGTTTATATTCTAGAATAAACAAGATTTTTCTTAATTATTGTTTTTATTTTAAAGGAGACGTTTTCAAATTAATTAACATAAGAACAGATTAATTTGCACTTCATTTTTAAAAAACTCTAGGACCATAATATATGTGATGTTGCATTGAAATTCTCTCACCACGAACAGCGCCATCTGGGAATAAAAACTGAAACTGCATTGAAGCAATGCACTAATTTTCTTTGCTCATTACACTTACGCAATATTCAAAATCAATTCATGATAGTTATAGTGGGTTCCTTGTTGAATATTATAATCACTCTACTGGATATTTCAGTTGAATATCGAAGCAAGCTGGCAAATATTATTTAGAAAATAAGAACAAAGAAATATAATGATTGTCTGAGTCACATATTTACACTAAATTTTGCCTGAAGTACATCTAATTCCGATAAGTGGGTGATAAATTTCATTACGGGAAACATATGGAATTTGAATGAACAATCTTCCTCGAAACTTTTAACGAAGTCATAACCAGAAGAATGTAATTCTTTTTTTTTACTTTTCCTTATTTCTAACTCTTCTTAGTAAATTACTTCTTGTTAGAAACCTACTCCCAGCGTTTGTGGTTGTAATACTTTGCAAGTCACACGTTTTTTCATTCAGATTACAAAAGCTGAAGCGGAGAATAACAGAACATAGCGGGTATCAGCAAGCAGCGGTTTTAGCGGCTTGCAACCGAGAAAGTATGTTCTTATCTCATTCTCGAGGGCATGACGTCCTCGATTTCTCTCTTGTCACTCCTCCAGCGAAACGTATTCGCGGGAACCGAAGAAGACCCGAAAGTGCCACCATCCCTCCCTCCTTGCCTCTGCTTTCACTTTGCTTTTTGCTGTTGTTGTTGTTTTTTTTATCTCCTTCCCACACGTGTACAAAGGTCTCCAAAACATGCTCATTGTTGGACGTGTTCTCTTCCCAGGTGCACGATCCCTACTATCCGTTCAACGATTCCTTAGTGGAGGATTTTGTAGTGGGTGCAGAGAACTGCAACGGCGTCGTTGAGGGGTACTGCAACGGACCCCTGAAGCCGGCCTCCTCCTACAGGATCAAGATAAGAGCCTTCACAACCCCCACTGCGTTCACGGACACTGTTTTCTCCTATCCCATACAGACAGGTGAGTCACTCGTACTTCTGTATCGTGCTTGTATCAAATGTTTTAGGGCACATATATTTAAAAAAATGATACAAAATTATCTGTTGAACTAACTTTATTTGTCCGGTTTGTATAAATGAAAGTAGTTTAATAAATGAAAATGCATAACAGTCAACTTATTTTATATCTAGAACAATTTAAATCGAAATGAAAAAATTTGAATGCCCAAATTGAAATTAAATTCGTATTTTTATGCATTAATATATATGTATTTAGAAAATCTGCTTTCTATTTATTTATTTATTTTGATCTGGAGCGTTTCAAAATTTAGTAATATTTTAATCTTATATTTTCCATTTCTCTCACTCTCTCTCATTTTATAAATAATAATTGTTTTCATTATTCCAATTAAATAATTCTAATATTAATATACTGAAAGACATTGAAATTCATTTTTATTATTGTTATTATTATTTCTATAAATAGTAAAGATTTATTTTGTACTGAGATGTATTAAGAAATTACAATAAAGTTAATGTTACTTTAAGTATCTGTTGATATAAAGTAATTATAGAGTGATAAATATATCTTACGAAACAATTTTCCTAAGAGTAATGAAAAATCTCTTTTTATTTAATCAACACATCACTAAATATGTAAGAATTAATTTATAAATTTGTGAAATTTCAAGCACACATTTACACGCATTATGTGTTGAAAGGTTATCGATCAAAAATTAAATAAAAAAATCCATTCTTTGATACTCATACATTTTATTTCGTTCTAATTTAAGTTGGGGTGTAATTTAATACTAAATTAAATGTCATTTACAAAATTAGATTTTAGAAATTGTAGTCTTGTATTTCTATGAACAGTAAAGATTTATTTTGTAGTTGAGATGCATTAAGAAATTACAATAAAGTGAGAATTACTTTAAGCTATAAGGAATGTTAGTTGTTATATAACATGACAAGCAGAAACAAAATATCAAACTAGTTTTTCATGCATAGTAAATATTTATTACTTGAATGCCATACAGATTCCATTAATAGAAAATTTGTGTTTAGAATTTCAGGAATTTTACTAAGGAGCGGTATAACTATAACCAACATTTTATTCTAATATGGAATAATGAAAGTGAGGAATTATAGATCTTCTCTTTCGTATATTTTTATACGATCTGTTAGCTCTAAACGACTTAATTAATGAAAATTTATTCCAAAATTATTTAAATTCAATTTTTCATTGTACTTTTGGGTACTTCTGTAATGTTAATGTTGAGTAATTTTTTAAAAACAGTTTAGCAACAACTAACAAAATACATTATTATTCCTGTTCGAAATTGTTTTCTGTTAACGATTCTTGAAATAAATCCAAGTTGATTTGACGAAAACATTTTAAATAGTGCCAATTAAAAATTGTAAACATGATGACATAACTTTACTCTGATATACTTAATCTCTGAGGATAATTTTACTTAAAATCGTGTTCTTTTTAGATTTCTTAGTAAACAGATCTTAATAAGCTATGTTAGATTTTAATAGAGAAGACTTGATTTTAATTTTAAGATTACATACTAAAAAATTACAATTATACAAAAAAATTTATTTTTATGGATAATTAAAACTTAATTAATAAAAGCAACACTAAAATAAAATTTTATTTTTCAATCATGCCAATATGTTTTATTTTTGAAATTATTACACACTGCAATTTGCTAAATAAATTTCAAAAATTTAAAATGTTGCATGATAACTCATAAACCACAGTTTTAACCACAATCTCTTTACCTATAAACTGTATTTATTCATAATATCATGACTGAAAATGAAATAAAACAAATATGAAATTTTTATCTCTTTGCCTTGTATAAGTGATTTCTATGACTAATTTGGCATCTGTTAACGAGCATAAAATTTATGTTTAGAAAAAAACTACTGTAAATATTCTTTTCTTAAAGAAAAAGTAAAGTTATTTTCATTTCTTTTGAATGTTTTCATGATCCTAAAAGCATTCAATATGTTAATTTTCTTTAAGAATTGAACTAGGAATCGATATTTTATTAATATGAATGTGTCTAGAATGGAAAATAAGATGTAATTCGGTTATTTATTGTGAATTAAGCTTGGTTGGATTTCATCACTTAACTGCATTGTATTGATTTGAAATTAAAAATTTATTTTTATTTTCATGCTTTTTTGTATTTCTTATTTCATTTTATTAAATAACTTATTTTTAATGTGCAGTTAAATATAAATTAAAAGTATAAAAAACAAAATATACTTAAACTTTATGCCTTTTACAAATGCTTTTTTCCAATTTTTAAGAATATATACTAGCTTACTAAGATAATTCTCAAGATTTTTATTACATTAATCATAAGCAAAGTTATATAATGTAAAGTAAAGTGTTCTAGAAATAATAATTTACTTCAGAGAAAATCGTTATAATTTGTAATAAGTACTATTCGTTGGAATGTTTAATTTAGAAAAAAATCAAAATCTTAAATATGTCATAAATGGATAGTGATATTAGTATTACTAAGTAATCATATTGCTTTAATAAGTAATGGAAGTGTAGGGTATTTTTTAATTAAGTAAGGTATATAATTTCAAATCATGGCAAATGAGCAGTTTACAACTCTTTTTAATGAAGTCTTTTGGATGAAATAAAAAAAAAACTCGTTTATATAATACTTAATTTCATATATCGCTTAGAATTTTGACTAAAAATTGTGATATGAATTTTATATCACGTAATTACATTCAGTTCTAGATTTAAATTGTAAACAATTCGTGGATGATTTTCTGAAAATTGTTGTCGTATAAAAAAGAGAATGTGCTTAAAGTAATTAAATTTTAAATTGAAGAATGCGAAATTGTGTATTTTCCTTATCGCTTTACTAAAATTATGCCTTCTGAGCTGAAATATCACTCATTTATAAACAATTGTAACTCATTTAAAAACAATTAATAGCTTATTAAAATTAGGAAAAATGAAAGTTGAAAGTAAAATTGAAATCTATTTTTTCGTAAAACAAGGTGAGAAAAAATGTATCAAATCCAAACACACTTCGTTCTCAAGATATTTGAAAATTTTTATTTAAAATTCAGCGATGCAAATTTATGAAAACAAAAATAATTAATAGAATCATTTGATTAATTGTCTTTTCGGTAGATTATATATTTCATTTACGATTTAAGTTGACCATAAGCATAGATCTCATATTTAAATTCGGAAAATTCTTAGTGAATTAAGAAATAATTAATAGCAGTAACAAATTTTTTTTAAAGAAAACTGTAGTCAGTAAATAAATTTTGTAAAATTGATATCGCATTGATTTCAAGTTTAAAATAATGTCTCTTGATAGGAAAATCAAAAAGAGATAATAGATATATAAATAAAAGTTCTAAATTACTTTTACAAATTAAGGGGGTGATAGTACAATATATACAACAATTACTAAAGAACATATGGTCGTATTCCACTCTGAGATACAGAATAGGAGAATATTAGAATTCCAATTTGAACTTGCAACAAATGAAGTATAGCAAAACTTGTAAAATTAGACTTATTGTTGAGTGAAAGACTCACGGGCTCAAAATGCCGAGCACGCATTTTGTTGCACAGTTGACAATGGTGAAAAAAATGACTTTCGCACCTTTTCGAAGATTAAAATTGTCTTATTAATTTTATTCGCAGCAACAATGATTCTCACCATGAGATCTTCATCTGAGTCTACATGAATCTCGTACATTGAAAATTTCCTGTGCCCCAGGAAGAAAAAGTCTGGTGGGTTGACGTTCGGTGACCAAGGAGGCTACGCCATGGGTTCGCCACGTGTGATTTATCCTGAGAGATATGTGCTATTCTCGAAGTTATGGGCCTTAATGGAATACATTTTCTGAGGCTCTATCCTGCATACAACCACATGTCTCTCTGGATGTGGAGCGGAACGGTTTACAGTAAACTAGGAATCATTTGTTTCAAGAAGATACAGATGTTGCGTTGGTAAGACTGTGTGGCATGATATAAAAAGTTTACTAAGTAATCACCAAGGATAACTTCCAAGATGTTCATCTGCTGGTATATACGTGTGTTATTACAGTGAGGATTGCTATTAGACCGAACGTATTTGGTTGCTATTATTGAAAATACCTTTTCGACATAATGTTGCCTCATTACTACATAATACTAAAGCAGAAAAATCTTAGGTTGTAATTCTTCCTCACCACCATTTAGTGCAAAAGCCTACCAGGTAGGAATAATTATCTGTGGAAAAATTTTGCAGATTTTGCATGTGGTAGAGGGTACATTCTATCATCGTGTAAAATTCACCACACCACGAGCTGAGAAATATTCATTTCGTACACCATCGCTAATTTACGTTGGAAGAAGTTGCTTCAGATATAGTCAGAATTCGCTCGTGCATTTCGCGAAAGTCCTGCATTGTTGTTCAAGATGGCAAACGAACCGATTCTCCTCTATTATCAATCAAGACTCGAAAAGGTAGGATAACTTACGACAAGTTGACACCACTGTTCATACATTCTTCGTGTTTCGGTTTCATTTCTTTATGCTTCATTGTACGTGAGGTTTATATCTCGTAACAATTCCTCATACGTGTACTTCACCACAGTCTTTACGAAAAATTTCGGATGATGTTATCAAAATAATATTTAAAAAGATCGTTAAAAAAAAAGAAAAATATAACGTTTGTTTTCATCATTTTTCTGCGAAATCAACTAAAAGTAAAATGTTCCTTCTTCTCGGTCAAAAATTTTCATAAGGTTAATTCACAATTGTCTTAGAAGATACGCTAAGTAGGAGGAACAAAATGGAGCGTCAGAGGGGATGGCTTACTACATTCTCAATCATGAAGATTTCGCTTCTAAGACCAGACATTGATAAGCACAAGAAACATTGAACACCCAGGGAAACCGATAGGAATTGAATCCATTACCTCTTGAACCGCATGTATTTGTTGCCAGAAAGCGTGCGTCCTATGTTCTTGTTTGATGCGTTTCTTGCTATACTTAATGAACCACAGTTTCCTCTTTCTCTGTCTTTCTAAGTGGAATGTGACCCTGTTCAAAGGTGATTATTGTTAGAGTAGATGGATACTATCACTCTCCTCTTAATTTGTAAAAATAATTTAAAATTATACCCTGTATATATGTGTGCAAAGGCGTATAAAAAATGTAAAGATTATATTTTGTTTCTAAACGACAATTCTTCTGTTTTTTTTTTTTTTTTTTTAACTAATCAGTAACTGCACTAGAACCATTTGTGTAAAATAATTTTCTTTCAAAGCAGAAGACAAAAAATGATAAGTCTGAAAGATTTATCTTTGTTAAGAAGTGACGTATATCATTGCATGTAAAAGAATTTCTTTTTTGTTTGGTTTGCAATGTTTGATTTCGTTAAGATATACCTTTACCGATCTGTTCTAAATAGATAACATTCACTGTCGACAGTTTTTGCCTTATGAAATTTTCGCCATTCTGAATTGGAAAAGTGATAAAATTGTTCTTTGATTTATACGTAGATTACATTAAAAAAATACTAATTATACTTTGAGATGTTAATCACCATTCCTAATATAATTTATGATTTCAACGAAGCTTTGTTATATAATTAGAGGATTTAGAATTGTATTTTATTATTTGTGTTCAACAAAATGGCAATATTAATGAAATTTTTATAAATATTTCTGTGAATCAATGCTGATAATTTTGAGTTATTAATGTTCATTTTTCAAAAAGTATAGAAATTTGACTATTTTATTGGGAATTAAAATACTATTTTATTGGGTGAATTTTAAATTAAAAAATTTAGTAAATTTTTTAATTTTTTTTTTATTGGGTAATAAAAAATGAATTTTAATTATTGGTTAAGTATATATATTTGAAATCATCTCTTACTCTTTTTAAACTCTCATTAACAGTTTCTAATTTTTTTATTATTGAATCCTGTGAAATTTGAACGTACAACAATATTAAAATTGCGTTTATAATAACAATGTTTTATTATTATTATTTTTTTTTTTTACTTTTTGTATATTAAAGCAATATGCAATGTCATAACATAATGTTAATTACAAATAAAACATCTTAAAAAATTTATATATATAAGAATATTAACTTAAATTCTTTTATTTATAAAATTATACATTTAGCATATTTATAATGTTTAAATACTTATTATACTTCAGCAATAGTCATTACTGATATTTCAACTAGAGGGAAAATAGCAATTGATATTAATTAAATTGGATTTCTCTCTTTCGTGTTTATATCCATTATTTTGTTTATTATATTTTTGTGGCCGAATTTTATCAACAAAGAAAATTTTATGACGTGTGTTTGCTTTAATTGTCTAAGGAATACACGAATGATAATGACATAAGTATATTAAATATTTTATTATTATTCTTTTATATAACTAAAGTGATATAAATTAACTTTTATTCAAATCAATTTTTTAATGTAAAATTTGTTACACTTTGCTTTTTTTTAAATTAAAAAATTTAATATTTCAATCGACATAAGTGTAAATGGTTTTGAGCTTTATCGTGCATGATTTATTTCTAGAGCTGAATAATATTAAACAATATTCTCTCTACTTAATAATAACACCTCAAAATTTAAAGTATTATATAATTTAGAGAGTAATATTTCGCAATTTTCAGTCCTTATCATGATACATTTTACAGAAAATTTCGCATTATGCGAAGTGTATTTAAAATTTGCAATACTAAATTTTCATCGAATATTTATACAGTGAAAAATATATATTTGTCCAGAAATTTTTTTTGAGAACACTTATTCTGAAGAAAAATGTTTACTCGTATTGATTTGTATTAGAAAAAAATATATTAAATGATTTTGCAGAGGCTGACCATCGGACGCTGCTGGCCAGCATTTTCATTCCCCTCGTGTTGCTAGTGGTTGCCGTGGGGGTGGCCCTGTTTTGGAGAAGAAGGAGGCTCGTCCCCTTCGCCAAAAAAGCCAAACATGGCAAGGCGGACGCCTTGTCTGTTACGGACAGTGAAGTGGTCACTAGGTAAGTGGAAAAAAAATGTTAAAACATGTTTTTACTACAAAAACTGCTTTAAAAAAAATTATTTTCTTACAATGAAAGCTAACAGCTTAAAAACTTTACACAATTTACTGAGATATGCGTGAATAATAATGCGTAAAAAATACCTTTAAACTCCAGTAAGAAAGAGAGGTGAAATTAAGGTGTTTCAAAATGTGTGATTAAGGTCTCTTTTTCCTTGTCTAATCTAACTGAAAAAATAATTTTGCATGTTTGAAATCTTCCTTCGAGAAGAGAACGAAGGTTATAATGTAAATTGTCTAGGGTAAAAAAAATCTTCTTCTAACTGTTGGGTTTTCATCAAATTGTATAAAAATATTTTTCTGCTTAAAATAGAAATATTAGAATTTACATTTCTTTAAAAAAAATTCATATATTATTTATCAAAAATAATTTTGAGTACTTTGTAATTAATTTGACATGAAACTTTCTTAACTGAAATATTAATAAAAATCTATTATTAGTTTCAATATAATCATGATCATTAAATCTGTGGAATCGAAAGCCCTGTGGTCGGTCGTTGAGCAGTTATCCTGGGTGCAATGATCTGGAGAAATTTACTCCCCCTTCAGATCAATGCCAAAATTTAGGGAGTAGATCCTCTGGTGCTGCCATCTATCAGAGGATTTGAAGAGCAAAAGTCGTACTTTCACCTTCATGGTGCTCTGATTAAACGAAAGACGCTCCCAATTGACTTTAACTCGCATAGCCAAGGCATACTGAGCTTGGCTCGTCCAAGTGTCATTAGTAACAACAACAACCAAATGTGAACCACAACAAATATCTACTTAAGAAAATTTGTAAAAATCTATTGGATAATATTTTTAATTTTTATTTAATAATGGAATAGATTAGGGATTATACATTGAATTATTTATTCTTTAAAACTTAATGATTTCGACAGTTACTTCACATTAATATTGAAAATATGTTATGAGCACTAAACTATTTGTGTGATTTCTGTTTGATTGTTTATTTCTTCGCTGACAGCCGTCCCGTGAAACTGAAGGATTTTGCAGAGCACTACCGCATCATGTCTGCTGATTCTGACTTCCGGTTTTCGGAGGAGTTCGAGCTGCTGAAGAACGTCGGCAGAGACAAACCGTGCAACGCTGCTGACCTGCCCGTCAACCGGCCCAAGAACAGATTCACAAACATCCTCCCTTACGACCACTCCCGAATCAAACTGATGCCCACAGATGATGAAGAGGGAACAGACTACATCAATGCCAATTACATTCCAGTAAGTCTTTCATCAGAGCATTTAACTATGCATTCAGATTAAACTAGAAATTTTCCACATTATCTTCATAAGGAATGAACTCTACAGCGTCACTTAAAAGTAACACACATTAAACATGTATAGTTGTAGAACAAATTTTAAAACGTAGAAGTTTAAAAAAGTACAGTTTGGTAATTTTTTCATACATGTACATAATCCACTCTTCAAAGTGTGAATACCTTATAACCTAGGTACTATTGAATGAATATTTAATATAGATTGGCTTACATAAACATTGCCAAGAATTTAATGCAGCTTATTTTCTCAAATATCTATGTTTAATTTTATAAAAAAATTGGAGAGGATCATTCGGTATTCGCTAATGTTACAGAAGAATTTAACAGCAGAGACTCGGATCTGAAATCATCACCGCTTCAAATATTTTCGCCAATAGCTAAATTAAAAAATGAATTGAAGCTCACTTGAACAGGAAGTCAATATATTAATTAGTATTTTCAAGCATATATATTAATTCGCTGGATTCTGGTTGAATGACTCTTGTTTAGATTATTAATTGGAAAATTGTTTTCTTTTTTTCTTTAAAAGGGAAGACTTAAAGCTGTTGAATTATGAGAAGGGTATCAATGTTCAAGCTACAGAATCCTGATCCACATTTGTTTTTAGATGTATTTAGTACACATTTTTTTTCCACTAGAACTTTTAGTGGAAAGAGTATCATTATTTTCAACTTATATATAAACACAAAATATTATTTTTATTTGAAAGGAATCGTTAAAATCTATTAAGTTAGTTTTCAAATTTTGAATTTTAGGTTGGGTAAAAATAAATCCATTTTATTTATGGAAAAGTCAGCAATGATTGATATCTCCTTAATTATCGATCAAATAATTTCAGATTTATGCTCTTTGGGAAGGTGACATTCCTCATTAAAATCATATTATTCAATTTAGTCTAATCAGTTGTGTAGAGCAAGACGTTAAAAATGGAAGTCAACCAAAATAAATTTACTTCAATTTATAGTTTTCCCTAATAAAGGCAAAAATGCAAACCAGGCAGCTGAAATTCTGTATAGTGTTAATGGTCCCGACACTTTAATAACCAATTACAAGCGAATTTGGTTCCATCGATTAAGTTCAGGTATTTTTGATGCTGAAGATACGCCTCGTACATGTAAGTTCATCGTTGAAAATGTTGATAAAATGTTCGAATAAATGATCATCGAAATGATCGAAGGTTATTGTTATGTTGTTGATTTCTGTTAAACAGTTTTAAACCATGAGTGCAATCTGAATCCGAAGCATACTAAATAAAGTCTTTAAGTGCAAAAAAAAATATTTTGCCCCAATCGAATATTTTAGTTATCTTTTATTATATACAACCTAAAATTTAAATATTTAATTTAAAATATATTTTAGAATCCACTTAAAATTGAAAAAGTTTAATTATGAAAAGCAGGGTAATAAGTTTCATTTTCATAGTCTAATTGTTAATTAAAAGTCAAATTGAAAGAAAATTTTAAATTAAATGTTACTGTAATAATCTTGTTTTCATAAATGCTCAATAAAATAATATCAAGAAAACCTTTAACTGAAATTTTAGAAAGCAGAAATGGAGGGTTTTTTTTTTCATTCAACTAATGAAAAACAACTGAATCACATTTCTCATTAATTGATTTAGGATCTTCCATTTTAGAACTGATTATTTCGTTAGTCATATAGGAATGTTATTGCAAAATTTTCCAATTTTATTTACTATAAAGGATTATTTTTGCACAATAATTATTGCATAAGGATGTATATATTTATTAAAATTCTTTTCAAATCTAAATTTCAATGTATTCACTTGAATTTATATATATAATTTATCATCAAATATAATAATTATAATTGAATGTAAAAAACGCAGTACTGTTTTTTTCATTGTCTAGAAAAATATTTAATTCATAAAAAAATGATTAATAAAACACTCTTTTATGATTACTTTCACATCAATTAATTTGTATATTTCATATTTTAACTGAAGTTGTACTTAGATTTGGGATTGTAAATTAAACTATTTTATTTTATGCCCAGGAACTAGTAAATATTTTTATTTTGAAATAGGAAATTATAATTTCGTGGAAAGAAATATTCATTACAAGCTGGAAAAACTGGATAATTGGTTTCTTTAAACTAACCCAAAAACTGGGAGGTATTGTACTAAAGATGGATATAGAGTGTCAGACTAAAATCTCTGTTCTTTGTTTTGACATTGCACAAATAATTTTAGTGTTTCTTGGTACTTCAGAAAATCTTTAAATAGAAGTACTAAGTGTGCAGTTTTCCATTCTTTCGCAGTTTAGGTGATCGTCGCTTGTCTTTGAACTTGCATCGTCAGCTGAAACAAGACGACTCGTAGGTTACGTAAAAGTAAAGAAAGCGGGCACGTGTGCCTTTTGAATCCATGACTTCCGAAATGCTGCCTATATTTCATTGATAACTTTTACACTAATTAGATTATTGAGATCTTGCCATTTGAAAATAATTCAAATTTGTGTTCTTAAATACAGGAATGGATATGAAATTATGTATATTAAATATCTTTTTAAAGCTGTGTTTTTGAAGCTTAATTAGCTTTAGAATAGAATTACTATATTTTGGTGATTCGAGTGAGTAGAGTAATTCTGTGTATTTGAGAGCTTTAGATATATGAAAGCAATATGTAATTATGAGTTACATTTGAAACAAAGAATGTTTCTTAACACCCCATGGTTTCAAGTTATATGAGGGGAATTTTTAAAGATAATTTATTATAAATTAAAAAATAAAATTTTTATATATTAAAAATTTAGTAAAAAATTATACATAACTTGCAAAAATAGCTATTAGTTTACGTAAAAACTAGTCTTTATCCGAATAAAATCACTTCAAAGTTTTCATAGATTTTAAAAAGTAGATTCCATGATATTTTGTTACAAACATCCTTGGAGATCAGTTTGAGGAGTTTTTAATGTGAGGAAATGTAACTATAAAGTTATTTATCTCTATCTATATATATAGTATAAATTTTTATAGGTGCTAAATTAAATATTTTTTTTTTAACTGGGAAACATTAGAAACCTTCAATTCTTTTCCTTGATTGCTAAATTTGATTTGATTTCTAAAACTGTGAATTTTATTAATAACTTTGAAATGTTTATTTCGAACTTAATTAAAGAAATTTAATTAGAAGTTTTATTATTATTGTTATTATTAATATGTGAATTTTATTAGAAGCAAACAGAAGATCTATTTTTATCCTCTATTTATAAGAATGAATGTTTTAAGTTCGCATTGTCCAATCAATGTAAGTGTTTTCAAGTTTGAATGAACAAATATAATCGAAGGAAAATTCGTCCTATGAGAATGAGTACATGAACATATTTTTATTTCAAAAATTATAATATTTTGAAAATTAAATTTCAAGATTAACATGTTTTAAAAAAATCATACTTTTTGTTATGCTCTTGGCAAGTTCTTTAATGGCAGCTCAGTATTTACTTCAACACATCCAAGTAATAAATGTTTTACATTTTTAGTTTTGATATGCTCTGGAAGTAAAAACGAAATATAATATTCATTAGAAAACTTAACGTCAAGTTGGATGATAACTTAAATAATTTCTTCTCGTCCTGTATATTTAGAAGCATAATGTGAAAAATGATATTATTTAAAGTTAATAATATTAAAGAAAAATGATATTAATGGTATTATTTAAGGGTAAATTTAAGTAATTTATTTTTTGTTTTATGGCGTTCTACTTTATCACTATGAAAGTGTAATCATTAATTGCCCATTAAAAAAAATTGGGTAATCTACTTTCATAATATACAAAAGGCAAAAATGGGCAGGGTTCTAATTTAGTATTGGATTTTCAACACGATAAAGTACGCGAAACTCTTGTATAACATATACGCTTTTTGAATTCCCCGTTCAAATTGCACTTTTTAAATAAAGTTTAAAAAAAGTTAAATCTGACATAATTTAAACACCACGCTGAAAACAGTGTTTACACTGCCTTACACTGGAAGCTGATTTATGAAATATTGGTTTTTGTTCAAAACCTTATTTATTGTTTATTATTAAAAATTATAGGATTTTTACAAATTTTTTTATAGTTGAGCACATTTATTAAGTATTTACAGACCAAAATGACATTAATTAAGATTATGATATTTCAAATGAGAAATAACGAAACCAAAAAATGTCGTTGACAAATTTATTATATCTCAAACTAAATATAATTTTTTGATGTTTATTTAATACTTTTGTAAATATTTTTATGTTTATATTTTAAAATTTTGCTTTTCTTGTATTTATTTTGATCGGTTTCAGATATTTCAAAAAACACTGACAGCAAGATAGCAGAAAACAAGATGGTGCTAAATCAGTTGAAATGTATTCAAATCAGTCCTCTAAACTAATTTAAGATAAATCAGTTCGAACTGATTTAAATCACAAGCTGATACCGAGAGAAAGTTCTGTCGAGATTTAAACGCGTTTAAAAGTGTAGTGCGAATATGGTGTAAGAAATATTTCACTGAACTTGCAAAAAAAATTAAGTTTGATTTAACAGAAAAAAAGACATAACTTATTATATATGTATATATATTTTCATTCTTGAATTTACTTTATAAGAACTGTAACTGATTTCCAGTGATGTTATGATCAAAACTGTGAAGCCAATGCTTTTCTACTTGTTTAGACCAGTCTCTCGACTTATTGTGTAAATAATCTCTCCATAGGGTTTCAATTCCCCCAGGGAGTTCATCGTGACGCAGGGGCCCCTGCACAGCACGAGGGACGACTTCTGGAGGATGGTCTGGGAGCAGAACTGCAGGGCTATCGTCATGCTGACCCGCTGCATTGAGAAAGGGAGGGAGAAGTGCGACCACTACTGGCCTTTCGACATCCAACCCGTTTACTATGGCGACATTCAAGTCATTTTACTCAACGAATCTCAGTACCACCATTGGACCATATCTGAATTCAAGGTGTCGAGGGTGAGTTTGAAATACTTCATATCTACCTATATCTCCATCTGAAAATAAACTTTTTGAGATATTTCTTAATACTTCATACACACATATATAACATTTGTTAATACTTACAAACAAAACAATCTTGGGAAAGTGATAAGGAGCATTATTTATTTTACAGAATGATCAGTCCCGTATCGTGAAGCATTTTCATTTCACGACGTGGCCTGATTTCGGAGTGCCCGAGCCCCCTCAAGTGCTGGTGAAATTCGTCAGGACATTCCGGGAACGAGTCGGGACCGACCCCAAACCTATAGCTGTACATTGCAGGTGAGTGCTACGATTATCTCTGCTGAATAAACTGGCAAAAAAAGAATCATTTCCTTGACTAAAAACGTTGCCTTGATTTAGGTATTTTCTCTGTTGCTTTATATTTATTTAGTTATTATTCATTTGTAGTGCTGGCGTGGGGCGATCGGGTACTTTCATCGCTTTGGACAGAGTTTTACAGCATATTCAGAAGTATGATTATGTGGATATTTTTGGCATTGTATATGAAATGAGGAAAGAAAGAGTGTGGATGGTACAGAATGAGGTAAGTTAGGCACAATTTATTGTATATGTACAGTTATTTCTTGTTGGCACGTTACGTGTTAATTCATAAACACCAAATATATCAAAAACCTACAAGTATAAAATTGTGTTTGTGTCTCTAATTGCGCTTTCAATTGTATTCCATAAAATGAATTGAAAAACGCCAATGAAGGAGAATTCTTTCATTCTTGTAAGTATTTGAATGGTACACCTCTAATCCTGATAGAAGCCGAGGCAACCTGGTTAAAATAAGCGCGTTTTTCTCATTACCGGGAGAAAGCGTGTTCTATTTCTGACGTAACTTAACACCCATCGTGTACCATAATGGCGGGTGAAACACAAAATAGATCGCAATGTTCTTCATGTGAACTGATACTTTTGACAATTTTCTGCTACTAAATTGGGGAGATTCAACCACCTTCCGATGATAAGTGCACCCACACTGACCCGTGACATATGTTTCTCTCATTTCTGCCCTTGCTATGCCAAAGGAGGAAAATCCCTAATGGCTGAAAAAAATCCCTTTTTAATTTTAAATACTCTTATAAACAATCGAAATAAAAGTACATTTAATATCTGTGACTGTAATAAAGTCGAATAGCTAACGCTCACCCCTCTTTTCAACGTTTTATTTGTTCGAATTTTACCTTGGGGTTGGTTGATTGTAGTGGTTAGGAATTTATTTCCTAAACTGAAAGTTCCTACCCAATTAGTTTTCGTACGTAAAAAAAATACTATCGAGAAGAAAACAAATCAATGGGTTGTAATCGGAATTTTAAGAGATTATGATCTCTCTGTATTTTTTTATTTAATATTCCCCGTTCTATAAATTTTGAGAGCATTGAAAATACATAAGAACTTCAAAGTTTTATGTAATACTGATGGATGCAAAAACTTCGATTTCAATTTGATATCTTGTTTGGAGTAAATATGTTCAGAGAAATTTAAAATTTTTCTTTTTACATAATTTAGTTGCTCATTGTT
The DNA here is from genome assembly GCA_030067965.1 of Latrodectus elegans. Taxonomy (NCBI): domain Eukaryota; kingdom Metazoa; phylum Arthropoda; class Arachnida; order Araneae; family Theridiidae; genus Latrodectus; species Latrodectus elegans. The sequence goes on from CM057815.1 coordinate 40,769,213, forward strand.
TTGTCATCATGTGTGTTTTGACCACTCTTTAATTGCTTATTATTTTATCATTACCTTCATATTCTTTAATTTTAATTATAAAGAGCATTATCCTTACTGTGACAATAAAATCTTAAGTTTTGAATATAGATAGTGCTAAAAATAGATACTACTTTATTTTATTATGATTTTTATTTATTTTTCTATAACGGACAACAATTAAGAAAATTTTATTACATTTTATACTTTTTATAACTAAACTACTGGCCATTAAAATTCCTAAACCAGGAAAAAATGCAGATAACAAAATGATATTTATTGGACAAATATATTATACTAGAAATATAACAAGTGATTCAATTTTCAAAAAATTTGGCTGGATAGATCCTGAGAAATTAATACCGAGAACAACCAACTCTGGCAGTTATAACAGCAGTTATACGCCTGGGCATTGAGTCAAACAGAGATTGGATTGCATGTACAGGTACAGATGCCCATGCAGCTTCAACACGATGCCACTGTTCATCAACCGTAGTGACTGGCGTTTGGTGACGAGCCAGTCGCTCGGCAACCATTGACTAGACGTTTTCTATTGGTGAAAGATCTGGAGAACGTGCTGGCCAGGGCAATAGCCGAACATGTTCCGTATCAAGGAAGGTCCGTACAATACCGGCAACATGCGGTCGCGCATTATCCTACTGAAACGTAGGGTTTCGCAAGGCTCGAATAAAGGGTAGAGCCGCGGGTCGTAACGTACCAGAAATGTAACGTGCACTGTTCAAAGCACCGTCAATGCGAACAAGAGGTGACCGAGACGTGTATCCACTGGCACCCCATGCCATCACGCCAGGTGATGGGCCAGTATGACGATGGCGAATGCACGCTGCCAGTGTGCGTTCACCACGATGCCGCCAAACACGGATGCGACCATCATGATGCTGTACACAGAACCTGGATTCATCTGAAGAGATGACGTCTCGCCATTCGTGCTCCCAGATTCGTCGTTGATCACACCATTGAATGTGCTCTTGTCTATGACGCAGCGTCAAGAAAAGGGTCTCCGAGCTGAGAGTCCATGCTGCTGCAAACGTCGACGAACTGTTCGTGCAGACACTTGTTGTCTTCCAAACAACCCTGTTTCTTGACTCACGGCTCGTGACGTGGTTGCACGATCCATTACGGCCATGCGGGTAATATGCCTGTCTTCTCGGCTGCTAGTGATAGGTGGCCGTTGAGATCCCGCATGGCGTTCCATATTACCGTCCTAAACCCATCGATTCCATATTCTTCTAACAGTCATTGGATCACCACCGACGCGAGCAGCAATACTGCGATAAGATAAACCGCAATCCCGGTACGCTACAATTCGACCTTTATCAAGGTCAGAAACGTGTTGGTACGCATTTCTCCTTCTCTTACACGAGGCATCACAACAACTTTTCACCAGGCAACAACGTTCAAATGCAATTTGTGTATGAGGAACCGGCTGAACAATTTCCTCATTTAAACACAATGTAGGTGTCGCTACTGGCGCCTGCTTTGTCTGAATGCGGTGAAAAGCTAATCATTTGCATATCACAGCACCTTCTTCTTTTCGTATAAATTTCAAGTCTGTAGCATGTCGCCTTCTTGGTGTAGCAATTTTAATGCCCAGTAGTGTATAATACTAAAAGAGTGTTATAGTAAATGAACTATAATAATTTTTTACTTTTGTTGTAATTTTTAATTTTATTATTAATATGCGTATGGTAATTGCTGATGCATAAGAACTGTATATTCAGAACGATCCTAATACTGAGGCATACCTTTAAGAAAAACTTTGGCTATCACTATTTTTCAGTTATGAGAGCTGCAAATATTTCAAATAAGTTCACAAATATAATTTCTTATAATTTTCTTTTAAACTTTATTTTAAAAAATCCCAAAATTGTTTAGTTTTTGACAATTTGATATCTTTTTTAGAAAAAAATTTAAATCTTTCTTTTTACATAATCTTTAAAAGTGTAACAGACATTTAAATCTATTGGAAAATTACAATATTAATGAACATTTATCTTTCAACACCAAATGTTAGTCTATGTATATTATTACTTCCAAAAATCATCTTTTCCTTTATTAATTTATCTGTATCCTTGTATTCATTATAAAAAATATGAATATTATTTGTTAGTGAATTTCTGAATATATCTGAAAAGTTTCTTTTTGGTATGTATCATACTATCATCAATATAACTTATTGAGATTTTCTATTGATTTAAATGTACAAAAAATTAATTAGAGTAATTTGCATGATATCTAAATAATATGAGAAACTGAATTCAATCAGAATATTTGTTATATATATGGTGGACTAGAATATATTTATTAAAATATTTAGTGCACATTTTATTCATTTGTAAAATATAAGAATATTATTAAAAATTGATGTCTGAAAAAGATTTTAAATTTTGGTTAGTAATTAAGTGATTACGTATTGTTAATATAAAAATTTGAAATATTCTAAAATGAAGCAAAACAATTAGTGAAAACTTTATAGGTTATTATTAAAAAATTAAAAAATGTATTACATTTGTAATAAAAATTAATAATAGTAAATATCCCAAATACTCCAAATATTCATAAAAATAGATACTACAAAAATTAATAAATACTCTAATACAAATGTTAGCAAATTTTACTACTCATATTTATTTTAGTGAATCAAATTAATCAACCTTATATCTTATATTTTACAATAAGTACTGGATTCCTTGATTTTCAAAATTTTGTAAATTTACTAAACATGCATTTTTTTCTATAGCAACAATACATATGCATTCACCAGTGTCTGCAATGTGTATTGGAAAAGAAGGAGGAAATGTTGGATCTTGGACGGCCAGAAGCGCATGATAATCAGGGATATGATGGTAAGTTGACTATTCAATGTCCATGCCAGTTCAGTATTAAATATAAATATAAAAATGTTTTTTATTTACTTAATCATGTACTTTATTTAACAAATATGAGGGAGGATATATTCCCAAACCTGGAAATCGTTTGGTTTATATGAAAAAAAAATATGGAATTTTGAAGAGAAGAAATTTGAGACATTATTAATATAGTTATTCATTAAAATAAATAAATAATATTCTATTTTTAGGCACAGATACCGTATGATCCTGGATTCTGAATTTTTCTTTTTTATTATTATTTTTTTAATATTTTTTTTTATTTATTTTATTTATTTATTTATTTATTTTTTTTGGCGATGAAGAAATGTTGCCAAGATGACGTTTGGTGATGGACGTGATGATGTACATACTAGGGTTGCCAAAATAGAATTTTCTGCATATTTTTATAGGCCTCCATATCTATGACGTAATAAAAATCAGGTTACCAGATACATTAGAAAATCCACCAAAACATCACCAAACTCAGAATTCGGCATTCTTGATTATACAGCATTTGTGGCCATTTTTAACTTCTATGTTGCTTACAAAGTACTGTGGAGTTTAAAAATATATTTTTTCCTGAAATAATTTGCTTTGCCATACAATAGTTTTGATCTCATTATTTGGTTGTGGATAATATAATGTTGGACATTATAATTTTCAAATCGATGATCAACTATTTTTGAAGCTTTACAAGCAAAAAATTTTTCCTGAAGAGCATTAATTATAAACTGAGATTATAATTACATTTTTTTTGTTTTCAAGAAACTGTAGTGAAGGAATCATTGTTCATAATAAACAGATATTTTTATCTAAATATTTGAGAAACAAATGGAAATTTTTTGGTGAAAAAAAAGTTAAAAAAAGTTATCTAAAAACTGATATTGGACCATATAAGTTGTTTAAAAAATAATATAAGTTACAGTTGGGACTTATTTATCATAACAAAGTAGTGCCACAGCAAATAAAAAATCATTTTTGTGACTAATTTTTTTTTTATATTTTAAACAGGGATAGAGAAGTTACTTTATTTCATCATTGAAAAAAGAACTAGCTTAGACTTAGTTAACATTTAATATAAAAATGAGTAAAATATTAATATGTTTATTCATTGCATTAAGTAAATATTTAATAATTAAAAGTAGGAAAATTGTGTGTGCATTTCATTTTAAGCCTTTTTTTCTTTCCCCCCCACTCAACTACAAATAAAAGGGTCTCTCCCATCCAAAACTTCAGTTACCCTGTCAAACGGAAGCATAGGTCTCAAAAGATGACACTCACGCCAGGAGATGTCCCTCTCTTGTACATAGTCACGAAAAGCCGTCCACTCTTTATCGTTCCTCACAATCTGGTAAATATAAATGAAAACTTCTTTGCATGATAGCATTTCCGTGCTAATTGTGTTATAGGCATGCTTGTGGTCAACTACTTAATAGCACTGTTCTCTATTATGCATGTATTTTGAAGCTATTTCAAACCAAAAGTTCTGTTCAACTTTTTGATCATTGATTTTGTTGGTCTATTTGTTTATATTAGCATGGATGTTAAGCTTTGCATGTTGAACTTTAATGCAAGTAAAATAGCCACTATAGTTGCATCGAAAAATTTATCAAAATACAGATATTTTATTTGAATTACTAAGAGCTGCAAATACACAAGCATTATGATAATATATGCAACTGTTGGATTAAAGGATGAGAAGAGTTTTAAGTTTCTTTTAAATGAGAATATATTAATAAAAGTATGATTCGTATTCTCTCTCTCTCTTATAAAAATCAAAGATTAAGTATTATAATTTTGTAAACACAAAACAACTTTAGTTTAGTTTAATTTAAGAGTATTTACACTACCCTTAAATTACTTTATATACCGCTTATATTAAGAATTTAGTGAAATACGTAGTTCATTAATCCATATTTAGATTCGTTTTAAAAGAAGTAGTTTGAAATAGATCTGATGAGGTTATTTGTTGTTTTCACGAGAAAAATACCTTGTAGCGAAGAAAAACAATTTAGATTTAATTGAACTATTAAAGCTTGCCACTTGTAAAAAAATAGTATTTTGAAAAATTCAAAGGAAGTTCAGAAGTTTAACCCTATAACCATCGAAGCCGAGCATTTGGAACGAAGGAATGCTGTTCAAAACAATTAAAAAAACGTCACTTTATTGATAATCCATCCCCATGAGGAGTTTCAAAAAATATCCGTACCTGCTTGTCGATGCATACCAACCATAAAAAAAACCCTATTTATCAGTTACATCCTTTATTTCGCCGTCCATAAGCCTCACTAAATCTGACAGATATGCTAATGTGTACAGAGTATATTGTCGATAGTGCTCTGAAGAACGTGGAAACATCTGTGGAATGAAATGGTAGGTTCGGACTCTACCATTGGATAACAGGTCATGGACTTGCCGTTAATTTGAAAAACACAATCCGTCCTACTAAGTTTTGTTTACAATGAAGTTCGCCAGTGATAGTGACATACTTTGGAAATATAACAGTCTTTGTCGAAGGAGCTTGTAAGCATAATGCGCAGATAGCAACATTTTGGACAACCAAATATTTCCTGTGTTTTGGTAGTTTTACATAACCGTCCTTTATTACTTTGACTTAGGGTTGTTTCACACTACGGCCTAAGGATGTCGAAAGGCTTTTCAATATCCATTACGTAACAACCCTTCAGGCAGGACATTTCATTGATAATGTATCGCATTTACATGCTTCAATAAAAGAAATAAGGAAAGCACTCAACATGATAGACATGCAATCACAATACATTAGCCTGATACAGCTCTTAAACTGATTGAAGAAAGCCGTCCTACTACTAGGCTGCAATGAATTCTAATAACTTGCTTCATTCAGGACGAAAACACTGGCTTTTACAATGAACGATCTATCATCACTGCATATCATGGAAATAGTGTTCAACTCTTAGATTGATAGACCCAGAATCCACATTTTAATCCTATTGTGCAAGTATAAATCAAGTTGAAGATTTCATAATAGCTGTCCTCACACTCTGAAATCAGTGGGTAAACTAACAAATTTCCTCGAAGTCGAGTTCGATTAGAGAAAATGCAGCTCGCCGTCGAACGTTTTCTACTGATATGTTGCCATAAATTATCCCTGTTATTAACCTTTGTGACGGAGACATCATCTAATGACGATCAATAAACATTGTTTTCTTCTTTGCGTGTCTGTTGTCCAATTAGTTATCGGTAGATTGTGCATTTATATGAGTGTGTGTGCTTAAAGCAAGTATTTCACATTCACTTTCGTAACACAACTTAAAATTAAGCAATTTTCTTACATCGATATGAGTTGTAAAACATATAGATATTTTTATAATGTTTTCAATTTTAGATTATTCATAATGTTATCATATCGAAATTCTTATTATGTTTCGAATTAATGGAATATATTGTATTTAATTCTTATATTTTAGAATTTGACATAAATGGCTACATACATAATTTGAACTTGTATTTTAATTCATCGTTAAATATCTAATAGTACAGCTTGCATGTAATAGAAAATTACTAGTGTATATTGAGTTTTGCATGTATATTCATTGTGATTTTTTATTCAATGAACGAAATGTGACTTGTGATTTTAAATTCCTAAGCTTTATTGCAAAACTCATCACAAATGTAAATAATAAAAACAAATTTTGATGTAATAATTAAAAGCTCTATCTCTCTTAATATCTCACTGTTGTCTAATAAATTCCCACATTTCAGTTTTTCAGTTTAAAAATTGATCTATACACACAATTTGTAAGTATTTCGTTTTATAAAAATAATTAAATCTTGGCATTTTTTATGTTAATATAATTTTTAAATTCTCAGTAAATTGCATTGTCTCCAAAATTATTTATTCTTAGAAGTGATGTTAATTTTAAAATCGAATTATGTTTCATAAGCATGCTTCTATAGATTCTGAATAACTTTTATAAATAGTTTAACATTAATGAACATTCAAAATACATTTCACGCGTAATTTATTGTTAATTTATGCTCTGTTTTTCATTTTTTAATCTGTGGAAAAGTATTTGACTTCTCTTGAATACATAGATAGGCCTACAATTCTTTCCTCAATCCATAATGAGGTTTACTCATTAGCTAAATTTTAAGTATAAAAGCATATTCTCTATTTCCCCTGGTAATTTTCTGAGGGAGATTTGTACCAAATAATGAGATGGCATTTAGTGATAATTATGATTAATTTTAAGTGGCTCTTGAGCTCTTATTTGAAAATGTGAAGAGAAATTTTTTTCACTAAGTAAACATATTTAAATAAATAGTTATTTGTTTATACTTAGAAATAAGTTGAAGTACATTTATTTATTCATCCTTAGTTCAATAAAAGATATCATTCTAGAAATCTGAATTATTCTAGTTCTTAACTTCAAACTCAGTACCTAAGTTTAATCTATTTTTAAAAAATACAACTACTCAATTTTTTATTTTATCATGTTAAAGATTTTTCTTAAAAATAAAATTGTGCACATCAGTTGTTTTTATTTTAATTTTAATTGTTTTGTATTTTCGTTTGACTTTTGATTAAAATTCCATTTTTAAAAAACAACCTTGATTTTTTTACTTCAAAATGCTAGAGCATTTATCATCAGAAAAATATTATAAATTATATTTTATATAAATTGTTTATATTTAAATTAATTTCCTAAAATTTAAGAATAAATATATAGTATTTTATGGAAAGGGAAGAGATATTTTTTTCTTTGTTCTTTCTAAAAACAGCTGAGCAAATTGTACTAAAAATCGATATAAATGCATTGTCAGTCTTGTACTCATTTTGCTCTGTGATGTGGGTTAACCATAAAAGATTAGACTTTGTGAAGCGAGAGATCCTGGGTTTGATTCTAATCATTGCTGAATAAAGAGAAATGAACGTCGTATTTCTGTTTTTACCATACACATTTTTTAGAGTATGTGTGTTTGAGAGTTATTTTTTTCTGGTTTTCCGTCCTTGTAACAAGTGGACACGATCTATTGGTTATGAAATGTCTCCCCGGAAAGCAAAATGATGTTATTATTCAAATGCACTTTAAAATCTCTAATTGTGTCAGTTTCCGCCATACAGTGTGTCAAATATCCTATTTTCAAATTGACTCATTTCCATTCTCTCACTTCTCATGGAAGTGTGAATGAAGAGTCTTTCCTCTGTCAGCCTTTAAATAGAATGCGTGCTTTTCAAATCATTCCCTCTATAGATACCTTTCATTATTTACTTTGTTTTTGTAATTTATAATCTAACAAATTATTCTCTCTTTTTGTCCCTTATTTAATTTATGTAAAGTTACGAAGTTTTGGGCCCCTATTTGGCATATTAATCAATATGAATAGTAATTTATTGTATTTGAAAACTTTACTAAGAAGATTAGTATATTCTCCTCGGATAAAAGCTCCATTTTGACATACGAAAATAAACTAATTACAGTCATATAATAATAATTATTTATGGTCAGACATTTTTCTTACATTTAATTTCAAGTAATATAAAATATAAGTTATCTTTCTTCTCCATACATCACTACTGTTGATAATATAATAAATCATTATTAATTGCTTATTCGGAAAGTTTTAATGAATGATCAATTTAAAGATAATAAATATTTTAATAACTTTTTGACAGTTTTTTTTATTTGTAAAAAGCATTTTTAGGCAAAAAAAAATAATTCCATCATTAGTATTTATATATAGTTCTACTTAAAATCAAAAAGTTCTTAAAATAACTATAATTTGAATAAATACCAAAATTTGTTGCAATAAAGGGTGTTATTTTTGTTTCCAACTTGTATTGCAGCATTTGAATTCATAAAATTCTTTCATTGCAGTGTTTTCCGAAAATAATAATTTTTATGAACATTTTTTAAAAGTATCTATAAAATAATTCCTAATAAATAATTGAAAAAAATGCATGGAAAAATAATTTCAATTCTTATTGAATGAAAACAAGTTGCCTATCAATGAATTGAAAACAAGGCTCTCTTCTTAATTGTTTTTTTATTTTTATTTTTTTTTTATTTTTAATATCAATCATATTTCGAAGAGCCCGTATTTATTTTCTAAAAAAAGAAGCTAAAAATGTGAAATGGCTTAGTTTTATATTTCATGGTACCAAAAATAAGTGTAAATCGCTGTTTTAATTCATAGAATGAAATTCCAAACAACAACAACAATTCAATTTTCTACGAAAAGTATTCTGAACAGTTTTTTAAGGTAACTAATATTTAAATGAATGCAGAGGTATCATAAAATTTCTACTATAATACATATATAATATTTGTAAACATGTAATTTCATGTAATTGAGGTGAAATATATCTAGCGAAATATATTAAACTCATTTTTTTAATTTAAATTTCTTATTTAAAATTTATTTTTTATTTAAAATGTTTATTTAAAATATACAAATAGTTTAGGAATTTAAACTGAACAAAAGTTTCATCTATTGTTACTACAATAGCATATTATTTGAGATAATATTAATCTACTTTTGAAAAGAAATAGGTTAAACTGGTTATTATAACGGCAATAAAAGAAATCTCTGTAGCTATCCAGTAAACAATAATTATATGATAGCAAGGAATTTTCGAAAATTACTTTAAAAATTTTATCTAGGATTTAGATAATTGCTACCACAAATTTGATTTTATATATTATTTATTTTTCATATATTGTATGTGAATTTATAAAATTTAATTTTCCCTTCAATGGTTTTAATCATTTTATGCGTGATATATATTAACTAAATATGAAAAAATAAGTATGTTCATCTAGTCTTAACGTACATGATAATTTTTTTAGTGAAATAAAGCTAAAAACTGTATTTTGAAATGCATTGAATGCTGATAAATCTTTTATCTATTGATTGATAATTTATTTTTAGATGACGAAGGAATTGCTGAATCCGGAATTTAACAGAGACCAACAGAAATAAGAAACAGAAAACGGAAATGATAATGCTCAATGAGAAGAAATATAAATCATAGAGCAATTTTTCATTCTCTGTGTCTGCTGTTTTTACTTTTTGTTTCAATTTTTCCTGATTCCACCGATTGGCGAACAATGTTTTGAATATCCAATGTTAAACCATATTCAATAAATGAACTCAGTGGCGCGACTGATAAACTTTTGGCGGATTATTTTAAAAAAAAAAAAAAAAAAAACAGCCAAGTAAATTATATAATTTGTTGACTAACCTCAGAGATTAGAGTGAGTGGAAAGGTTGTTGTACATATAATATGAAGTCATTCGCTAACGTCTTATATATAAAATGTTATTTTGATTCAAGTGAAAGTGCCATTGTCTTATAAATGAATGCTGTTAGAGATGTGGAAGAAAATATTAGTATTTTTCTACGAGTCAGTTTTTTTCAAAATGAAAGTGTATTTTCATCATGCATTTAATAATGATGTTTTATTTGAAAACAAATTCTTGTTTGCTTGAAGGGTCACGATGAAAGATAATCTCATCTAGTCAAGATTATCTTACTTTATAAAATATTTATGGCCTTCCAAATGTCAAATAGAATCTTCTGACTACGAAAATAGCTTCTTTAAGTGTGTTTCTTTAGTTATAAATTTTATATTTATATAATAGATTCACTCGATAAACTGAAAAATTACAGATAGTGGGAAATCGGGTTTTTTGAAGGAGGCTTATTCACAAGAGCTGTTGATAAAACAACTCAATCATATTTTCTGAATGAAACTATATTCTATGTTTAATATTGTAATATCTACAAATTCTGTGCATTTTTTTTAATTTGATTTTTGCAATTGCATATTTTTTTAACATGTATTTAATTGAAATTTAACATATTCCCTCTTAAATACCTTATAATATTATATTATTTAGTCATAAATTATAAAAGTTCTTGCATTTGAGAATACAATTTATAAACTTCGATTTCGATTTATTACTTCTGTCTAAATGTTTATAATTAATTTTTTAATAATTAATTGTAATAATAAATAAATAATAGTAACTTTTTGAAATTTTTATGATCACGAAATATATAAATATTCTATGCATATAATTAAATTTTAAAATGTCCTCAAAATTGTAACAAACAGAAAAAAATTTAATTTAAAATCTTTGATTTACAAAATGCATTGCTATATATATGCTGTAGCGAAAAACGAAATTGCAAATTTTGTGGACGTTTACTATTTTATTGAGTGTTTCATTTTCATTCTTACCACATCCATTACCATATTTTGCATGCTTTTCAATAATTTATTCCATTTGATAAGAAAATCAAAATTTTCCTTTAGAGAGTAAGTTCTTACTTTTTAATAAATTCATTATTATCAAATCATTGTATAGTCATACCATTTTAGTAGTAAATAAATCAAAAATTGACTATCTAAAAGGAAACTATTTTTTAACAAAATATTGTTTTTTTTAATACTATGACATATTTTTATATTTTTTTGCACAGATGTGTGTTGTATATTTTGAAAATAAGTCAAATGCTGTGATACTGCGTAACATTTGAAATGATGACTTTTTTTTACTCTTATAATGTTATCGTATTCATTTTTAATTGAATAAAAACTTGCAAAGCTATTATTTGTGTTAGTTTTTTCCTACTGATTTCAACGATAAAAAATTAACAAAATATTTTGTATATATATTTATACATACACACAAAGTTTACAATGACAAATGCAAATGGGAAATATTTGGATATTTTATTTTATAAAAACATTCGAAATTCGGAAATTAAAATATAAAATTCTAATCCCGATAATCGAATCTTTCCATTTCTTTGCTTTAATTGCGACGCATACAAGAGGATAAACAATCTCTGCAGAAGATGGTTCCACCAAATCCTTATTTAATAGTTGTTTTATTTGATTCTCCACCTGAGGTTTTAAGGATTCTGGCATTCGCTATCTATGAAGGCTGTATCCTTTCGATTCCAGTTTTTAATGTTATTTTACGAGTTTGCACCTTAGCTCGTTTCAATTCACCATTAAATACAACTCTGTAGTCTTTGAGAACTGTTAAAAGATGAGTCTTTTGACACAGATTTGACAATTCTGAGTTTTCTTATAGTTGTTTCCGACAATTTCTCCATGGCCTCCTAGAAGTACAGGTTGAATTTCCCCAAAATCTTCATCAGCTTCATAAATTATGCCCACCGTATTCATCGGCTGTATATATTTCTTTATCTTGTTCTGATGTAGATGATCTTCCATACGGTAATTAACTGCAACTGTGTGTTGATTTCTGTTCTACAATTTTCCCTGGACCTTTCCACCAAGAACAAAGTTTGTTTGTAGAGTCTGGAGTTAGTACGATAACTTAATTCCCAATACACACACATAATTCTTTTGTGTGTGATTTGGATCTTAAATTATGATAATGTACATATTTTGCCTGTTGATTTTCGGTATGTTCATCGGCATAATCCACAGCCTTCTGCAACCTATTTTGAACCTTCTGAAGATAATCAGTGATTGATTCACCAATACCTAGAGTCAGAACAACTTCATCTTCCAATCCAGATTTTAAAATAGCTAAAGGCTCAACTGAGGGGTATCCATGAAATATCAGTATGGTGAGACCCCAGTAATAGCGTTTGGCACAAGAGAAAAGGCAACTGTTTGTCCCATCCTCTACCTTTAGATCTTATAGCATAATGTAACATTGACTTCATTATGCCAATCCTTCTTTCTATCAGTCCATTACCCTGTGGGTAATCTGGTGTAGGGAATTTTGATACAGTCCCTAATCTTTTCAGAAATTCTTGCGTTAACTTGACATCAAAATTGTTTCCATTGTCCATAGCAATGATTCGATAAATGCCAGTCCTCATAAAAATTTCCATAAAGGCATCGCAAGTCGCTTTTGCACTCAAAAATTTAATAAGAATTGCCTCTGACTACCGACTATGTTGATCCATAACACACAATACATACTGATGTTCCGTAGAAGACTTAGGCCCTAAAATGTCAGCATTCACTACTTGGAAGGGTAATTCTAGTCTACCAACAGCTTCTATAAGTCCTTTGTCTTTCAGTTTGGTTTTCCTCCGCAATTAACAATCGTGACAAGATTCACACCAACGTTTAACATTTCTTGGCATACCTTCCCAACAAAAAGACATTGTAATTCTTTTCTTGGTTTTCCTAGAGGTAAGATGTCCTCCGTTAGTGTTTCGTGAGATATTTTTAAAATTTATTTTCTTCTACATTCTGGAATTACAATATGTACAATTTCTGTCCTGCCACATTTACTGTGTGGTACAGTAAATCTGATTCCAGACAGTAATTGTTCTTACACTTACGAAATTGGACTATTATTTTCTTCATCATTAACTTCGTTTAACAAGTTACTTTCCACTGGAGTAGTTAAAACCTTTACGGCAAAATTTTCTAAATCAAGTGTTTTTTAATTTGCTTCTGTTTTCTTGTGAGCCTCTATTTTTCTTCCCTCCACATTGAAAGTATTCGAAACTATTTCTTTCCTGTGGATATTTTTTATTTCTTCACCGAGATATTTTCTTCTTTGTTCTTTCAACAAACTGAAAACTGTAGCAGCTTGATTATGCAATCCTTCCACAACCGTAGCATGCATTATGATTTACGGCTTAATATCATCATCTGCTAACCAAAGATTAAGTGGAACAGAAACAATCTTTCCTTCAATAGGAGATTCAGTTGCAGGCCTCCAGTAAATTTTCCCACTTGAGTGCAACATTTCTTCAGGTACTATTGATTTCCGTAGTTCTGTAATTTCCACGCCACTATCAATAATTATTTGAAACTTATTATCTCTTATATTTAAATCGACTCTAAAAAGCTTACCATCCTCTTTTAACTGATGGGAATTTCCCAGTCGAAACTTGCATTACCGATTTTAATGCAAAGCTTATTTAACATTTTCTTGCTTACTTCATCAGTTTCACTTTTATTAGTAACTTGAGATACTGTATTCACTTGTGGGCAAAATTTCTTCAAATGACCTTGGCTTTTGTAATACTTAAATACCTTTTTGCATTGAGCACAACTCGCAGTATTATTTTCGAAACGATTCTGTCGACGTGGATCTGGGTTCTTTTGATAATTATAATAGCCTTTCTTTTCGCAAAAACTCTAATTTCTAGATTCAGCTGGAAAAGCTTACCTTAAAATTTCGTTCTATTTACCCTATGTGGGACTGGAATAAATTCGGAGTAGTTATAGGAATTACTTGTGAAACTTTATGGTATTGAAACTTAGAAGTTATCAATTTTCCTCACCAATTCAGGGAATGGAAGCCAATTTTCTGTCTCTTTCAAAAATATTTGGGACCTTACATGAGTAGGCAAAGTCTCTTTTATTTTGTTAGTTACAATAAGCTCTAAGTTTAGCAAATGTTTCTACTTCTCCTGCTTTTAAATACAGTTCTAATTCGGCTTCAACCCGGGAAGCATAATGAGCATAACTTTCATTATGTAATTTATAAAAAGAATCAAAATACTTTTTGTGTTGTAAAGGAGTTATTCTATGCTCCCTTAAAATGAATTAATTATTTTATCAAAGTATTAAGTTTCAAAGAATTAATTATTTTATCATATTGATCTAAGTCTTCAGACAACTTAGCATTTATTCCTTTAGCACGACCCTTAAACATTGTTAAATAATTTTCCTTTCATACTGTTCAGGTATTTCATAAAGCTTGAACATCCTTTCTGCATGATTGTATAAAAAAGGGCCATACTTCTGCTTGTTATGGGGGATCTAAAATCGTCCCTTTCATTATATTTAAATAACATAGAAAAGTATTTCCTAATTTATCTCGCCCATATTCGACAGTACTTTCTGAATTGACAGTATTTTCTGATCTTCCCTTTCTTTTAATTCTAATTCACGCATTTTAATTTCATGCTCACGTTGCTTTTCTTCTCGTTCTAATTCATGTTGCCTATTTTCAGCTTTGGCTTTCTCTCTCTCTACCAGACCGGAAAATATAGTATTTATTAATTCTCAAACAAATGACTTTTCATATTGTTTAGATTGTAAAATCACATTTTTTAAATATATTATTTTTGCATCTAGAGGAATCTGTTCCCCTAACTCACTTGCCAATATTAACAAATCCTCATTTGGAGCTTTAACCAAAAATGCATAGGCAATTTTATTAACTTAATGTTATCACAAATTACCAAACCTTAAATTATCAATTATTAAAAATAAAAACATTTAAAATCACCTAATTCACCTTTCATTTGTTGAATCACTAAAAAACTTTAATTATAAAATTCACATTAATGAATGAAAACAATTCAAAGCAAACTAAAAGAATAAACATATACGAATCACAATCCCTCTTTAAGCAATCCAAATTCAATAAATCCTTATCACAGAAGATCATTAACCATAACAACTTAAATCAATAAAATGTTAAAACAATTTTTAGTAATATACATTTATGTTCATCTCACTATTTGTATACACTATTTTAAACTAAAATAATATGAAGCAGAGCTATCGAAACAACCAAAAAAATATTATTCACCACTGCAAGCACAAATGCTTTCAAAATATGAAATAATTCAAAATTTCCCTTTTTATAAATATTTCATACTTTCGGTTTTGAATCAAAATTTAAAGTCTAAACTTAGTTACTTTACATAAATATTAAATAAAATCACAGTAAATAATTAATATACATTATAGCATTGAATAATTCTGAACACGTTATTTAATAATGGAAAACAATAAATAATTAAAAAGCATTTAAATCTCTTGAAATAGCTTCGTATTGCATAAACGTATATCATTTTCATAATAAGCAACAGAATGATCATGAAAATTCGAAGCAAAAACATTTATATCACTATAAACCAAAAATACATTTCATCAATTTACAATTCAATAATACAGCAGCTTTTCAATTAATGCACAAAACTCAAGAAATTGACAATTAGCAGCAACATTATTATTCGACATAAATTTGTTTTAATAAACAAATTCCAAGAATATTTTTTTCTTAATAAATGAAAATTAAATTTTTTTTTTAATAATATCACTAGTTAGAGCAAAAAAACTATTCTGAATATTAATGAACAAATATCAATAACCAATAATATTTCGAAATCGATATTGAACTTTAAATATTTTCTCAATTAAATTAAACATTATGCATATTTATTTTTTCTTGATTATTCAAATATTTAAAAAAATTATTAATTTATTACAGTTACTTCTTAAACAAAACCCTATAAAGAAATTTAAGAAAATTCTATAACAAACACATATAAATTTCCTTAAATCATACATAATTAAAACAAATATATTGGCTCTTAATACATATATACACATACATACATACATATATATATATATATACATATATATATATATATATATATTGTACCGAGCTTCGGGGCTCGTGTGGATTGAGAATTGAATGAGAGTTGAATAAAGCAACCACTCGATGAACAAAAGACTTTTATTTGTAAAAATTCCACTAGATATACCAGCTGTAACATTCACAATTATACAGCTACAATTCGTCGGATACAATAAGTAACAGCTTCCAATCACAGGTCTCAAATTCTTCAGGCAGAGAACAGCTTCTCTAGACTAGCAGTCACGAGTAATCATCTTCACTCACTGACTGTCTACACAAAACTAACTCCTTCTACGTCGGGCTGCGATATTTATGCCCGACTTGGCGGGCAAATCTATCAATTTCGCCAAGGTTCTGGAAGTTTCTAGGCTATCTCTCTAAATATTGGTCCTAGAGCTTAGGTGATAAATGTTTCCAGAAGTATCTATTTCTCGAGAAGTCGCCAAGTTTTCTCGCCAAAACATCGCCAATTCACCAAATCATTAGAAAACCCGCTTTTAAGGTATAACACTTCTAAATACCGCAATTTTTGCCCATATGTGAGTATTTCCGATCTACCTGAGATATTGTAAGACAAATACAATAATTATTTATAATTTGTAACAATATATATATATATATATATATATATATCAATAGATAGATGATTTATAAAATTTCCAATAATTAAGATATTTCTGAAAATACGATTATAAGTATTTTGTGTTTTCGTTAATGTACGTATATTCGCAAGGCTAATATTAATAAAATAAATTTTTTTGATTGTTTTAGTAAAACAAGTTAATTTTATCATCAAATTAAATTCTATCAATAGCGTGAAATACAATAAAACATACAGCTTTCTAAAAGAAATAAGGCTAATTTAATACGAAATGAAGCATTTTTGAAGAAAAAAATCAATGTCTTCCCAACTTCAGATTCTTATTTTATTAATTAATGTTTTACTTAATTGATCATTGTATGTAAGAAAATGGGGAAAATATTTGTAATGACAACTAAAATATTGGTGATTCTTGAATAATTTTGACGCTTTGTATCATTTTGAAATATTCATTATGTTATAAATATTCTTATCAGGTTCTGAAAAATAAAAGTATGTCTTATACCAAAAATAATAATTTTATTAAAATGTTTTCTAGACAAAATCACATAAGCTTAGCTGTTTCATCTAGAAACAGTAATCCTCTTAGTAACAGTAAACAGAAAATGCCTTGAAATTTTAACAGGTACATGAAAGAATATATATTTATTTTTGCCTTAGATAAACATTTCTTGATTAAAGCTGTAAAAGATATGAGTGAAAAGGAGTAAGAGAAGAATCTTAAGTAAAAAAAATTCATGCTATTAAATATTCTTAATCAAAAATGATTTTTATCTATTTATTAAAAAATTCTTTATAGGAATTAAGTGAATATTTTAAAGTGCTATATCAAAAGCATGTCCATAATTTTTACATATATTCGAATAGAAGAGAATTGTTCATTTTAGAAGCAGAATATGCTATTAATTAAGTAAAACATAGAAGCCTTTTATAAATTCCAAAATAATACAATTATTTTGTAAACTTGTCATAAATGAAAAAAATTTTTTTTTCTGTGCTATTGAGATTGCCACGTTGGTAAAATTGTTTATAGCTCTATGGTCATTACATTTAAGGGTTAAGAAGACCAAGGTATATAAAATTTAAAAGTGAGCTCTTAACCACAACAAAACCATGCTCTAGATTGGTTTTGAACTGACAAACTGCAGAAACGAACTCTTGAAAACTAGCCATGCAGCGTTCTGTTAGAACGCGTGTAAAATTGAATATAAATCAAGAAAAATATTGTCTTTAGTGTTATCCAAATAAATCAAGGTACAACAAGAGCGGGTAAGGCTGAGTTATGTTCTTGTGTGTTGCATGATTTTTCATGAACAAATTTTCATGAAACAGCTGTGATTTGTAAAAGCTGTTTGAAGAAACTATTTGGAAGTCTTAGAAATTGATAACACCAAGAAATTGTTTCTTTAATCTAATAATAATATACAACCAAAAAACACATTCAGTATGATTTTGGATGTTGTTTAATGATTCATTTATTATAAAAATTTTTACAGTTTCAAGATATTAATTTAATAATTATATAAAGTTACATGAAACAATAAAAATATCTTACTGCTAGCTAATTGAAATAGATAATACTCGTACAAATATATTTTTAGAATAGTCTAAGATAATCATCTTTATAATAATAGAACGCCTTTTAGAATAACAGAAAATGACTTCAGTTGCATAAAATATTCTATAGAATGTTTTCTTAAATAGATATTATTACCGAAAAAAAATTTACTTCCGTTTTCTAAATTTTGATATGATTATCATGCAATTTTCTGTGAATTATATGAATATGCGTTCCTTCACATTCTTTCCGTTATTTTAAGAGAAAAGTAAAACAAAATTGCTTATCAATTTTATTATCAGATGTTTCGATTATTTTATAGAATTATATTATGGATTTACTGTAATTATATATTATTGTTTTTTTTATTTATTAAAGATATGTCAAAAATACAAAAGTTTAATTATTATTGTGGTTACAGGGAATTTTGCAGTTAAGCATTTTTGAATATTTAGTCTTTTAAAAAATTAGGTTAAAACATCATTTAAAATTCATAAAGTTCTCTTCATAAATTTAATATTTACTCAAGAATATTACAATAAAACACAGTTTCTCCATTTTGTACTTGATTTTTATGCTATCTGTGGTGAAATTCAGATTTATTTTAAATAAAAAAAATATAATTCATGAAAAAGAGATTTTGTTTTGATATTCCATTTAAAATAAAACTTAAAAACAAGTAAAATTAATTCATACAAATTAAAAGAATGAAAATTCCTCATTGAAATAAGAATGCAGAATGTATGCAAAATGTCACAATACACAATAAAAACATCTCACAATCATTAAATTGTTAACTTATCACCCAATATGACAATAAATAGGTTACCTACTCATAAATCGATTCCTAGAACTTTTTAATAATTGTACTTCGAATCATATCACCCCAGTGTTGTTTATTGGTATTTATATGTATCAAATATTAGCCCCTCCACCATCATAAATTTGTGTTTTGATATCAGAAGCTTGAAAGTCATATTCTATGCCGATTGAATATTCTTTAATATTATCGATTTTTATTATAAAATCTTTCTGTATTCATGTTCTTATATATCTCACAGAGCCTGTTGTACTCAACTTTTTAACTCTAATTTCTCTCAATTTCATAAAAAAAATAGCACGTACCAATCAAAAAATTACATTGCATGCCCCAATTGCTTTATAACACAGTTACTGATCCCACCGAGAAGGAAATCAATTCTAGAAGGATTCTACATCAGTTCAGATGTCTGTCTAATAGTCTCCGCTAACAATTTTGCAGACAGTTTCGTCTCCGCACTTGAGTGATAAACCTCTCAAAAACTTTGCATCGATCAAACGTAAAATGTTTGTTAAATCTTTTATTTCAATATTATTTGCTGTTAAACTCTTGTAACATTTTTAATATTTATGATTAAGGTATTTCTATGATTTATTAACTTTAATATAGAAGCTTACTACAGTTGGTGACTTAGGAAATATAAATATCGAAGATGCTATGCGGTAAAATAACTTTTGAATAGAATTTAAATAATATCATAGTATGGAAAATGACTAATTATCTTTTGATTTATTTTGGTTTTTCTGCAAAAATGATGATTGAAAGTAAAGAACAACAAATCGCCCATGTAACCGTGAAGGCATCGCCATTTTGGAGAGCGAATGGCTAATGGAAAGTCAATCCACGTTAGCCGGAGTAACAACTGAAACCGCTAAATTTCATCATATTGTCTCCATCTCACAACCGGAAGAGTTGCATTATCCTCATTATCCTTAAATATGCAGTTACGGAGGCACAGATGCCTAAGATATCTGATTTTTGGCTTGCAAGTCTGCGACCGACGTTCATCAAGAGTTCTACTGGTTATGTGGGCCGAAGGGAGGTATGCAAATCAACTATGATTTTCTCAAGTCATTATTTTTGCAAAGACTGCTTACCAATGAAAACAGATATTGGCCATTTCAAATAACAATCTAAATAAACTTACAGAAATTGCTAATGGCATTATGGCAACAAGTAAGCGCCATCGTTTAATGCTGTTGTGGCGTTGGCAGATAAGCAAGATTTGCGGCAATGTTGAAAAAAATAACTTCTCATCTATCTCGTCTAAAAGCTCGTACACGTCGCCATTCAAGAGGACGAAATCAATGACATTTGGCAAGCCAATACCGACAGGGTGAGGATCCGGAACACTGCAGGTACCACAGGAAGTTCGAGATACGGTCAACTAAGTGTCGACATCCCTATGCTTTCCAGGCGGAAAACTGCTTAGGCAAAAAGCAAAGAGGGTGATGGCAAGGCGATGACTCAGCATTTTTATTTAAATGACAGATTATCTTCTTTAAAATATCTCATCAACACTGGAGCTGATATATCTGCTATTCAGCTCTCAGTTAATAAGCCAAGCATCAAGCTGCACGGATGCAACTGTTTGAAGTTATATCTTGAACTAAGAAGAGAATTTAACTGACTTTTTATCATCACTTCTGTGTCACAACTTATCATCAGTACAGATTTTATGTGCCATTTTGGACTTTTAATGATTATTAAAAATGGTGATCCATTGATTGATCCATTGACTACATTACAAACGAAAGGAACTTTATGTATTGGAAATTCTCTTTTGGTAAAACGAATGGTTCAAAAATCTAAATTTTACAAATTGCTGGCGGAATTTTCAACAATTATAAGAGCTCATACCATCTCAACTAAAATTGTTCACCGAGTCGAAGATCGAATCCAAAGAGGACTGGACCACCCGTTTTTTCAAAGCTGCGACG
This sequence comes from Latrodectus elegans, assembly GCA_030067965.1. Lineage (NCBI taxonomy): Eukaryota > Metazoa > Arthropoda > Arachnida > Araneae > Theridiidae > Latrodectus > Latrodectus elegans. Next base: position 40,790,417 of record CM057815.1, read on the forward strand.
GTGGCCAGTAGATAAGATAAAAGTTGCAAATCTGGAATTTGAGTTTCTCATATCTTCTGAAATCTTCCAATCATCCAAAAGCTATTGAGGGAGTCCACTACGCATGGTGTCAAAGAAAAATAGAAACTGACGACCTTGTGAGGGTTTTGCCGACTTAATAGCGTCATTGTTCCTGACAGATGTATGCTTCCCATATTCAATACTGCTTTCAGATTTTGGAAAGAAGAGAAATATTTTCCACATTGTACTTGGTCAAAGCATGTTACCAAATTCCAGTAAGTAAGGAAGATGTGCCAAAAATCTTAGCAACAACTCTGTTTGGGCTTTTTGAAATTTTTTTTATGCCATTCTGATTTTCAATTGCCGCTGCATGATTAAGTGTTGGGTATGCCTCATTTTGACGATTTTTTAGTAGCTTCAAGAAAAGAAAATGAACATTTGATGCATTTAAAAAGTGTACCAGCGTTTCTCTGAGTATGATGCAATTCTTAATGTTAGTAAATGTGTGTTAAGACAGACTTCGGTAGAATTTTTAGGACGTCTGCGAAGTACAAAAATGTTTTTCTCCTTTTCATTACAGATAGTACTTTAGTAGGAAACTGTTTAGGCAAAAAGATTATTTATAAATCATTCAATGTTAAATTATTGTCTTTCTTAAAAAATGAAAATGTATAGCTTAAAATGATGAAAACAAATTATTTTTTAAAATTTATTTCATATGGTTGCTCGCGCGAATCACTTACTACAATATGGATATTAATATGCCTTTTAGAGTGTATTTTAAAATTAAATCGATGCCAAAATGGAAAATAAATATTTATAAGCAATATCATGCTGAAAAGTTTATTGACTTAAAATAACGTTTTTAATAATTCAGGTAATTTATATCTAAATTATTTTCATCATTTTATATAAAAAACATTATGTAGATGAAACACCTTTGAAAAATGTGATAATAATATTTATATCACATTATAAAATATAAAATATTATAAAAAGTATTTTTATATTCGAAAAATTAATATTTCGTGAGGTGAATTTGCTGCTAATGGTTCAAGAAAAAAATCGATATATTTTTAAATTCTACACTTTAATATAAAATTATAGTACATTACTTAAAAAAACCCAGTGAAATAAAGAATAAAAATAAATCATAGTTTCATGTATATTATGGCTCTAAATAATCGATTACGTGGTTTTTATTTGCCTATAACGTGTAGAAACTTGGCTTTCGAAATAGAATTTTTTATAGGAGTTTCTTCCCTTTTCAAATCTTTAAAAATCACTGAATTTAATCTACCTACAAAGTGTAAAGTTTTACTTTAAGACAATTAATTGCTTTTTCCATTTAAGAAGTAAAAAATATAATTAAATATAAAATTCAAATTCTAATTTCAATGAAATTAATATCTTTCTCACAAATATGAATCTCTTAATTTAATCAAAAATTTTCTTAATAGATAACTATACCCCATAACAATAATACTTGTTGTTATTGTCTTGTGACATCTAGAATGACAATATCGAGTGCGGTGTTCTACTTTTTTCAACTGAATCTTAATTTGGTGTGCAGCCCGACAGTAATACTTGCAAATGATATTTTTACTGTCAAATTAAAACCTTATATATATATATATATATACTCTTTTTTGAAAATACTTTGTTTTTTTTTTCGTTGTGTTTGAGGTAATTATTTTAAACTAAATTAAAGAATCAGATGAACTTTATAATTGTGTTTATATTTTGCAGTTTGTGAGTATAAAATTAACGCAGGCTCTGTATCATTCTGAAAATATGCAGTTATTTCCTTTGATTATTTCATAACTTTATAAACTTTTTAACTATAATATGCTTGTAAAAATATCCTAATTGAATGTTAATAGAATGAAAATAAAATAATTTTTAGGGTCTATATAAGTAATTAAAAATATCATTTATTGCTTCTTTGATTAAAGTGTAAAAGTTAATGAAACTGTGTTTCTCGAAATTTAGAATAAACTATTTTAAACCACTCGAAAGTGCAAAGAAAAATAAAAACTGAATTCACTATTATATCAATAAACAAACCCAAGTGATTCGTTGTAAAATTTCAATGATGGTTTATTATCTAATAAATATTATATTTCAGTTTATCTTTGCAAAATATTTACAATAATGTTGTAATAAAAACAAGTTTACGACACAAAATAGGCATTTTGGATTTTTGTACCGATATCTTTCGAGAAAGTATGAAGTAATCACCATTTCCGAGCCCTCGTGTATAAAACACACTAATGGGTGATTGAGTTAGTAATTCAGTAAATTAGATTATTAAAACAATTTGCTCAATCTCTGCCACCAATTAAGGATTATGTTCCAAAAAAATGAATTGAATTCATTGTGTTGTGGCAAATTACACCTGAATATATAATTATGAACCACTTCTGGAAGCTTATCGCATTACAGCTCTGTGTTCTCTCATCAAATCTTAATAACTTCAATTTATTAAGGTTATTTCTCCAAACTGAAAGATATATTTCAGTGTAACTATCATCTTTGTTCTTCTGAAAAGGAACTTTATATTTTGTTTACAATAATTTCAATAAATATTTTGCAGTTTTATCATATTTTTCAAATTTTAATAAAAGCATACCATATTACATTAGATAGTTATTGTGTAGGATATATATTACTAAAGAAATAGATACCACAGTGACTTAAGAAATTGTTCGAATATTTACACCTACAAAAAAAAACACAAGTCAGTTTATATAAACCCTAAAATTGAGTGGAAAAATCCTAAATTTCATTTATAGAATATATTTATTTTAGAAAAATAAGTGTATTTTATTAAAAATTAGTGTAGAAGAGATTCACTGATGAACATCTGATCAGCTGTATTCAAATAGTATCCACTGCCCACTTTTCAACATTAAAAATCTTAGTGAATAAAATTCCATAATTCTTTTTAAATCCAATAAGTATAATAAAAAACATTCTTTTATTACATCTATTACTTTCTACCCTAAAATTTCTTTTTTGTGCACCATTGCTTTTCTGTTTTTTATATCCAAATTAATTAAAGCTGGTTTTATATTTCATAAAAGGTCTTATCGGGATCTACATATATACATGTAAACAATATATCTATCAAATTAATCTGACTAAATATATTTTTCTTTTAAGTTGTAAATATATTAGATTAAATCTTTTTTTAAGATGGAGTGATATTTTTAAATCAGCAAATATTTAAAGAAATTAAATCTTATGTTTTTTTAAAAAAATTATTCTTAGATTTGCTTTTAAATATTTAGATTTTAGTTTCTTAAAAAGCATACTATTTTTGAGAAGCACTTAGCAATCTGAATAAATTTTCAGAGCATAGGTATTTTCAAAGAAACATTTTGCTTAAAACCTCATTACGATTCAAAACAGAATAACTCATTCTCAAATCACGTCTATGAAATACATTAAATATAGAAATAAAGCAAGTGACACGTTAATTCAGATTTGATAATGAATACGTCCAGTGTTGCAGGAGGTATTCCTCTCACACGAAAGATTTCTCGATAAACTTATCATACAATTTTGAGATAACCTGAGCAACCTTTGTTCACTCCTTACATTTGTTTCATTTATGTATTTATTAAAGATATTTTTGATGCATTTATTCAATGCCTTCATTTATGTATTTATTAAAGATATTTGTGATGCATTTATTCAATGCCTGCTGTAACAAAAAGCTGCTGAACTTGTAGGAAAATGGTTTACATATTTAAATATAACTTTTTTAATATTTTTCAATTTTCCTATATACTTATGAGTATATATGTAATTTATATATAAATTACTTAAGCAAACTCACATGTATATATTTCAAAAGAGTTATTTTTACATCTTTATAATCTCTGATTTTTGCATAAAATAAAAATACAAATAATTTAATGTATAATAAAAATGTAATCTAAAGGATATAAATAACTATATTATAAAGTACGTATGATAAATAATGCATGTTGGGAAATATTGAAATTCAAAAATTACTTCAATGTTAAATTTAAATTAGATATTAAATACCAATATATTTTAAAACACGATGATGGGACTAGAATTAATCAATTTTTAAAAATTTATTCTCGCAAAACTAAAAGACAATGTTTTATGGTTAATTTCCAGAGAGGACTCGATAAAATACAGAATTAACATATTTTAGTATCATACGAAATAACATGCATTTTAAAAATGAAGATGTTTCTTAAAAATTCCTTTTTTATGGGTATTGCAAATGAGAATAAAAATTAAAAAGGTATTTTATTAAGGGTATTTTCAAAGAAACAATTTAACTCGTACCATGTATTCTTAGCTAATTTAAAGCCCCAAGGGCAAAAGATTTTGTTTTTATCTACTTTAAATCATATTGTTAGATAAAAAAAATATTTGTTTTTTAATTTAGAAAAATACACTATTATATTACAGCTGCGAATAATGAAGAAGTTATTTTCTCATAGATAAATTTTAACTATATTGTATTTTTTCGGAATTTATTCTTAATCATACATGTGTGCTAAGAATGTTTTTATACTGAACTCTATTGACTTCCCTTATCTGTTTTTATATTTTTTTTATTTTTATTCTTTTCAAATTGATTATCTTTTTTTTTTTGTTTACAATGACAGCTTTAGAATATTTTCTTTTTATTAAAAATTTCTTTACTGATGTTTTCATTATAAGCATGAAAATTTAAGCACATCCTATATAAATAAATATTGCAATTGCTCAATTATTTGTAATATTTTGTAGAAAACTTATATTTAATAATTAGGTTTAATTTAAGACATCTTTTATATGTAAAAGATGTCTTAAATTAAACCTAATTATTAATTTATTTGAAAAATACATCTAATAAGATATCTTAGTACAGATAAATTTGAATGGAAAATTTAAATATTTGTTCTTTTAGGTTAGTTTCAATATTTTTGTAAAGCTGGATTAAAGTTCGAAGTATAAAAGAGTTTTAAAGTTTTAATAAAATAGATAGTAGAATTTCGTTTGAAAAAATTTCTTATTTAGTTTTGTGTTCAATTATGTATATTATACTTATAAATGCATAAAAACTTTTTTTCAAAATATTTAATTTTTAGCAATTGTTGTTTTTTAGCTATTTTAAGAAACTATTGAACGTAAAATAATTTAAATTTTACACTAAAAAAATGTTCAAATACTAAGGAAACTGTTCTGAATAAAAAGTTTGTATTTTTAAGCCGTTTTTCTAAATTAAGATTTTTAATTTGGCATTGATAAATAAGCTGACTTGAAACTAAATCAATCTGCTATTTTCTCACGTCTGTTAATTTTAACGAAATTGAATGATATTTGTCTTAATGGTAAAATGATTATTTTGTAAAGGAGTCTATTCTTAGAAAAAAATTATAAACTTTTCAGGATTTAATTAATACATCGAAAATTAAAAAAATTAAGGCTTAAAAATATCTTAAACTTTATCTTTTGAATTGAATCCGTTTGTTTCTAAACGGTGCACTTCAGAAATCATAGGATTCAGTTCAGAATATTAATCAAATTTCTTTATATTGACTTTATTAAAACAAATATTTATATTTTATTTATGTTAAATAAATACTTAGACAGAAACTTAGAAAAAAATGATCCTATAACTTTTAATATCACCTCATAAAATAAATAAAATTTTACTTTTGAATAAAATTAGCATCTTTCAAATGATACAGTTTTAATAATATGGTAATTATAAAATGAATAATTCCTTATTTGTCACTACAAAATCTGTCTTAAGATTATTGGCAGTCTTTTCTTATCTATTTTCCTGAATTAAAAAAAATCATGAATAATATAAGATAAAGTAAAGAAAGTTAAATTGATATTTTTAAAAATGTAACTTTAAAAAGTTTGCTAATATAACAATATGTTTTTACCTCCAGAATTAAGTGCACCTTATTAACTACACTCGTGTTTATAAATTAAGGATAATGCAAGTTAAGGCAAAGAGAGAGACAGAGGCAAAACATGTGAATTTTTGTAAAGTATATTATTAAACAAAAAATGAAAGAAAAAAAAAAGATGCTGTATGCTTGACATTATTGATAAAAATTTGCGATTATTACTCCTTGGATCAAATTTTAACAAAGAACCCTCGTACAAAAACCAATATAACATTGTTGATATGATGGTTAATACATAGTATGCCCCCCTCCCACATAAACAGCCCCCTCAGGGGGTTTACCTTCTTTAGGTAAACACGGGTGTCACAATCCCGAGGTACCCTAGTGATCTGTTCTCTTCTTTAATTTCTTCTCTCCTCTACTCTTCTGCTTTTTCTTCCCCTTCTCCCTCGTTGTGGTTGCCTCGTAAGAGGTTGAGGGCTCCCCTTGAGTAGCTTTCGCCGCTCTGTTGCTATTAGCTACTCTTGAGGACTCAAATCACCCACGTGTTTGCTGTGCGTGGAGACCCGTGTCCCTGGAAAGGAGGATCCTGGTAATTGAGGCCTCCTGAGACCAACAACACATTGCTTTGGCCTCTGCTTCAGGTAAACGGGAGGTGTGCTGTGGTCCTCAGCACATCAATCGGCTTTATGGATCGCGATCGGTACATCTACTGGGTGACTCGTTAAGGTGGAGTCCACTTCAGGGATGTATCAGTGAGCGTATAGGGACTGACTAGCACTGATACAGCTAAACTGTATCCCCTCGTAGGGCTCCGTGGTGGGTGGTGCCGTCTGGTCCCTGAATTTATATTAATCCTATATGGATAAAAACATTCTCTTCACTCCTCGGGAGCAACAAATGGAAATATGTAATTGCAAAATTTTTTGTTATCAAAAGAATAGAAATACATTTGAATATGTTTCTCCTTTTCTGATTGAAAAGCTATAACGTCTTACCTTGGAGAAGTTAAATCCATCAAGAAATTGCGTTCGGGTGTTCTGCTAGTAGAAACTGCATCGGAAAAACAATCAATTCTGATGAAACATGCAAACAATTGGTGACATTGCTGTAAGTGTTGAACCACACAGAAATCTAAATTTTTCACGAGGTGTTATTTCTTCGAGGACTTGTTTCACACGCCCACCGAGGAAATATTGGAAAATTTGAAATCACAAAAAGTCTGCGCTGTGAAAAGAATAACGATAAAGAGAGATGGCATTGTTATTAATACAAAGCATCTCATCTTGACTTTCTCTACACCCAGACTTGCCACAAAACATCAAAGTGGCTTATATGAGATGTTCTGTACGGCCTTTTATACCTAATCCTCTAAGATGCTTCCAGTGCCAACGCTATGGACATTCTAAAATGGCTTGCAGAGGGAAACCTACTTGCGCCCACTGTTCTCAAGTTGACGACCATGATAGCACTACCTGCAAAGCCAAAGAAATGTGTGTCAACTGTAAAGGTGACCACACTTCTTATTCTAGATCTTGTCCCTGTTTGGCAACTGGAAAAAGAAATTGTCACCTTCAAAATTAAAAACAATGTCTCCTATGCAGAAGCTCGTCGCACAGTTAATTCCTGAACTCCCACTCCTGGTGCCAAGTTATGCAACTATAACAAAAAAAGTGACCTGATCCTCCAGCACCCAAACAGAAACAAATTCTGTTTCTACAGTTAGTTTGTTCCCAAGCAAAAAAACACAGAAGCACCAACATCTGTAATTGCCAAATCAGCTTTGGTAAAATCAAAAGCCTTGAAGGCTAGAAATTAAAAATAGCTAAAGAAGGTGTTCGAAGCCTTCGTTAACAGCAAGAAAAGCTCTTCTGTGTTTGGATGCAGACACTGTCAAGCTGCATCCATCAGATGATGATTTCAATTCTGAAGACTCATCTGAGATGACCATAAGCAACAGTGATAAAGGTTAGAATATATTCCATTCATGACTTCCTTTGTTTCCTGAATTGTCGCGGTTTTCGTTCTCGCTTTGATGACATCAAATCCATCATCTCTCGCTTTAACCCGCATGTGTGGCTCTCCAGGAGACATTCCTGAAGCCCACTGCTGTCACCAAACTGCGTGGGTTTCAGTGCTTCAGAAAGGATAATGATGGTGATGCTGCTGTGTCTGGTGGAGTTTGTATAATTACATCAAACAATTACCCCAGTACAGCACATCAGTTAAGAACTACACTCCAGGCAGTGGCTGTGAGAATCCACACCACATGTCTAACAACAGTGTGTAGCCTTTACTTACCACCAAATGATGTTATCCAAGAAGAGGAACTGAATGATTTGGTTGCTCAACTCCCAACCCATATTTATTGCTCGGTGATTTTAATGACATAGTACTATGTGGGGTAGTGATGATACGAATTCTCGCGGTCGTCAGATAGAAAAGTTAATTTCTGACAATTGCTCTGTCTGCTAAATACCGACGAGAAGACTTATTTTCACGAACCTACACGGACATTTCACTCTCTGGACTTAGCTATATGTTCTCCATCACTCTTGCCATTGCTGAATTTTGAAGTTGGAAATGACCTCTCCAATAGTGATCATTTCTCTAATCGTGTCTCAGGCTGGAAGTAATAGTGTGTGTCACAAACCACCTAATTATGTGTACAGTCGAGCTGATTGGTCACTTTTCACGCAATTGGCTGTGATCAGTGAGACAAGAGTTAAGACAGATGTGATAGATGATGCCGTTAAATATGTCACCGACACAATAATCAGAGCTGCGGATGTTGCTATCCCTAAAAATTCCATCATTCCACATAAACACAGGAAACCTTTGGTGGAATGAAAAGTGTCAACTCTCCTATAAGAAACAAAGGAAGCAATGGAATATATTCCGAAGATACCCTACTACGGAGAATCTTGTTGCTTTTAAAAAAGCCAAAGCTGAAGCTCGAAAAGTTAGACGTCAGAGTCAAAGAGAATCTTGATTCACTACGTGTCGTCAATCAATTCATCGACAACAAGTAAACAATTATGGAGGAAAGTTAAAGCAGCCAATGGTATTTATCAGGATTATTCCATTCCTGTATTAAAAACCGGAGCTGCAATACACTCCTCAGCGGTAGATATTTCTAATGTCATCGGTGAAACCTTTGCTAGTGTTTCCAGCTCTGATTCATATAATCCTACTTTTCTAAGGATTAAAAAGAATCGCTGAGCGGACACATCTAAGCTTTCATGATCGACATATTCTACCCTATAATTGTTATTTTTAACTGTCATAATTGAAGTCTGCTTTATCTAAAGCAAACGACACTAGCCCAGGACCAGATGGAATCTCGTATCAAATGTCTGTCATTTAAATCATGATTCTTTATTAAACATACTTTCATTGTTTAATAGAATCTGACTGAGCATGCTTATCCTACTTCATGGAGAGAAGCGATAGTGATTCCAATATTGAAGCCTGAAAAGATTCATCTGACCCTCTGAGTTATCGTCCAATAGTTTACATGAGTTGCTTATGCAAAACATTTTGAGCGTATGGTCAATGCTAGACTCATTTACGTCTTAGAGAAGAATAATTGCATACATCTTCATCAAAGTGATTTCGAAGAGGACGATCCACTATGCAGATAAATATAGTAGATCTAGAATCCTGAATTCGAAATGCTTTCGTGAGAGAAACCATCTCGTAGCAAATTTCTTCGACGTTGATAAAGCATATGATCGTACATGGCGCTATGGTATTCTCCGTACTCTGCATAATCTTGGCTTTAAGGGTAATCTTCCAATATTTATCCAAAATTTTCTGGCCTCACGCGTTTTTAAAGTGCGCGTTGGAACTACAATTTCCAATACTTTTAGTCAAGCTGAGGGTGTCCTCAAGGTAGCATTTTAAGCGTAACCCTTTAACCTTTTCATCAGTGACATACACCATCAATTACCATCTTCTGTTCATGGCACTTTGTATGTTGATGACTTACAAATTTCATATCAGGTTCAAACATGAATATAATTGGAGAGACAATTGCAAACAGCTGTAAATAATTTAACCACTTGGTGTGAACGGAATGGTCTTAGTATATCTCCTTTAGTAAGAGTTGCTGTGTCCATTTCTGTAGGAAAACTAGCTACCATAATGATCCTGTGATTCACATAAATAATAGACCCATTCCTGTAGTCAGTGAGATAAAATTCCTTTGGCGTGATTTTTGACAAGAAGTTAACTTTCCTTCCGCATGTTTTACATCTGCGGAAGAAATGTGAGCGACTGCTTAACATCCTCAAAGTGCTTTGAATACATCTTGGGGTGCAGATCGCACATCACTCCTAAGAATTTATCAGTCTGTAATTTTATCTCGAATTGACTACGGCTGTGTTGCTTATGGATCAGCTAGACTCTCCATCTTACGCAGATTGGACACTGTTCACCATACTGCTTTAAGGATATGCTGTGGAGCTTTTCGCACATCACCCGTCCAGAGTCTATATGTAATTTGCCACCAATTGCCATTAGACCTGCGGCGGATACAGCTGTTCTTAATTATTATTCAAAAATAATGTCCTCACCTCATCATCCCTTGCGTTCCACGATTCCAAGTGCTGCTCTTAAGAGATTATATTATGCTAGACCATCAAGCATTCAACCTTTTCTCTCTCGTATTAAATCTAATATTTTGCTTTCTGACCTATGTGATGTCCGAATCGAGTCTACCGACCTTTCGCACATCCTCCTTGGTATAATCCACACATTATTGTGCTAAATCCCTTTGGTAAGAATAAAAAATCAGACACAAGTACTGCTATTCTTCAACAGCTTTATTCATTCCATCGCTGTCAGTACACTATTTACACTCCAGTATTTACGGATGGATCCAAATGTCCAGGATCAGTTGGCTGTGGAGTTTATCTTGATGATACCTCCTACAGTTATAGCCTTCACAAATCCTGCTCCATCTTCACCGCTGAGGCTACGGCTATATACCGAGCACTTCAGCTGCTACAAACTAAAAATGAACGTAAATTCTGTGTGTACACTGACAGTATGAGTGTATTAGAAGCTTTGAGGAATAACAACTATAATTGCCATCCAGTTGTGTCTAAGATTTTCAAATTAATTTATACTGTTACTAACAAGGGATTTGAGATACTGTTTTGTTGGATACCAAGCCACATAGGAATAGATGGCAATGAGAAAGCTGATGCTGCTGCTAAATCTGCAGCTACTTCCATTTTGCCTTCAATACCATCAACAGACATGAGAAAAGGATTCAAACATTTCATATATTCTCTTTGGCAGGAATCCTGGACCTGCAAGTCAGCAACAAACTCCATTCCATATTTTCATACATCATTCCATTATCTGTTTTATCTCCACGAAGCGCAGATGTCAGACTGACTCGTTTTCGAATTGGTCACACGCGTTTTCACCACAAACATTTGATCTTAAGTGATCTCCTACTGTGGTGTGAAAAGTGTGATGAACCATTTACAGTATATCACATTTAATTGTGTGTCCAGATTTTAACCATCAGCGTTTTAGATATTTTAATAGTAATATTTAGCATTAGAAGATTTGCTTGGGGAACCATCCATCGCAATTTATTTATGTTTTTAAAAGACATAGGATTTATGAATTTTATCTGATTTAGAAATATTTTATTTAAATTTCAAGTTTTTAATTTTATACATGTATATATTGTATGTTTACAGACTTTTAATATATATTTTAACTATATTTCTATTTTATACCTTTTAATATACATTTTAATTATATTTCTGTTTTATACTTTTAATGTACATTTTAACTATATTACTATTTTATGTTTTTAATTGGTGAAAAAAAAACTGTTGTATAATATCTTGTGATTGGCGCAGCTTGTCCTTATCTGGACCTTGCGCCATAAAAACCAACCAACCAACCAACCCACATAAACAGAAATTGTGCACCCATGGCATCCCGAAACAAACGTACATGTTGTTCGAGAATAACATCCCGATAGATGTGGCTTTTCATCTTTACATTCTGAACATGCAGGTCAGTTTTGGAACCCAGAATAATTCTTCCCCAAACAAGCAAAACTGCACCACCGTAATGGTGTTGTTCAATGGTGTTCTCTTGGTGGTAACAGGTACCTGGCCCTCTCTGTATGTAGGTCCGGCGAGAATCAGACTGAAAGCTAAACCTAGACTCGTCGGAAAACATCACACAAGATCACTGTTGCGGTGTCCACAATGCATACTCTCTACTCCAGGCTAACCGTAGGTGACAGTGAATTGCAGTATGCAAAACACGTTTGAGAGGCCAACTAGCATACAGACCAATGTGCCTTAAGCGTCTGGACACGGTCTGCCTTGGAACTGTCATACCGGTAGCTGAATAGAGTTGATGAGACAGGTCTGATGCTGTGCTCCATCTGTTTTTTTTTTTTTTTTTTTTTTTGGCAGTAATTGCCAAATACCAGTTCTCTTTCGGCGTTGTAACTCGGGGACAACCTGTGCTGTAAAATTTACATTACCATCATCTTGGAACCGTTGCCAAAGCCTAGAGATGACACTGATCGATTCTAAGTTCTTCGGATACTTCCAGCTGGGTACGTCCATATTCAAGGCGGTCGATAATTCTATCACGTGAAACATCATCCAAATGCTTCCTTTGTGCCATTATGCAGCTATTGCACTAAAAGACTTTTAAAGCACTTGTGAACAATTTTACTTCTTTGCCGTTATTCCTGATGTACCCTTCTTTCACTCTCCCCTCATTGTGAAATACTATCGGCGCCATTTGGTGGTTTCTTGTACTTTGCATATTATTCTTGAAGATGTATGTGATAATTCTAATAGTGAAATTTTTATTTTAAAATTCAATTTCTGTGTGATTCTGAATTATCTTTAATTTATGGACATGTGTGTAATTCTACTAATTTAAATTCTCTAATGCAAATAAAGCATTATTTATAGCATCGGCGAAAGAATAAAACAGAATCCATTAGATTTTTTTCAATAAGAATGTTTTTAAAAAAAGAAAAGGTAGCATTTTAATAAATTAGTTAGTAGTTCCTCTGCAAATACAATTCTGAAATAAGATAAAAATAAGCATAAATGAATCATTGCGATTTAGAATTTTCTTACACAACTCAATAAAAGCTTAGTGCTTAATTTAATGAAGACTTTCAACGAAATTGAGATACATTATTAACATTTTTTATAATGTACATAATAATTCCCCAACACCAAACCATCGTTTTTTGATACTGAATGTTTGAAGAATTTTTTATAATTATATTTTCAATATATTAATAACTTCATTTAAATTTTATTTTCTATTTAAATGTCATTCAATGACATTTCCAAAGTACAAAACTGAATAATAATAATATTTTTTCATTTTTTAATACCCTTTCACCACAAATTTAAATTATCTTTTTTACTGTTTACATACTAATTTTCAGAATAATCATTTTTTCATCCAACATATTTAATTACAATGAAATGATTCGAAATGAACATAGAATTTCAGGGTGGGATGAGATTAAGTTACTTTAGACGTGTAAATGCGTGATTACTACTAACGATGTTAATTTCTTGAATTTCCACACTTTATCATATAGTATTCAAACAATTCTCTGTAGAAAATAATTATGATATTTATTACAGGTGAAAATTCTGTATAAATTGCTTTTAGATATAAATTAAACACTAGTAATTAGTGTGTCTCTTGACAGAACTTCAATAAGACATCCATAATCAACGTAATAAAAATTATCTGTGGACATTCCTTTTTATTACAAATGATCCATGGATAATATCAAAATAAAATTTAAAATTTTATTTGTTAGATGGTAAATCCCCGCCTAATAAATATACAGCTCATCAAGCAGATTATGCTTATTTTTTTCAGCGCTCTTTCCATTTTTGCCTAACTGAAAAATGGTACATTTGCAAATTTTTTCTTACATCTTTTTCGATACATGTCAGAAACTACGCAAGTTCGCTACGCATATTTTTGCTTAAATAGAAAAATAAAGTTAAATATTATAATTCAAAGAACATATTGATTACATTGTAATTCGACCATTTAATCCATCATATTGAGGCATTGGGAATTAAAAGGAGCGAAAAAAACTTTCATTTCAACTAATGTTTATACATTTGTAACGATGTACAAATTGTAAGACTCAATTGTTTGGCATATTACACTGCTTGATTGTAACTTATCGTGTTTACTTAAACTGTGTTGGTATAATTTAATAATGCAGATATATGTTAGAAAGCCCCCCAATGCTATTAGTCAGAATCAAACTTGCTTTTCTTTACAGATCAATGAAGTTCATTTATTTATTTTTTAAACAATTTGCAAAATGCAGAAAACATTAAAATTTTAGAGAATATTTACATTTAAAAATAATACAAATTCATTTATCATTTTTTAGTTTTCATTTCATAGTTACTTATCAACATGTTCATTAACATTTTTGCTTTTCTAAGAAATTGTTAACGTGGGATTGAAGGCCTATATGATTGAAATGCGATCTTGGTGTTCATTCAACGATAAGACTGATTCACCCTCAATATGGGCAAAAACTAAAAAATGAGAATATCTTTGTTTTTATACAATATTTTCTTGCTTACTTTATGTATTAAAATAATAAAACTTCAAATCATATCGAGTTCTTCCAGATTTTTTTAGCACCATGTACATCATAACATAAATATATATATATTTGATTAAAATAAAAATAAGACAAAAACTAAATTAATTAATAACAATGCAACGCAAAATATTTTAGATATTTTGAAAGAATATAAATAGAAAAACAAATACAATTTTTAAGAAATTAAAAAAAAAAAAATCTTTTGAATTAGAAAACGTGAATCATTTAGAAAACAAACAAAAACAATTAGAGAAATGGAATTGTAAATTAAAAACAGGAAAAGTGTGCAAAAATGGTAATAATAATAATATTAGAAGAGGATTAAAATAAAGATGTCTCTTCTCATCAAGGATCAAGAGAAAAGTACTTTGAATTAATTTGCGTAAAGATTCTACAAACTAAACAATACACAAATGAAAAAACTGTGGCATTTTCGAATAAAAGAGAAAAATTGTTAAAAAAATAAGAGTAAGAAAGGGAAATATATAACTATAAAATAAAAAAGAAATAAAAATGCATGTATGTATGTATGTGTAGTATGAATATATACATAGGCAAATAATTCACACTTTTGAGCCCATTTTTCTTTTTATTCCCAGAAAGCAGCAATAAAAATTGCGACGTACAATAAATAAGACAAATCATTACAACAGTTTATTAATTATGCTTGTAGGAATGATTCAGATAAAGACTTGATAAAGTTCATTGACCCGTCAGTTGTCCACATACATGCATGCCCTGATGTGTTCACGTGAGAGATTTGATGGTTTATCAATAAATGCTTACGAGCGATATTTTATGCTTAGTGATAACATTACGTTATACCTAATCAAAGCTTCACTCTAGCAAAAGTCATGGTTGTGAATTAAATTCTTCTTTCTCTATTGCCATAGCATTGTTTGGGAATAGAAGGTGGAAAAGGTTATGTCAGCTCAAATATTGTTGCCCTTACTTGACGAAGAATCGAAATTACATTGTACACATCCAGTATTATATAATTACCATGTACATCTTTGTATTATTCGTAATTGTTGCCATATTCAAAGTGTAGCTTCAGTGTTATAATGAAAATGAAAATATAAATATTTCTGTTAAAGTCAAGTTAAATCCAAAGTTTAGATATCATAGGTAACAATAAATTTCTCTTGGCTAGAAGCTGGTTTTTGAATTGTGATTTATGTTTATGAACATTAAAATTTTGAAGAGTATAAACTTTAAATTTGATATTATAGAAAACAAGTTAGGGGAAAAAAATACTGGCCCTGGTGTCGACCCCATCGCTTTATCGTGATATAAAATTTTTGAAACTTCTCTCTTGAATCGGAAATTCTTGTTCCTAGTTTTTTGTTTTTTAAAATACTTGGACGAAAACTAAGGTGAAAAATAAAATATATAAAATTTTTCACTATTACAATCGTATTGTAATTATTAGTGATGAAATTCAGCAAAATATATTGCTCTTTTTTTGATTGATATTTGAAGCGATATAAAGCGAAATTTTCCTTTCGATTCGATTTTTAATGAAATAAAAATAATTGGTGACATGAAATACTTCCCAGAAATTTATAGAAAATACGAATTATACCATGAATTATATATATATATATATATATATATATATATATATATATATATATATATATATATATATATATATATATATATATATATATATAATTCTATTCTTTTCAAGTGTCGTAGAAATTTCCAGTGTAAAACTACGGACGAATGAAATTTTACCAGAAAAATAATAAAAGCTGCCAGCGAAGAAATTCGCACGCATATGCAGTCACGTGATATAAACCAGTCGGAGGAAAATGTACCGGCATGCATTGCACATCTCTCGGCGTGCCTGCCTTTCGCAGCTCTGTTTTCATTCGCTAAGAAATTGCCTAAGAAAAAGCAGCTGAGTGTTCGTGCAAGTTGATTTGATGTTTGTTTATTTTGATTTTTATTTACAACGTACTCTTTGCATTACTTTAAAAACTTTTGAAAATTATTTTACATTTTAAAAAAGGTTTCCTATAATTGTAACATAAAATTTTATTTGTAGTAATATATCAAATCAGAAAATACGACTATATTTACGCCCGTTTTTAATCGCCGTCTTTTCGAAAAGGTGACTGAACTTGGTTTTTAATTTTTTGTGATTGTGTGAAATATGTTACAAAAAATTATAAACATTACTAAAACCAATATACACAAGTTCTAGAATTTTGGATACTCAATTTCTGCTAGTAGACATTTTTTTGCAATGTGAACCGATCTGTCTGAACCAGTTTTTCTTGCACAATCTGTGATCTATTTTGTTCTAAGTAGGTAAGTCTATTGTTTTGAATGTAGATAAAATAATTTACGATTTGAAAATATTTTTAATAAATAGTTTTCTTTTTATCCATGAATTTATTTTATTTAACATCAAAAATTAATTAATGACATTTATTAATTTCTTAAATAATAAATGATGTGATACACATTATTTATTATTTAAGAAATTTAAGTGCTAAATTATTTTTATGTTAATGAATGTTCTTTTTGTACAAATCTAATTAATTTTTATACTAGGATTTTAGTTAAGTTGTTGATTACAGATATTATCATTGTAAATAAAATTGGTTCTAATTGAAGCATTGTAAGTTAATTAATTTATCGACACATTTAAGAATTTTGAGGTTTTTCATCATTTAGAACATATATTAATGCCATATTTTATTGTTTTAAAATAACTTTGAACGAATATTTTTTTATAAATTAATAGAAAATAATAGAATAAAATTTTAAAATCTCTCTTAAATGATTGATTTTTATTTTTGAATTAAAATCGAAAGCATGCGATTACCTACGTTTACTTATGATTTCGAATCTGAGAACTTCGATGTGTATAATTTTTTCCGAATTTTGTTTTTAAGTAGTCTTAAGCGAGATTTAATCTAATAGTTATATATATATATATATATATATATATATATATATATATATATATATATATATATATATATATATATATATATATATATATATATATATATATATAATATGTGTGTGTGAAAAATTGAGTTAATTTTATTTTAAAAATTTATAAGTAAAAATTTAGACGAATAAAAAAATGTGCTCGATTTTTATTAATTTGTCCGATAAATATTCCAATTTTTAACGTTAATCGGGAGTAAAACTGTTTTTCAACTAATTGAATAGGATATACTTGCAATAAAGAAAAATTCATATATTTTAAAAAATGTTAATAACTTTTTTATTCAAAAAATTAAAATTGTTTACTTTTTTAAATATTATTCTTACCTTTATTTTAACGTAATCCAATTTAAGTTCTAAAAATGATTTATTTTAATATTTTTTTCTAAGTGTCAAAATTTCCAAATTAGGTCATACACATAGAATCCATTAATTATATATTTACAAATAATACATTTACTAATCAAATTTTTAAGGATGCAGTTAAATTATTCACACCTAAAATCAATTTGCTCTTTCACTGTAACCGTCAATTCGGTCAAGGTTTTTTGTATATAAACAACTATTTCGTTATGTCGTTAATCCAGATTATCACCAATGAAAATGATATTTAGTTGCATAAGTCAGGCTTCACTTTTTTAAAAGTCGAACAAGTGAGGTACGCGTATTGGATTATTTCTAAAGGACAATTATTGGGATGATAAGAAAGGAAGCCCTTGAATTATCTTTGATGGGTAGCTTAAATTAATTTAACTTAGTAATTTTGTTTCCTGAAATATTCAAGCAGTCCCAATTTTTTGTTTAATTATATACATTATTCTAATCGTTTTCTTTTATTCATGCAATTAAGAAAGGAATTTCTCACATATCTTTCTCTTCGTGTAATATCCTGCAGGTAGCTAAATTTTAATCTCTCTAGTTTTCATTCCAATGCATTCGACTTATATTTCGGGTGGGGAATTTTTGTTAATATTTGAAATTTGGATCACAAATCTGGGTCAAATTTACTCTCGTGATTAAGTAATTATAGAGCAGAAAATTATCAAACTTCTTTTGCTGATTGGAAGAACAAAATAAATAATAAAATATCGTTTTACTTTTCTTCTTTTTTATTTAAGTTATTGTTATAAATACGGCTTTCTTTTTGTGGATCTAAAGAACTCGAATTGATAGGAAAAGTTTCAACTTCATTTCACTTAGCACTGTTGTCAACACTCCATTTTGAATTCATATGCGAAACACTGGCGTTCAAAATATATTTCTTAATTATGGCAAAGAAATTAGATCAGTGAAACAAATTATTCTCGTATTAATCTTGATTAACATATGAAAATACATTATTCACACTAGATTTTTTATTTTTATTGAAAAATCCTAAAATCTGCAGTTACTAGATGATATAAAACCCGTTGGAATATTCATGCTTTTGTATTACATTGTTATGAAACCAAGAGACAAAAATTTTCAAACACTGTTTAAATTTATAACTTATCACGATTTTCAACAAATCATATATAGCAATTTATTTTTTTATAGTTAAAAAATATATTTACACTACTAGCACTGCTGTAATTATTTATCTACTCTCATACCTCCAAACAAAATTAATGTGTAATTTTTGTATACAAAAGACTAAGATTTTTAATATAAAATAATTACTTTATTAATTGAATTTTAAAAATATTTCTTAAATGTAATGTTCGTTTTCATCTTAACAATAAAGCTACACGAATAATTTTTTTCTAAAAAAATTTTTTTGTTGTTTATTTGCATTACAAATAAGAACCGTTTGTTTCAAATCTTGACCGGAAAGCTATACTTCCTTTTCCTTTTAAAATGGTTTACTTACATTTTAGATATTTTCCTCTTCTTGAATTGCTGCTTTATTATTACTGGAGTGTCGAATTTTAAGAGAAAACTTTTAGAAGTTTTAGCGCCTCACAATATTTTTCTTGGAAAAATTTTTCAACCTTTAACTACAAAGTTGATGATTCTCCAGTAAAATGCTATCCATATAAAAGATTATTTATGGCGCCAAGACTTATCGCCATTAAAAAAGAGTGTTCGTCTAGAGCGAGATTAAAAATGATTCCACCTAATTTGAGAAGGTTAAAATCCTTGATAAAAAAAAAAGTATACAAAATTTAGATCTTTCTTATTTTTGTGTGTCCTTCAATGCCAATTTTCAGCTTCAGTGAGCAAGTGGCAATCAAGCTTGTGAAAATAAGAACTCCTTATCCTTGCATTTAGTGTTCATCCTCTTACTATTTCTCCTCTTTTAACTGTATATTTGAATTTTACTTTTGAAATATTTCTCTACTTTTAGTATATCCTTCATAAAAAATTATCATCATTATGCTAAAATAAGTTGAGTTTCTTGTACATACATTTTTTATACATATATTGCATTTTTTCATTCGGATATTTTATTCACAGCAATTTGTTTTAAGTAGTGGCACTCGTTCTTGCAAATTATTCTTTAATTGAAATAGTTTACAAGAATATAAAAGTGATGATAAGGTGGTTATAAGTACTAAACTGATGCTAAAATATTTAATATTTCTAGAGAAAGTGCCATTAGCTTATATTAATATCTAAGTGAATATTTTACTTTTCTAATATATTTGGGGAATAAATTATATTTATACGTTTTCTATTAGATTTATCTTTTTTAAGTAACAATGAAATTACTTCCGAATATTTTATTTTCTAAAATTATTTCTCTTTTGAAAATTTGTTGAATATATATTTGCCTTAAAAATCTGTTTCCATTCATTTTAAATCAACTTTAATTTTCTAATTCGTTTGCTTCAAAATTTAGTAACATTTCTTTTTTCTGTTCTCTTATTTTATTCGAAACAGAACTACATAAAGTTCTGTTGTGAATAAAGTGAGATGTAATAATGAATAAACATGATTTCAAATATATCTGTACTTTAAAATTCGTAGAATATATATTATGTCATAAATTTATGTGAATCTTTTTTTAAATAAAGTATTCAAATTATGTACAGTATTAATGTTATATCTACTTTAGTAGAATTTAATCTACTCCATACATTCAATAATTTTCCAATTTATATTTGACGCTTAGTCAATCAGTTATAAACTCAAAATATATAGCTTATAGTAATCATCTAATTTTACCATATTTTATTATAATTAATATTTATAAAATGAAACTCTTCTTACTTTGGTCCAAGTTTTGTACAGTTGTAGGTTCTATGTATATGAATGAATAATATCTATCAATACTTATATGTCAGTTTCTAAAATCAGTTGATATCGACAACCATTGATGATATGTAATGCAAAATAAAGATAGATCTTGGTAAATATATTATATATTAGGTGGTATTCAATTAATAGAATAATCTAAATTACGAAAAGATAATTTGAGTAAACATTAAAATAAAAGTCATAAATTTATATGTTACTTTAATAACTTTTATATTAATACCCTATTTATACAAGTAAATTCATCCTGACGTGTTTTTTATATATAATTTTAATTTTTTTATAATCATATTCTACTAATTGCAATTTATATTTTCTACTTTATAAATCAATTAATAATTCGAATTTTATCGTATCTGCTTTGTATATACAAGTAACAAACTTTGCAAAGAAATTATGTGTTAATTCCATTATTGATCACAAGCAAAAATTTTATTCTGAAGCTGGGTATATAAATAGTAGCGAAATATAAACTCATAACTGGTGCTACAAATGGTCTATTGTGTCGTAGAAAGTTCATTAATAACAATTTATTTAAACAACTTCGAATAAAAGTTTAGATATACCTTTGACACGGGGCAGTCTTTCTATGACATCCTCCCCGTCTATTTTATTTCTTTTAATCCCCGAAGAATTATCGTGCGATCTTCCACTGGCCCATTAAATGAAATACCCTTACAGCAAAATTTAATGTCTACCCTTTCAAATATATATCTGGCGCTATGTAAGCGAGCCTTCTATTTTGACATTTATCAAAAGGCCTCGAAAACTTCCGACGGTAAATCCAGAGAGCGTAGTTGTTTTTCACTCATCTTTCTGTTTTCGGAGCGCTCTTTTTGATACATGGACGAATGAGCGTATTTTTTATGACCACTTTTTCCCCGGAGAACTTGAAACCCCTCCTTTGGTATGTCAGAATTGGATTTAGATAGTTTTTCATCATTGTTCTCTACCGGTTATAGTTCTTCGCTTTGTTTAATTTTTTTATTGTTCAAGTCATTCATTTTGCTACCCGTTGTCATTTTTTTGCTCGCTATTGAAGTTGAATGGTTCCAAACATTTTATATTGTTAGTGTTAGAATTCACAGAAGTTGTCCGAAACTTCACTGAACAACTTTTTTGCCTCGCTTTGATCCGATTTTTCGCTGTTCTGTTGATTCAAAATATTAAGAATAGTCTTGGTTACACCATCAAGAAATTAAATTGTAAAATAAGTTTAAATTTTCTTGTCAAATTTCTTTACACGTATGATTAAAAATAAGCTTTAATCACATAAGTATTAATTAAGAATAAAAGTGTCTGAAAACTCTTCCAATACCGTGCTGTGGACAGCCTAATGAGCCAAGGTTGTTAGTTAGTTAATTTAATGTATTTCGCGTAAATTATTTACCAGAAGTCTATTTATTTGGTAGTTCGCATATTGTTTTACTATCTGTGAAAAATTCCATAGAGAAAAGTTCTGGCTAGGAAGCAATCTCGGGAATAACAGTAGTTGTTTCCTGACATGCAGACCTTTCATGGAAGAAGTCAGAAATGCAACATTCTTCGCTCGTTGTTCGACAGAGGCTGAGAATGAAATCGGGACCTTCCGATGTTAGAATTCTGTCATACCATTAAATTACAATGAGCTCAATATGAATATCTTGTCAATATCTACGAAACCAGACTTAATCATGGTTAATGAAAATGCCATGAGTTACAGATAATATAACGTCGTAGAAAACGTAACAACCATGACTAGGTATAATATTTGTGAATAGTTACGTATTATTACGTTCTGAGAAGAATTTCCATTTTATGATTCTTCCCGCGAGAAAAAAACTAGAAAAATCCAAAACAAAACTATTTGATACATATGCATACTAAAGTTAAAAACGCAACAACCATCGTCTCGAATAGTGGCTGCTATGAAACTCCGAACTTCCATTCCCAGTCTAATCGCTAGCCCACGGTGATCCGTGAATATGAATAATGTCAATAATATAAATAAGTAATCCTATATTTTTATTTTCATGAATTCTAGAGAAATTCACGATTTTACAGTAATTATTTTCGCCAAAATTATAATTTTACGTTTTTCAGTTTTTTTTTTTTTTTTTTTTTTTTAACACTTGATAGTTAAATTTTAATTAATATATTTCTATAATTCAAAAATAGACTGTTTCTTTTAAATGTTATAATTGTTTTTATGTAAAAAGATTTTTCAATTAGTTGGTAATAACAAGAAAAATTATTATGCAAAATATTTATCAATAAAATTGATATAATTTGCTTTCCTTTGACTGAGAGTAATTAAAACAAATCTAGAAAAATATGAAATTTAGATTAACTCTGTTCTAAATTGCTTAATATGCTTGTTTATAATATGAAGTAATACATAAGGATATTATTTAAGGTTGCTAAATCACTATTATTTTATTCTTGTAATGCATACTTCATAATTAGATTAAATTATTTTGGATAAATATTCTTAGGATAGAAATTTCTTGGTTTTTCTTAATCGTTAACAATGTTAAAAATTATTCTAGTGTACAATAGTATTGATATATGCAAGCATTGATTGTAAAATCTAAATTTACTAATCTTTAAAGACATCACGTTTTGTTATTGAATATTTCAATTTTCTGATGTTAACAGTATAATACTCTTCGATTTTCAATGCTTTTTACAGTAGTACTTTTACATGTTTTATATTTTTATTTCTTTTGAAATACGTGACTGACTTAACTGATATCGGAGGAAAATATAAATCTTTTATTCCTTCTTCCCACTTTTTAAGTGCCTTAGAAATATTTTTCCTCATTTTCCTTTCACTTGTGTAGAAATTCAGCGCACATAATATACTAGATAGTCTGATCACTGCACAGTAAGCCCCCACTGCGCTGAATTTTCCTTCGCTTATCTCTGTTTTATTTTTTTTTTTCACTTAGGAAATGTAATCCTTTACTTTTCCGAAAGTTCCTTTTCCGTCGTCACGTCTTGCAATGATCTTAAGTGTTTTCAAAGTTGAGCTAAGAGCAAAGGAACATTTTTTTTCCACTGCGGTTGGACGACGCATTATAGCATATGTTCCCAAAACTTGTGCAAGCGATTTCTTTTATTCTTTTTTTTTCTGAATATGGCAATGATATAAACCAATCAAGATGGTTGGTTTTCTTTTTGTTAGTAAAAAAATAAATAAATAAATAAACTGTTGCGACTGCCATCAAATCAGACTCTTGTAATTGCAATGGCTGTTTGGGTTTTTTCAAACATGTGGAGATCTTCATTTGCAAATGCCATGATTGATGATATTTCTTTTTCACTGCCGTTTATTTTCTTTTAAATAAGGATAGTCTGTAATCAATGTTTATTTTCAAAATTTTGGGCTAAGACCTATTAAGTCTGACTAGATGGGATTTTTTTTTTCTTCTGATGAGGCAGATCTTGTATCTTTTCATACTTTTCTTTTAAATACAATTTATATTTTAAGTATATTTCAGTTCAAATTTATCAAGTGTTGGTTAGTACTAGCTGTTTATTAAATTTAATTACTGAATCGCTGAGTACTATAAGTACATTTTTATTGTTAAAGTGCATATAATGAATCTTAACGTGTAATAAAGCTTAGATTGATTGATTATTGATTGCTTTGCTTAAATGTTTCTAAGCATTATGGTGACATTGTAAAGTGAAGCATCTCATCACATGATAGATTTAGTCTTTTACATCAGAAATGCATAAAGTAAAAAATTGAGAATTTCCCTATGTATATTCTATATACCCACTGAAGTAAATTTATACAATTGATGTGACTGAAGGTTTACTGCCTTTTAATTGCATTAAACAAGAATACACAAAAAACATTTTACACCAGTGTAACAAACACTTTTATACTTTTAAATAATATGAGCTCCATTTGTCTTGATTCATTAATATAGTATTCTCATTAAGAATATCGTTATATAGAGATAATTTTAAATTATTATTTTTTTTATTCATTGCCTTAAATACCTTAAGATAATCTTTTTTTAGAACTCATTTAAATTTTAATGAATTCATACATGTACGCACATATTCTCACCTTCGCTTTGCTCTACCTAACTCAGAAATCACCAGACCGGGCAATGATTGATCGCTACCTACCTTTTTAAATAAAACATTAAAACAAAGAAAATTACCATCTTTGCCTGTACTTGAGTACGAGAGAAATTCCACCACCTTACCTACAACAACATATTTCGTGATCATTTGTCCTGATACCTTATATATTCAAGTTGATGAAATAGAAGCAAGTATTTCATACCTGGCCTTTCAGATTCGCGTGACTTCCTTTCGAGACAATCCGGCACATTAATATCCTGAAGAGGAATATTTTTTCTTATTCCCACCCCTTTAATTTTCTCTCTGGTGTGAGAGCAAAGCAAATGTACCTTTGTTTGGACATATTTTGTTTCCGAATAATCTAGGCAATACCTGAACACGAACATTTATTTCCTGTTGGAATAACGATGTTTAAAATCATGTATTTATACAATAAAAATTATGGCTTTTAATAACTGTATTTTGTTATTTATACTATACACATTAAAAAGCATGATGGTACATAGATTCTTGTGGAATATCGTAAATAAATAATATAGTTTTTTGTCTCTATTTAAAATGATTCACGGTGCTAATCTACTTAGTTAAGAATTATGACTTGAATTTGTTTACCGAGGAAAAGTCAGGAAACTTAATTTATAATGAATGATTTCCTTTTGGGAAATTTACTTTAGTTAATCAATTCCATAAAAAAAATTAATTTTTAGAAAATGATTTTGAAAAATAGTGTAAAATAGTGTAAAATAATAATTATTTATAAATTTGTAACAATATATATATATATATATATATATATATATATATTGTTACAAATTTATAAATAATTATTGTATATGTCTTAAAATATCTCAGACAGATCGGAAATACTCACATTTTGGGCAAAAATTGCGGTATATAGACGTGTTATACGCTAAAAGCGGGTTTTCTAACGATTTGGTGACTTGGCGATGTTTTGTCGAGAAAATTGGCGAGTTGGCGACATTGTTGGCGACTTGGCGAGAAATAGATATTTCTCGAAACATTTATCACCTAAGCTCTAGGACCAATATTTAGCGAGATAGCCTAGAAGCTTCCAGAACCTTGGCGAAATTAGTAGATTTCCCCGCCAAGTCAGGTATAAATACCGCAGCCCGACATAGTAAGTTATGGTTTTTGTATAGACAGTCAGTGAGTGAAGTCGATTAGCCGTGACTGCTAGTTTAGAGAAGCTGTTCTCTGCCTGAGGTATTTGAGACCTGCGATTGGAAGCTGTTACTTATTGTATCCGACGAATTGTAGCTGTATAATTGTGATTATTACAGCTGGTATTTCTAGTGGAATTTTTACAAATAAAAGTCTTTTGTTCATCGAGTAGTTGCTTTCTTCAACTCTCAATCCACACGAACCCCGAAGCTCGGTACAACTGGTGTCAGAAGCGGGGTTGAAGAGTTGATGCAGCGTGTCACAAGAAAAATGGATATGGATTTAATGAAAAGTCTTCTCGAAAAATTAACGGAGCAGATGGCTGAGATGAAAGCTGGACAAGAAGAGATGAAAGCTGGACAAGAAGAGATGAAAGCTAGACAAGAAGAGATGAAAGCTAGACAAGAAGAGATGAAAGCTAGACAAGAAGAGATGAAAGCTAGACAAGAAGAGATGAAAGCTGGACAAGAAGAGATGAAAGCTAGACAAGAAGAGATGAAAGCTGGACAAGAAGAGATTAAAACCGAGATGACGAAAGAGATAAAATCTGGGCAGGAGGAGCTTAAAAAGGAACTTAAGAAGGACATTATAAGTGTTAAAGAAGAATTCTCCAACATCACATTCAAGAGAAGATGAATGCAGTGGAAGCTAAGGTAACTTCAGTTGAAACTAAGGTTTTCGAGATCGAAGAAAACGTTGAAGAAGCATTAGACAATATGAATAAGGAGAATGAAAGCTTGAAGAAACAGATGTCAAACAGACATGAGGAACCCAATGTGGCAGTTATGCTTTCCCTGGCCACGATTAAACTTTCAACATTCGATGGAAAATCATCATGGCAGGTATACAAGAGCCAGTTTATGATGGTAGCGGAAGCTAATGGATGGAATCCCCGGGCCCAAGCTTTTCACCTGGCGGCTTCTTTAAGAGGAGACGCGGCCGGTATCTTCGAGGAAGTCCTATCCAGTGCGCTTGAGCTGCGGTTTGGAGAAAAGTGCAATAAGGAATATAGCAGATTACAGTTAAAATCCCGCTATCAGAAAGCGGGTGAAAGTCTTCAAGAATTGGCCGCCGATATTCAGCGACTTTCCCATTTAGCATTTTCAGACTGCCCAGCTGAGACACGGCAAGATCTGGCTCTCCATCACTTCATTGATAGTGTGCTTGATCCGGAGATACAGAAAGCACTTAGACTCGCCGATGTCAAAGATATCGGATCTGCTCTAGTCTACGCACTTAAGATAGAGGCTGCCCAGCAGGCCGCGCGTAAAGACCGGCACTCAATCAGAGCCGTCTCTGCTACTGATACAGACTATGATCTAAGAAAACAAATTGAAGATCTGTGGCGAAAAGTTCGTAGCTTAGAATTGACTAAAGGTGGCAGAAACACGAAAATTCAATGTTGGACTTGCGGTGCAGACGGACACGTCCGAAGAGACTGCCCAAAACCAAAAGATGGGGGAAATGATCTTCCACCACACCAGGGAAAGATTCAACGAATCCAGAAGTTTGAAATACGTCATCACAAAGGAACTCTTAATGGAAATGCTGATGTAGTATCAAGGAAACTGTGTAATGGAAGCTGACGATATTGTTCTAGAGCAGAGAAGAATTATCAATTAATAAATCCTTCGGTATGCCAAGTTACTGTTTCTTCGCCATCGAAACCAGACCCATGGAGTGATGAAGGACTTAGAGAAGCCCAAAAAGAAGACCCCGATATAAATCCAATTTTTGAGTTAAAAGAATCTTCCAGTATGAGACCAAGTTGGCAGGACATCTCCACCTATAGTCCTGCTACTAAACAATATTGGGCTCTTAGGGACTCACTCCATATTAGAAATGGCGTGTTATACAGGAAATGGGAGTCCGATGATGGACGTAATTTCAAATGGCAGCTTGTTTTTCCAAAATCAAGAATTTCAGATGTTTTGAAAGAATTGCACTGTAGCTCAACTGGAGGCCACTTCGGAGTAATGAAGACTCCACAGAAAGTTTGAGAACCCTTCTATTGGAGCAAAACTAGACAAGATGTAGAGAAATGGTGTCAATCTTGTGATGACTGTGCGGCACGTAAGGGACCAAAGAAACGTAGCCGAGGAAGGCTGCAGCGGTATAATGTAGGAGCATCTTTTGAGCGGATAGCATTGGACATTTTGGGTCCTTTACCACGATCTTCAAATGGCAACAAATACATCCTAGTTGTCATGGACTACTTTACTAAGTGGCCTGAAGCATTTTCAATCCCTGATCAAGAAGCGACTACAGTAGCCGAGGTTCTAGTGCAGCAATGGGTTTCCAGATTTGGCACACCCTTACAAATTCATTCAGATCAAGGGACAAATTTCACGTCTGCTGTGTTTAAAGGAATGTGTCAAATTCTCGGAATAGACAAGACGCAGACCACGCCATTACACCCCCAATCGGACGGCATGGTAGAGAGGTTTAACCGAACCATCTTAAATAATCTCTCACTTATGGTTTCCAGAAATCAGCAAGATTTGGATTTGAAGCTACCGCTGTTTCTGCTTTCATATCGCAGTGCTGTCCATGAGACTACCGGATACACCCCGTCACAAATGCTCTTCGGTCGCGAACTTCGTCTCCCTTGTGATCTTCAGTTTGGTCGTCCACCGGATACATCTTCATCGCCAGAGGAATACCTTCGAGACCTTCAGGCACGTCTTGAAGATGTCCATAACTTTGCTCGAGACCGAATCAACCTGACGACCGAAAGAATGAAGACGAGGTATGACACAAGAGCGACAGGACACGAATTTCAGGATGGTGATAAAGTTTGGTTGTGGAACCCGATTCGACGTAAAGGACTTTCTCCAAAGTTGCAAGCCAACTGGGAACGTCCCTACACAGTCCTAAAAATACTGAATGACGTCGTGGTTCGTATCAGGAAATCATCTTCTTCAAAACCAAAGGTAGTACATTATGATAGATTAGCTCCTTATCGTAATGTAAAGTAAAAATTAATATTCGTAGTATCTTTGTAAATAATATAGATAATTTTTTTTTGGTATTTGTATTTTTAATTGTTTGTGTATGTAATGTGTTCTGTATCCTCTTGAAATGTAAATTCTTTTATATTACATTTGGCCTCCTATCAGGGGATTGTACTGCCCGGGACGTGCATTACATTCCGATTTTATTAATGAATAGTCCACAATATCAGTTATAATAGTAGATCATGTATTTCTTTATCATACATGTGACATTAACTACATTACTGCATCACATGGCCAAGCTAATTATACTCTGCGACTTGTGCTGAAAGATCTAACGAAATTTCGCACGTGAATACGCGCATTTAAAGAGAAATGATGTGTAAATAAAGAATCACAGCACTTGGGTAAACTTGTGTTGGTGGTACTGATTGCTTAATTTATTATAATTCATCTTTGAAAATCTTTGAAAGCGTTTTTTCTAATCAAATTAATATGTGATGTAATTAATGTTAAGGGAAGTAAGACGTTGTCGACATTGACAAATTTGGATATTTTGTACCTAACGGAAGTGTGTATTAAGGCTAGTATATATAATTTATGAGTTAAAGTATAGCATTTATGGAAAGTACTAGTTATAAGCTTTCTAGCAAAATCAAATTTAAATAGAAACATGCATATATTTAATTTTTATGACTTTTTGAAAATATTGCATTCATTACAGTTTTTTTTAAAAGTAGGTTACCTTAAGGTACGCTTAAAATAAATTCTTGATGCAAATTTCACACAAAATTTGCATACATTTATTAAAAAATGTTTAAAGAATTAAACAAAGTAATTTATTTTGCAATATATGCATAATAACTTATACAAGAGCAAAATATGTTAAACGTTTCGAAAATTTTTCAAAAATTCAAAAATTTTCACAAAAACTTTTTCCATAAAAATTATTTTTTGGCAAAAAGCAAATTTTAAACACTTTACTACATGCACATAAAGTTCACATAAGCTAAAAAATTTTAGAAGATTTGATGCATTAGTTTTTTACGAGCGTACCTATGTAATAAAAACATGCAATTTGAGAAAATCTCAAAAACAAAAAATGTACTAAATTCTTATTTTAAACAAAATTAAAAACTTCCGGGACCATAATCTGAATCCATATTAGCCTCCAATGCCTCCCTCTTTCTTTTTCTTGCCTTTTCAGTGATCTTGCATCTTTATTCATTTTTTTGATGAGATGTTCAGCTTTTCGAACACGTATGCGATCGATTTCTTGCAGTGCGTCACACATATTTTTACCAGGAATAATACCCAGCTCCTTCAGCACCAAGGTTCGGCTGAGAACCCTTCATTAAAACAGATGACTGCATCCATTACTCCTGAGTTCTGGGTTTCTTTTCCCACAAAGTGTTCTTGGGAATCCTTTCCCACACACAGTTGTTGAAGGACTCATTGCAATTTTTGTGTGCCTCCATGGAGGCATTTCTTCAACAGCTCTTTTGACGACAGGTCACGGAAGATTTTTGATAGCCAAGAGCACTGCTTCCCGGCAATGAATGCTCATGGACATAATTTCCTCCTTGAGCAACACTCTTGTTATATTTACACCAACTCTCTTCCCCAGTAGGACATAGAGCGTGCTGAGGATTTCTGTCTGTTGAGAGTTTATGAAAATATATAGCCCAAACAGCTTTTGCCATTTCATCTACAGAGGTTTTAGCATTGCGACGGATAGCGAGACCATAGTACTTCTGCAAAAGTAAAATCTCAGCATCAGTTAGCCGACCTCGCCCAGAAATTGCCTTGCCGTCTGAGAGTTTCATCCCTTTGAATTCATTCTTCAAGGCTTTCAATCGTGAGCCCATTCTCTTCTGGACATGGCCCACACACTCTAACTTTTCAACATCTGTGTCACCATACACTTTTGCTTGTTTGATTTTCAAGAATCCTTTGAGTCGCCATCTCCTAAATATTTGGTATAGCGCACATTTCTCGAAGATATGGAACGATTGAAAATGCGAAAGACACCCTCTGTCTCCATGCCACCGCTTGGACCTTCGTAGTTCTTCTGGCAATCTTCGCAGCTCTTTTTCACTTTTCTTGCATTTGAAGCAATACTTCGACAAGCATTCAAAGTCTATCACCTTTCCGGTATCCACACAAATAGCTGTCACAACCCCTGTTGAGTGAAGTGTGGCCTCTCTTTTTGCCACGAGCCATCCACAGATACAGCAATATCTCTGACATTATCATTAGCTTCAACAGCATTACTTTACAGCAATGTCCATAGACTTTTTACAGACAACTGTCAATCCATTTTTTAAGCTGTCATTGAGCCTCTCAAATTTTCGTGGAGGAGGAGGTAGGTTCAAGATGGCACAAAGAGTTTCTGCAGCATTTCTGCCTTTCCGTATGCAAGGCATTGCATATGTCAGTCTAATGCATGTCATATCCTAAACTAAATATGAGGGATGTGCATGTTGTAAAAGAGTTTTGACAGACTTTGCAGTGAATGTTTACAAGAAGCAACACCTCTGCGGCTATGTAACTCTTCATTTACAATGAAAGACTCCGATGAATTGCACTGTTTACACACGAACATGTCGTTAATCAGACTGTTTAGAACTTTAACACTAATAATAATATTTACATCTTGAGTTGAATTATTTTCAAAGTCATCATTCATTACAAAAGAATTTTCCAGCTTTTATTTAGAAGCACTTTTAGCTTTAGGTACACTGCTTTGATCATACTTCGTAGTATGTTGATTCTGATGTCTCTTCCTACTGTTGAAACTTCTCCTTCGAGGCATGATAAACAAACAATTGATAAGAATTTAAACTCAAACAGAGTTATAGAATTAATTATAATAATTAATCAGCAGATTAAAAAAATGAAGCAGCATAAATCGAACTAATAATCACAAGGCAAATCATAAAGTAAACACAAACAACGCAAGCAAGCAATGTGAACAAATCATTCACACAGCTTGGAATTTTTGTTATCTTTAAATGTTAATGCCAGATTCAGAAAAAAAAAATAACGGAGGTTATACAAATGATCATTTATTCACTACTTTTCTGTTGAATTGGTACTGCAATGGTCATATTTGAAACCGAAACTTTTCTGCAAGGGGGCGTGGCACTGTTTGTGTACGTTTTTTTCGATTATTTAAACCATTAAAAACATCAAATAAATGAGTGTTATACATTTTTAGATTCAGAAAAGTATACTTTATTTAAAATAACTAAAATTGAAAAATTGATTTTTTGAAGGTTAATCAGGTCTTACTTCCCTTAAATTTAATTCCTGTAATTTTCAAAATGTTTATACGAGCCCTTCTAATTTGCACGCTTTTTAGGACATAAATGTTACTTTATATGATATTTATAATTTTGAAAATTATCCAGAAATAATATGGTATTGGGTACTTTTCCATTATACCCCCACTTCTGTTAATCGCCGTAACGGTAAAATAAAATCGTTAATTATTATCATAAATATTCCATTTGAAGCATGTATTGTTTAAAAATTTTTACGTTTTCAGAAACTATTAAAAATAATGTAAACATTTTATTTATATTTTATAAACTAAACAATCACACCACTTATTGATAAACTTATTTGAACGCTTATGTTTATCTCTGTCAGAAACTTTAGCAATAGCATGGATGAATGATTGCGTAAATATAATATAATAATACCTTTTTTGATTGAGACAAAATTAAATTTCCCGTTATTTAGTTGTTCTTGGTGATTTATGCCCGTAACGCTTCTTTTAATCGACAAAACTATCACCCTGCTATCTTTTGCACCAACTACTTTAACTTTTTTACCATTGATTACCACTTTTTAATCAATTTTTGCGCGAAAAAAATCGATTTAGTATATATTAAATTTAAAATAAAATTTTGAGCCAGTAAAATCATCGTATTTACGTTATATTATTTTCGTTTCCCCGTGAAAAATATGCTATTTCTTTTAGATTAAAAGTGAGGTTATAATGGAAAAGTGTCTGGTATTGTAAATACTAATTTATTTGAAAAAAACTATTAATTTGTATGAACTTCTAATATTATAGCTAGGTAAAATATATATATATATTTGCGCTGCTACATATTACATCTATAAAATTGACGTCGTTAATGATTTGAAAAATCAGAAAATTTAATATATTTCTGTTTTATGTGCTGCAAAATTAATTCTAAAGTATCACTTAAGTTTCGTTCTTATCTTTAAAACTACTTATATGGAATATAGTTTTTACAATGTTATTTGTTTCAAATAATTGTAAAAGGTGTATACTGTTTTAATGAATTTTAAAGTTCGAATACATGTAGTGACATAGTTCGTATGTTTTTGAGTTATTAACAGTCGCGCAAGCTGCCACCTTGCATGCTTTTCTTCGCTTAATTACTTCCCGTCCTGGTTAGGTTCATTTAAAATTCTGAAGGAAAGTGATAGAACATTGTTTAACAATAATCTGACGTACTTCTTTTAGCACACTTTAACCTTTGTGGTTCTTGCTCGAAAGGAATCCTTGTTGAAAGGAAAAATTCAGCAGAGCGAAATGAAAATCAAACATCACGTGAATTTGAAATTGTTCTAAAAGAGGCAATTTTCCCTCTTTTCTCACGCATCATTAAGAAAATAACTTGCCTTATGGTTTTTCTAAATGATGGAGCTACTGACCACACACCCATGCCAGTGAATCGATTGTGTTCTGCGAATGGAATCTTAATCGTTATGCCATGAATAGGTGGAAAATCCCCTCATTTGATTCCCGCTAACGTTCTAATTTATTGATGAATTCTTTAAGTGTTATGGTGCATTCTAATGCAGAAATAATACATTAGTGATTAGGAAATAAAAAAAATATATTTAATTATAAGTAATTGAAAAAAAGTACCGATACTAAAAAGAAAATAACCCGGAAATGGATCATTTAATGATCAATATAATAATGAGAATTTCATTCAGTATTTTATACAGCCAAAATATTTATTGTATGCTCTTTTTATTAATGCAACCAAAAATTCGGAACGATTGATCAAAATTAATCAAGTAACCGAAAATTCAGTTCAAAAGTAAAACACGAATCGCAACTTTTTTGTTAATGTTGAAATTAATAATAAAGAATTAGTCCTGTGTCTACCATTATGTTTCATTATTGAGTGCAATCTCTTTTATCTGACGTGTAGTTGATGTCAGCTGTCTGTAGCTTACATTTATTTAACTTCTCAATGCCGATTAAGAAGTGGGGATTTTATTTATAGATGGAAATATTACCATCATCATAATTTGTAATTTTAGAATATGTGGAACTAGTGATCTTGCTGGCTATACATGCGGGTATTGCTGTTCTTATTTACTTCCCTGTCTGAACTGGCATCTAAATGGTATCCGGCTCAAGTGATTGGATTCTCATTAAAAACATGGATGTTTGTAGTGGATTGAAATCCACTTAAAATTTTAGGAACTGGTCAAATGCACAATATAGAATTACAACCAAACGCGAACTACATTAGTGATTAAGAAATAAAAAAAATCTTTAGTTTCGCTAATTTGATTTTTAAATCATTAAAGTAATTTTTACATTATAATTGTAAAATCCTCATCTCACTTCGACACATAAATTACGATTTAGTTTCCTGGGTTTTGCTAACAGCTTTAAAATTTCGCTTACTATTTCTGCATATATTTTGTGATTTCTTAAAGCTGTCTTATTTCATAATTTAGCTAATTCAAATCCTTTTAAGTAATAGAAGAAAAAAAAAACTTTCAGGTAATTAATTCATTATTAAAATATTTTTTCACTACTGTTTATATACTTCTGATATAATCAGTTTATTTTATTTGTTACGAGCAAAACAAAGTTCCTATTTTATAAAAGTAGGGGAAAAGGTAGATTCTTTTTTGTAACTGTAAAATAATAAAATGACTCATTATGAATGTCTAAACTAATTTATAACTATAAAAAGTTGCTATAAATTTCATTTTAATAAATATTTTATTTATTAAATTAAATAGTTGTATGTTAAAACATGAAAAATGTTATTTTTAGTTCTTGGAAATACATTTAATGTAATCAAACAACTTACTAAAAGAGTTTTTTTCCGATTTTTTCAATATTTATACTATTTGTTACATTTTCTATTTTTACGTGTAGGATCATGTTTAATAGGGGGAAAATAAATTAAATAGTATGTGTTGCACTTATACAAATTTTGCACGGTTTTGAACATATAATATGAATGTTTACATCCCAGTGTAAATGAGCTTTAAACCCTTTTTCTTTTATACTCTGAATGGGCTGGCTTTTAAGTCCAGATCAGATATTGTTTATGTATAGATTTTATAGAAATCAGATTTAATAAGGATATATGTTACAAAATAAAATTTTCTCTCACTCCCTTTCTCCATATATTTTCAGTGACTTTGCTTATACTGTTCCCAGATGTTTAAAATATTTCTTTAAATAAATCTTTCTTTCACGAAATGCACTTCATGCTTCTTATAAGTTCTTATCACCCTTTTTATTTTAAATCAGTGGTGCAAGTGAGTCTGCTTACAGCTACCGTGGAGCACTTAAATGTGCAGATGTGTGACTATCCAATTATCACTCATCCATTTATCTTTAGTCTCGGATGTATTTCATTTCGTCATTGACGCATTTGTACAAAACTAAATAAACTTAAAATAGATTAAAAAATTTAATATGTTTGCTTCTCATCTGAGAAATAAAATGTTGATTTGAAACGTGTCTGCAGAATAATGCAAATATAAAGTTCGTGGAAATTTGCTGAATCTATTTTGCTGATTTTAATATTTTAAATACATTTTAAAACGTGCAAAATTCATAAGGAATGCTTAAGTAATTTAATACCTAGTAAACCAAATACTTGTTAATGTACCATTTCTCAAAAAATATTACAGAAATCAGAATGGTAATATATACTTTTTCCACATTTTAATATTTTTTT
Source organism: Latrodectus elegans (assembly GCA_030067965.1). Taxonomy (NCBI): domain Eukaryota; kingdom Metazoa; phylum Arthropoda; class Arachnida; order Araneae; family Theridiidae; genus Latrodectus; species Latrodectus elegans. The sequence goes on from CM057815.1 coordinate 40,826,385, forward strand.
TTGTTTTGTTTTGTTTTTGAGCGAGCTTTAAGATTTCAATATTAACCTTCCCTATTACTTTTGGAGAATGTTTTTCTCATATTATTTAATGGAAACTAATAGATTTTTTACTTGAATATTTATTTATCTTTTCATAAGTGTCTTTGTAAGGTTGAATCTAAATAATGGGAGATTTTCGGCAGTTTTATGATTTTATTACTAAACCCCCCTATATATTCAATTTCTGCCTCAACCATTTTAATCAAATAATTTTTTATTGATTAAGAAATTTCTACATGTGATCTTAAATCTTAAAATGTATACGTAAATTTCTCAATCTTTTTGTTAACAATATAAAATAAGATTTTCAGCTTCCCTTATTAACCTATCCTACAGTAAGGTAATCTTTACTTTTTACTCGTAGGGGAAAATATCCGGTTACTAATTACATTACGTTGAAAGAAATGAAATATTTCGAATTTAAGTTCACTTTTTTAAAAAAGGTTTATTAACAATTTAGATCCATGATTAAAATAAGGTATTTCATATTGTGACAAATTATGAAAAACAATTTTTACATGAAAAAGATTTTCAATAAAAAATAAATAATTCATTATGATAGCTCATTGATTTCTGTAAGAATTTGTGGAATGCATTTTTATTAAATTTTAAAGTTATTTTCTTTCAGTGCATTCTCGTGTGTTTCCTTCTTTTACTGTCCTCTTTTTTTTTTTTCTTAATTTCTTCTTCTAACTGGATGAAATTGAGGAAAGCAATCGCGAAAGCAAATATTTTTTATATATTAATGTTTATGATTTTTCAGATGAAACATATTTCGAAAATAAATCAAGAATTTCTTAAAATATGCAAAAAATGCTTCAAAACCTTTTGAGTAACTACGAAAGCAAATAATAGATATCGATTTTATTTATTTTTTAAGTGACATTCACTAATTCATTTGCATGTAATTTTGATTTTTCGAATCTTGTTTGTATTTTTGTATTCTTATTTTTATTCCGATGCAGTATATCTTACAAAATCAATTTGAAATTGCTGCATGATGTAAAAGTTTATTCATCATTTTCAATAAATTATTTTTTTTTCAATAAACATATAGAAAATCATTGATATTCACAAATGATTTAAAATTTGATGTGGGAGGAAGTAATTTTGTAAATTCTAAAATATTAATATTTTAGAATGGTCTAACCTTGACCATTCTAAACCACCATTGAAACCACCATGTTGACCATTCTAAAATATTAATATTTTAGAATGGTCTAACCTTGACCATTCTAAACCACCATTGAAACCACCATGTTGACCATTCTAAAATATTAATATTTTAGAATGGTCTAACCTTCAATTCACAGTGTATCATGGGTTCGGTTTCACTTATCAAATCGGCTGCGTGCAGCACGAAAAAATATCATTTTACTTTGTTGCATTGATAAATTAGTAGTTCTTTTATGATGTTTCTCGTGTGTTGAACATATTTTAATATTTAACTGTGTATTAAATAAAGTCAGGAAAAATTATTCCTTAAATTTATTTACATCAGAAATCATTAATCAAAGAAAATTCATACTTTCATAAAATAAAGAATTTTTCTTAAAACTAAACTATTGTGTGTTCTGTGATAAAATATTAATTCCTTTTTAATATAAAGTTATATTAAAAATTATTTATATTATTAAAGTTATATTTTATGAAAGTTATAAAATACCTATTTTAAATTTGATATAAAACTTGTAATAATAACAATATTTGTAATACTAAAAAATTTACTTGCGATTTACTCGTATTTTGCTTAATAATTTGTTCGATATGTATATATCGATATGTATAGTTACTGCTTAACTGTTTTAAATTCTATGTTTTTCAAGTCTAAAAAAATTAATTTTAAGAATTTTTCTAATTAATTTTTAAAAATTGCTTTCATCTGTTATCTTGAGTCTCGCTTGCAGCCAAATGGTTAGCGCACTTCCTTACGGTACAATAGTTAGTGAGTTCGAAACTCACCTTGGACATGCATGTTTGTATTGGTTCTGAATCCTTCTTTAAACTGTGTAGGTCCCGGTTTGATTAACCCTCATGTGCACAAAATGACTGTTGAACGACAAAGAAGCCCAACGTGGAGTGTAATATAGAATGTACTCGCTATCAGTGAGTGAAATCCATAAGAGGTAAATGTTATTAATCATGAATATTTAAAGTTTTGTTTCAAAGAATGAGAAGTTATTTTCTTTACCTTTAACAAATCATCTTCAGTTCTCTTTATATAGCCTTGGGATAAAATAAAAGCTAAAAAGTTAAATAAAAGTGCATGATTTCGATGTATTTTTAAACGGTCCTCTTTACACAAGGATTAGGAAACTTCTAAGCTACTTGCCCAGAGGTTGCAATTACGAACGTAACGCTTAAAAACCATTGTTTGTAATCTATTGACCTACAGCTATGCCACGCCTAGACTGGTGTTTAATGTGCCTGAACTGGAACACTTTATTTGCAGAATTGTGTTATGAGTGAGATCTTTTAAGTTTTTTTCCCCCCGAAGTGATCATTTTTTTCCAAGGATACAGTTTCTGTCATAAATAGGGAACTGTGATAAGAGTTCATAAAGTTTTTATTAGAATTCTATAAAGAGTTTTGTGAAATCACTATCTTACGGCTAGTGATTAGTATTGTTTAGATCTGTGCTGTGATTTTAATTTCATTCGTCAAAATGTATCGCCAGAAAATAAAATTATAACATCATCTTTAAAAATTATTTATTTCATAAAATTGTTGAAATTCTTTCGAAAAAAATGTAATTTTTTTTCTTTTTTTTTTTAAATTTTGAAATAATTTACATATTGCAATTTTTGAGTTAACTGAAAAAATATTGATGTAAATATTAATAGAGTGATGAAACATTTTTTTATAAATGATGCGTTAATTTCCTTATTATGATATTTTCTAATAAAATATTACAGTTAACCGTAAAATATTAAATTTAATCTTGTGAAGAAATATTCACATCCCGCAATATCACTCATATTCTCTTCATTTATAATATTCACATATAAATTATTTATATTCTATAACGAATCAACATGCTATAAAATACTGATATATTGATACGAATGTAGTAAATAATTTATTCGAAATGAATATTTATTAATATTAATAATTTAGATATTTAGAAAATGAATTTGTACATTCATATTGTAATTCTGTTGCTTTTTAATATTTAGATAAAATAATACAGTGGAAAGGAAATAGAACTGAAGATTACTTTATAATTACTCAGAACTTTGAAAGAATTTTAAATGCCTTCTCCCTAGAGTTCTAAACGGAAATGACTTCTTAAAATTTGAATATTTCTGAAGGTCATATATAATGCATTTTGTTAAACCAATTTTACTGTAACTGTATCCCCATTTTGAGTTTCGTGTCTTGCAAAAGAGAAGATAATAACTAATGTGTAGCCTCTTTCTAATTTTATAGTGCAAATTAATATTCTGAATCTTCTGGTGTGTCATATTCTGCATTATATAGTTACACATTTTGCAATAAACTTCCTTGTTTGTGTTACGTTGACTTTTAAATATGGCACGATGAATTAATGATTTAAATTATCTTCGAGACATTAGAATCTCTAAACAAACTGGCATTTGTGTGGCTGATTTTCACTTAATTAAAAATATGACTCAAATTATTTTAATTCAAGGATTATTGCATGTATTAGTTTAGTTTCCTGAAATTTTTAGTTGATTCATTTGAAATTTAATGCTTGCATTGCCTTAAATAATGATTGCGAATTAAATGCTTGTTTCACAAATCAATTATTAAATTTAAAACTTTACAAACTGATTTTAATTACATTGAATTGATTAATGAACTTAGAATTTGAACCAATAATTCGCAAAAATGGAAATTTCTATTGTTGGACGTAAGTAAATTTCTATTTAGCTGGCGTATTTAAATTTACCATTGTAGAGAAAAGCCTTAAAAATTTGGAAATAAGCAATAGATTCGTATAAAGATCTTGCTTATTATTTTTAATAATACTTGTTGTAATCATCACATTTAGCTAAGACAAACAATGTTAATGTCTCATAGAAAGGGTCTGGATTTGTGTTAATCTTGAATTGAAACTTGTAGTCGAATCCTTATTAAAACAAGATGCGAACGATGCTCAAAATTCATTATTTTATTCAAAACCTGTTGATTTTCATAATACACAATCAAAAATGCAACGTTTTCAAACATAAGCATTTGTCTCAGCAACTCTTAATCTCATATATATGTCTAGATATAGCACTTATCGTTTTTCGTAGTAAGCAAATTCATATCATTGTCTAGAATTTGTGACTGGTAAATCAAGCACTTCCGTATTCTTAAAGAAATTAGATAATTTATCCCCTTAATCTCTAAATATCAAATAAATGTATTTCAAACTTTACCCTTGAGATTTCTTTTTCTCTTCCTTTCTCTCTTGGTGTAAAATAATAATTATAATACTTTTACATACTTGTTTTTACAATTAATGTCGGAAGAGTAGACGATAAAAAGCACAGGGTGTAACTCTCAAATGATTTTTCTCTCAGTTTGAAGTGCATCGTTTAAGTCAATAATACGTAAACATTTGTAAGAGAAATTATCAAATTAATTGCCGCTATGATTAATTTTTGTGCAAAATTAATTCACCCAGAGTCATTAATTAAAAAAGAATTTTGTACCACAACAGAAGTCAACATTCGTAATGGGAGTCGATCTTTGGAACTGAAGGTTAAATCCTTCTCTACATAATTACTAACTTGGCTTTAAGAAATGAGTGCAGTCGCTGGGTTAGTTGTTTATCTGGAGTTAAGCGACCGATGTGCCCCGTGGACAAAAAGTGAAATATGTATTTGTTGATTTATCTCAAAATTAATAAATTTAACTTATTAAAAAATTATAATTTTTTCTAATTCTTCTTTTTAAAAACTTTCTTAGAAATGTAATTTTAAGTTTAAAGTCTGTTTTAACTTAAATTTTGTTTACGAATTTTATTGTTGTATGTCAATTATGAATAAGACATGATTCAATTTCCAAACTTTTACAATTGATTCATTGCAAAACTGCCTCTTGTTTATTTCAACATTTCAGTTGTATAATGAATGCATTAATTTCTTATTTGGCTTTATTACTTTCCATCTTGATATTAATTTAAGAAACTTGCACTGCGTAAATGAATTATTTAAACTAACATAGAATACCAACATAACTATATATTATTGATCTAAATTATTGATTCGCTTTAGTTAAATCAACCTTTCAGCGATCAATTCTGTCTGGAAAGACCAGGATTAGTTTCTTAAAATGGATTCCGAATTATTAAGGAATCCGGGATTTGCATATTGATGAACTGAAGAATAGCGCTGGCCATATTTGTCTACTCGTTCTATAATAGATGTCTTAAGGTCCTATAAAATGACGAACGGTTCCTTGGAGTATTTGAATGTAAATGAATGACTGTCATTCAACTGGGATAAATATGCATTACAATTGTATATTAAATTACACAGTGTATAGTTCGATTTATGTAAATAAACTGTAATACTATAAGCTGTTGAGCGATAATTGCGAATTAAATAGTCTACCGTCTTAAAGGTGCTGCTAGTGCCGAAGTAAAATTCTGAAAATCCCTAGAAGGTATTTCACGCGGAGGTGCATGCATTTAATTCCTATCCATGGACAAAAAAGATAAAAGATATGTCCTAAATTACAATTTGAAATGGAATTAGAAGACTTAAGGAATCTGTGTTTCAATGTTATAATATGTACCAAGGTTTGTTAAAATTTTACACAACCATTGTAGATGAATTCCTCTTTTTTTTCCTATTTTTCTTAAAACTAACTTAAATGAATTACTATATACTGGAGTGTTTTAAGTATCCAATATTTCAGTAATTTGTTGAATGCATCTTCTTTGAAAATCAATTTTGAGGATTGAATTCGTTGGACCATTAAATTAAAGAATTTCCCTTTCAGGGAAACCTCTATAATGATAAAATTCTTCACATTGCCAATGTGATTTTCGCACTTGGAGTAATTTGACTTGACTTCAAATGGACACGACACCAACCAACCATGACATTAAAGAAAATGTTAATGCAGTAATGAAAGCTATGCAGATTTTGAATAATTTTTGTGGGTAAATTTTATTCTTTATGATTAATAATAAAATACGTCTAAAAAAAAGAAAACCATTTAAGACTACATTTCAAAATGAACTACCAAAAGCTGCTGAACTATCCGGATAGCAAAAAAAGAAGAATACTCACGCGAAAAGCCAACATTCTAGAAATCGGGTAACGTGCGTTGGGAGAGGCAGCGAAAGGCCTTTTTTTGTGGGTGACTCGCTTGGAATTGACCCATTTGGAGCTCCACGCAAGCCAAGAGCAACCACACGCAAAGAGCTTTGTAAATTTGCAAGTCGGTTTGATTTTATTACTTCTCTTCAAAAGTTTAATTACAATTTAGAGAGACGAATAAATACGATGTCCCTCTCTTCCCACTTTGTGTTCGAACAACTTATTATTAAAATAGAAGATAGTCTTTTTGTGGTAACAGTTAGGTACCACTGTCCCAAACGTAGTGTTTGAATTTGAACTGATGAATATTTCATGCAATTGTTAGTCTGTTTCCTGCAGTGTGGTTGTGAAGTATAGCTTTGAAAGTTGAGCATTCCTATTGAATTTTTTTTTTATTGTTCAAAGTGGTTATCAATTCGTACTAGGAAATCAAAATAATTTTTTTTTCTATAATACTCACTTCGTTTAGAGAATTGTTTTTTTCTCAACAATTTTTGATCGCACACTATCCTTTTATTGACAATCCATATTTATAAAATCCTTTAAAGAAACAATTCTAGCGAAAAATTTGTATTAATATATACGAATGTGATAGATTTTAACTTTTTCTTTCGTTATACATAAGATAATAGAATAATATATGTAACATATACCCTATTTTATGCCAATGTTTATTGATGCATGTGAATGTTTGACTTATGCGTTTTGATTAACATTCATTTTATATTGTTTATATTTTAAGAATTCATTTAGATTACATTAAGAATAAAAAGAAAAATAAGTAATACTTTTTTTTTAATTTTCTGACTTTAATGGTTTTTAAAGGTACCATGCCTTTAGTCCCATATGACTTGTCTTTTTTTAACTTTTTTCTTTTCACACTTGTCACACGACAACAACAACAATGGTATTTAAATATATAATACATAATTTAAATACATTATAGTTTTTATTTTTATTTTGTCAACATCATGAAAATTTTCTAAAACATTGTTTCGCTAGCACACACACAAATCAGTTTCATAAATACACGAACAGTTTAAATATATTGGCAATTATAACTTAATCTTACATTTATTTTAATTTTACGTACTCCTCAGTGTTCATAAATTTTGCAAAAATTTCAAACTTTTATTTAACTCGTATATGTTTCACACTTCGTTATATAGTTAACATTTTTTCAGTAAAAATAATTTTTTTTTCTTGATAGTATGTTTTTACGTGTGTTTGTATATAGTAAGCTGAAAATGCGCTTGTAGGTTTGGATATTGTGTGCAACGTATACTTAATAGCAACAAGCACGAAACCCGATTATTCCTAGAATTGAATGGCACAGCTGAATGGATAATCTACTAATTTATGAACATCCAGCATATAAATATAGAGTTGAATTGTGTATGTACATTCAATATAGGAAACAAAAACATTCTTATTACGTGAGGAATAATAAAATTATTCACTTTTTTGAACAAAATAAATTGTTTAGTTCTATTTTTATGTAATCTAATGTTTCTTTAAATAGCTACAAAATAGTCCCATAAATTGATCAAATGTTTCCTCATATTCAGACAAATGTTGTTTGTTGGCAATGTATTAAAATGATATACCGCAAAGAGATAGTTTAGATTTTAATAAAGGTGTCATTATGCACATTTTTAATTCGAATTGCGCGTCTTCATCTCAGTGTGAAAATGTTTGAGCATATATAGTAAAAAATATAGTATTTCATTTGACATCTTCAGTCTTTTCTATTTAATTTATTGCTTTACAGTATATATAATATTTTGTATTTGCATATTATAGTTTGTTTGTCAATAGTCTTATTAAAGGCTATTCGTATACTTTAAAAAATATTGATATTAACTATTATTGAATGAATAGATGAACGAAGTTACATTTGTGAATAGCATTCCTTGAATCTTTATTTTAATTCAATAGGTAGATCGATTAATATATTCTATGCATTTATGTTCAGAGTATTATGCATGTTGCACAAAGATTAATGAAGATTTTTTTTTTCGTTTTATTTTTAAAATATTCCTTAACGCGATTTTATCATCAGAATTTCATAATCTCCACCCTTCACTTCTCATGCATAACTGATACCAACTTTCCAGAAGTAGAGCAATCCAGAATTTACTTACAGTGGTTTTTTTCAAAATTGTTATTCTTAACCTTTTATGCAAAATAAATAAATAAAAACAAAAATAATTTTTTTAACAAAAATATTACACGCTCAATGACTATAAAATATTTAAATATTACCTCAATTTTGTAAAATAGAATTTAGCAAGAACTGTTCACTCATTATTACTTACCTTTTATCGAACATCATGAATTCTAATTTATTTTCTAAATTTTGTCTCTAACGTATTTTGTTATAACTCAGAGAAAATCTAATAATTTATACTTGTTTATAAATTGGTCTATATAGAAATGAGAATCCAAATAAAATATCATTTTCCTTAAAAATCTCTGGTACATTTTTTCCCTTGACATTTATTTATTTATTTTTTTTTTAAAAAAAAAAAAAAGCTGTTTTAACTATCGAATCACTTATTACAAAGTTTCTTTTTACGATTATTTATTTTAAAAATTCTAAACTTGTAAATATATTTGTGGAAAAAGGTGATAAATTATTAAAAATATTAGCCGATATTACTTATAGTTTTGTAACAACATGCAGATGCTTTTTATGCAAAAATGCATTGGCTAAAAAATCTGATATTTTAACATTGCCTTTTTCCCTCCCAAAAAAAATGCTTCAGAGACTTCGAAAATACTCAATATAATTTAAATATATACAGCAATGATTATAGATTGTAAATTTTACTGTCTTTACGCATTTTCCTGTGAATGGAGTTAAAATGGAAATTCACCTGTGTGTGTTTAATTCACTGAATAAGCAAATCATTTTATGGAAGATTTCTTTGGTAGTTATTGCAAAGTACATCTTAGAAATTTTATAACTATTCATATAGTTTCAGACGCATATTTGCGCGCACGTAGACTTTTAGGATCAATTCATATTTACATATTTAACTCACGCTAACAAGGTTTTCGTTGTTTTCATTACATCAGTAAATATATTTTGTTACTAAATTTCCATGCATAAAAATATTTCAAAACTGAACTGTATTTTGTAATGATAAAATAATAGTATGATACGAGAATCTGACGTTGGATAAAGTTGTTTTTAGTTGCATCAATTAATATTACGGATAGAAATTGATATTTTTTCTTTTGATAAGTTCTTTCTTGGATGAGTTTTTAATCTTCGAATCTCATTTCATAAATCACTCTGCCATTTCACGAAGAAGTTTAATGAAGTCCTTTTCCACCCTATCGAAACACTGATGAATGACGAGAATTTTCTCCGAATGTGTGTGTTGAGTCATTTTTTTTTTCAATCGCATTTCGAGGAAGTTATTTTGAGAACTCTGAATATTGGATGGGAAGTTTTTTTTAAAAAGAACTTCGCTTTCAATCTCGCCTGTATATCTCTGTGACCATTATGCCGGCCATGAATTACGCATTTTCGAACCGACTGGATGCTATTTTCGGTTTTTAATGAGCGCCTTCTAGCGAATAGGCAGACTCTAATTTGACTGGAGTTGTGTGTTTTAATGGGATTGGTTCGGGCTTTTCAGGGGAACGATCGCTCTGTATCGAATTTCGGCTGCGATTTACCTGATGCTTAACTGGCGCGATTTACTACCTGGGGAAACTTACTTGTTTAATAACAATTGCTCTCTTCGTGAGTTCGCTATGTAATTACAATTGTGTTTCCTCGAATAATGGAACTGTCGTTAAATTACCTGTAAAGAGATTGTTTATATAATTTTGTGGCATTAGAGGTGTAAGTTTATGGAAACTACTTAAATATTATCTTGTTCGGTACTTTGAATATTTGTCCATAATTTACAGTGTCTTCCCTAACTTTCAGTATGATTATAAATATAACAGTTATACATATGTATGGTACTTTTTATTATCGGAATGAATTAACTCTTGGAAATTGTTTATAAAGATATTCATTCAAATTTTCTTATGATTTGCCGTTTGTGACTTTTATTATAAAAACATTTTACCTGTTTCTGGTATGGATTTCGAATCTTAGTATCTTATAACTATTTAAATTCATCTATTGTTCCAACAACCTATTATGGTATGATGTCTTTTTGAATAACTATATAGTTTTTCGCATAAAACTAATTGAAGTTTTACCTACATATGATTTCCTCTTTATGAGCTTTATTATTTTATAATATGAATGTTAATTTTTTTAAAACACTACTCATTTTTTCAGCAAAGATAATAACTAGTTGACTCCGGACCTTCAATTCACCAATTCGTTTGTTTGACTTCCATCTCGGATGGACCAAGCTATTTCCAACCAAATTCAATAATTAGTATTCTGACCTTCTGTGTAACAGTTCGTGTGTTTGATTCCCACTAAACACACGAGAACTATAAAGATTCGGAATCCACTGAAAATATGAGGGTTTCCTTTTTTTCGTGTTCAGAATGAACGTTCAGCTACCGACGAAGAGATGAGGAATGTACTTATTTATTCGTGAACTGCTTTTTAAATCGTAAAATATGAGGAATTTGTCAGAGTATGCAAAAAGTGATCGTAAAGCAACAGGCTGACACTTGTCATCGGTTGGTTCTAATAGATTAGAAAACCCGACGTAAACAAAGTATTATCACATTAATATAAAATATGCATTAGCCTTGAATAAAAAATGAGATAGATTCCTGCTATAAATATGGATGACAAGTGTGGATTCCTTTATGAATATGTTTCAATCGAGTTAGCAGTTGCGTTGGCCGAAAGTGACAGTAGAGTAAGAAAGTAGGAAAATGAAGTTTTGGGCTATTTACTTCATAATTATAGAGTAATTTCTTTTCATAGCAAATATTTGCGCACCATAATATTTTTATTTAAAATATGCCATCACATACACACATATTCACGTTATGAATTGAAACCAATTCTCTTTTTATTTCGGTTATTATAGTACTGTAAATTAATCACTTATTTTAAAATATTGGAAATAAAGTATATATATATAATCAAACTAAATATACATACATGGGAGAAGGGTTCTTTAAAATGTATATGGGATTTTTAAAATAAATTACAACAAAGTTATAGTACATTTTATATAGTATATGTGTATGTAATTGAATCTATTTATTTTGAATATGTGATTAAGTGGTTTGTGCAAATATATGTTCTTCCAAATTTTTTTTTTTTTTTACATTTTTTTGCATAACGTTTGTATTAAAAAAGTACCCCTCGGTGTTTTTATTGTCACTTTAGTTTCTAATTCGTGAAAAATATTCGATTTTATTTTCAACAAAAGTTCTTGCTTTTGTATGATAATTTATCATATTTGTAACACATATTGAATTTTTATGGGGGCGAAATGTACTCATTCATCAAGGGGATTAGAGAGCGGAGCTTATAAAAACGAACACATATAGTAACATTTCTCATTTATATATCTTCCTCTGTTCCTCGAAATATTTTTTCTTACTCAAGACTCATAAATTTTGCAGTACCCCTCCCTCCACTTCTTGCTACTCATGGGTACGTTGTGCTCTTCCATGAAATTAAGTCCACGTTGCCTGCGATATTATGCCGAAAAGGGGTTTTCAACAGGAGGAAGTATGAGGTTACTGAACTCAAATGAGAAAGATCACTATTCATTGCCGCCACTCAGCTAATAAACATTGTGAGAATATATTTCGTTATGTGTTTTAAAATTAATTTTCCGACTCTTGGAAGAAGTAAGTCGTTAAAACTTGTATTAAAAACTAAATATTTTTTACATGTATGAGTTGTGTGATTTTATTGTTGTGAATTTTTCTTGTTTCTTAAAATATTTCAATGAATAAGCCTAAACCACTGTGCCGCGGCATTTTTTGTGGGCCACCAAATTTTAGGAATGCATACACTAAAAATTATTATGCTTTTTTTTATTACGAGTTAAGTAATAAATGCGCGTACAGTTGTTTTTGTAGAACATATATGAATTTATTTTACTTACAAAACTATTATCATAAACTATTTCACAATAGTGTGTTATAGGTAAATAAGCAACTTTTATACTTTTCTTTGTGTCGTCAAATTTTGAAATCGCTAAAACAAAAAATAAGGTTGAGAATCGCTGGGTTATGGTATTATTAAAGCCTATATAATGTTGGTTAAATGTAATCAGGTTGTATCTGTGTTTCGAGTACATAATTTTTCCATTTTAGCACTGTAAAAAATACGAAATAATCATTTCATTATTTTAACAGTATGAACTTAGTAATGGTGTATTACATCAGCGGTTGATATTTGTCTCCAAACTTCCATGCAATCGTTCGCCCTCTTGCTTTCGATTCCAATGCTCCTGAGTTCGAATCTCATTTTAAGCGTGTTTATTCGTAGTGGTTCGTAATCTATTTTAAACCATAAGTTCCAGCCTAATAGTCCTTGTGAAAAAATTGACTGTAGAGTAATGAAATTAATATAATCAGTGTGCCTATATTTAGTTTGATCGGGAATCCTTTTAAATCTAAATCCCAATTAAGTTAGTTCATTTGTAAAAATGTTAAATCAAAAAATTACTTCTGGCAGAAATATTTGCTGTGGTTCGTAATCCACTTTAAACATTTTGAAGTAGTTCAAGGAGTACTCGTTGAAGTAATAGGTAAATCATTTATCTACATATTAACTCTTACCCATTCACAATCTCTTCATAGAAAAGAGAGATTCCGCATAATCATTTTTTTATTTTAAAAAAGCCAAATTTTTTTGTTATTATATTACAAAAATTTATCTTTCAACAACAGTAAGAACGTACAGGTTTAAGTTAAATTTAGAAAGTTGATATCTTAATCCTTTAGATACCAAACAACTTAGAATAACACGAAATGCAAAGTTTTTAAAAAAAACTATTCCATATTTTTTACGTTGTTCTACTTGTACATTTGTTTTAATAGTTACATTATGGTTATTTTCCTTTGTCTAATATGTACGCGCGTCTTATGAATTAAATCGTCATCAAATTCTGTCTGTGCTTTTGAGGTATTACCTTTCCAAGCTTTCACTAAACATTAATGAAAAGAGATGCATCTTCAAGTGACAATTTTTGTCCTCATCAATAAAAAACTGTAAAGGATTAATAAATAAATGAGATGTTTATGTGAAGTATACTTATGCCTCGAACTATAATCGATTGTCTACAAATGATTGTAAGGACTTCGAAATGAAAAGAATATCGCAACAATCTGGTTCAACTTGTTGGATGAAGTGAAAACTTACGTTATTTTACTGTCCTCACACATAGCATTTGCTTTGTGGTAACATGCACATCAAGGGATATGCTCTATAGAATATTTATCAGGTGGCTGTAAGAATGGAAAGCATATTATTGGATATAATAATCTGGTAAAGAAGTGAATTCAATTTATTATTAACATTAGGATTCCTTAAAAATACAGTTCTGTTTACAAAAATATTGTGTATTTCAAAAAGTAGTACAACGCGCACCATTGGAAGGACGGCTAAAAAGCTTATCAAAAGACTAACTTCAACATTTTTTTACTTCTCGAATTGTGCTTGAATTATTTTGTATTTGTAAACTTTAAATCTATTTTGAGAAAAAGGCGATGTATCTCTAATGGAGAAAAATCGTGCCTTGGGCCTATCAAATATTATTTTGCTTAATGGAATTATATTATTTGGAGTTTCACTGCAGAGGCAGAGAGGTACTTTCTCTAAACTTTGTATCTAATCACTAGCTTTAGATTGAGGGTAAAGGCAATATTTTAAACAAAATCCGTTATATGCATGAAGAAAAAAACGAGTTAGAACTTTAACGACACTCGTTTAAATCGATTACCTTTGGTTATTTCAAGAATCCTTGGAAATCCTCTTCAGCCTTTTCCACGAATATTAGCAAATCATTCATTATTCTCTTTTATATAAAGATGCTTACATAATAATTAAAACGTTCTGTTATTGGGGATGCTAGTTTAATATCTGCATTAATGAATACATAATGTTGCTTGTTTGCATTGAGTGCGTTCACCCAGTATATACTGGTGATTAACCATATAATTGAAACACTTTAGATTTATAAAAAGCTCATTTATTAGTACGTGTGCGTGTATGACCATCTTTGTCATTTATGACAGCTTGGGTTTGCCTAGGAATCGATTTACACAAGTGCTAAATAGTGCTTAGAGGAATTTTGTACCATTCTTCCTGGATATATTTTGAAAATTCTGAGAAAGGTTCCGATGGATTATATAGATTCCCTATTGAACACTAAAATAGATATAACAGCTCGGTTACATTGAAGTCGCGTGATTGCTGTCCAAAATATATGTTTAAATTCGTCTTCTGTTCATGAAAACATGATTGGACAAATACCACTGCATGGATAGGTACATTATCACCCTGGAAAATTTCATCCCCTGCAGGAAGTACAGTTTGTATGATAGAACCTGGTCATCCAAAATTTCTTTAAGGGATTATTCCTGTCAGAGTTACGATTGGTGCACCAAAAAATCATGACATACAAGATAATGCCCATGTTATGACAGATCCACCTTCCTGCTTGAAAGGTACATACCCTGATACGGATATCCTGTCGTTGGGTAATGTGGAAAACTTCTCGTCTGATCCTATTACAATCTTTCACGATTAATCGACGGATATTGTAAATGGGACACCACTGGTAGACCACATTTAACTTTTTAATGTATTCTGCGCACATTCAAAAATGTAATTTTTACTGACAATGTTTTTATCATTTTGACAGTTATCTATATATTTTACTATGACCTGCAAAATTTCTTTTAAACGTAGTGTTACCAATATGTTGTTATTTTTCATTTATTATAAATGGGTTAAAACGAGAAATAGTTCAAATTAAATTTACAATTTTACCCTTGTTAAGAAAAAATATTTAATTAAAAAACTGTTATTTTTATAGTTTATCAGTTTTCAACAACACAATATTTTTTAATAATTGGTTTCAAATATTATCTCTCGTGTTTAAATTTATGTAATTTTAAATTCTCAATACAGTAACCCACTTTAAAAATCTTTGTCGTCCACTCAAAATGATTTCCTGAGTCAGTCTACTCGTTGCAGTTCCAATTATTACAGTGCTTTTCCTCATCTGATCGATGGACCCAGTTTCATTCGAGGAAAAGCTTAACAACCTGAATTCCCAATGATTTCCTTAATGGACGAAAAACGACCGCGATTTCTTGCAACTTTCATTTTCATTGATGGAAAAGTGAACATCGGTCATATTATTAGTTGAAATATGTAATTCTCAGAATTCCAACTATGTTCATTTTATCATGAGAAGAATGTTCGGCAATACATCGTTATGTATATTTAGTTTTTTTCTCTTTATCCGAGATTATTTACGGCTACTTCTCTGAGAATTTAAAAAAAATTAATTTCGTATTTTTAATAAATCGATTTTTTTGTTAACTGATAGGAATTCTTTCGAGGAAATATATCATTAAAGGCTTAATCAGGAATACAATAAATGGTTGAACCTTTTTTCTATTCCTCAAATTATAACTTCCGAATCAATGAGTTTAATTTTAATTTGTATGTAATCAAAATATATAAATGATATATATATATATATATATATATATATGTGTGTGTGTGTGTGTGTGTGTGTGTGTGTGTGTGTGTGTGTGTGTGTGTGTGTGCCCTTTTATACTCATGGTTAATTGGTTAATTAGTAAAGTATTTACTTAGAAAATATAATTTCTTAAAAAATTGTGGTTTAAGCAATGTCGCGTTTATAAAGTATTCTTATTTCTAAAATTTATTTTGATGGGCGTATTTAGTTATTATAACTCGGAATTTCTTATTAAAGTAGAATAAAAGAACTTTCATCAAGGGAAAACGTTTTACACATTCTATTCTATCTGAAAATAATTTGAGTGAAACATAATTTGTTGAAATTGTTATCAAATAATAGATCCAGTGCAAGATACTGTATTTTTTGTTATTTTTCTCATTTTAATGAGCAAATGAAAGCAGTTGAATATGGAAATTCTAAATCAACTTATGTGTGTATTTAAGGTGTGTGACAAGTTAGATATCGAATGAACGTTAGAATTGAATTTTCTTTCCCTAATAATTTTGAAATATAAAACTATAGTTAATATAAAGAAACATAAATAGAATGTATTCAAGGAAAGAAAGTAAATGGTAATAGTGTTTGATAATATTATCAAGGAAATCATAGAATTGTATGTTAGGAATAACCTTTAAAATTTCGGAATAAAAGGGAATGTTACTTGAAGTGTGGTGTTTCAACTTCAAATGTCGCATTTATTTATCCGGAAATTTTTAAGAACTTGGGTCGAAGGAAACTGGGAAGTGCCGCGGCATTTTATACGAGCTTAAATTGCATTACGTTCCAAACGTGTCATTCGAGACAAGAGAATAAAAGGCCTGTGCGTGCTTCTGCGACAAACGTTTCGTGTAAAGTCATCCTTACTATATTTGGGAACCATAAGACTTAGTGAATAAAGATTTTATTCTTCATAGTCACGAGAATATATATATATATATATATATATTTATATATCTGTAGTATGTAATACATTTTCGATTTCTCCTTTTTTCCTATGATTTTATTAAACGACGTAATTTTTTTAGCTATGTAATTTGGGAAAAGAATTTCATTTAAATTTATGAGGATTTACTCGTTTCTTGAAATTTGTTTTTTTATGTAATTTATATTTAAATCCACCTATAGATGCAACATAAATACGAATTAAATTTAGAAATTGCTAAATGATTCTGTTAACGTCAATTTTTAGCATAAGTAAAGCTTACGGAAACTATATTCAGAAAAATATTTTCCGCAAGATTTTTATTATTCTTTAAAATTAAGCATCAGTTATCATTGGGAAAAAGCGGAAAAAATATTTAACTTTTTTATGCAATAATTACACTTGGGTTTATTAATAAAATGTGTATATATAAATGCGCCTTATAATTATTAAAATATTTTCGCTAGTTTTTAGTTTTTAATAATATTTACGATGTTTATTATTAATTCTATTCAACATTTTTTTATAAAATATAATGTTGATATTGTATTGAATGAAATTATTTTTCATTATTTTTTATTTTTTTTAAATAATATTTAGTTTTTATACCTAAACCGTATAAAAAGAAAACTGTTACTTGTATAATATTCTAATTTTACGTATAGGATTTGTAATAAAAAGAACATGCTAAATAATTTAAACGAAAACTAATTTTCGCTATTTCATTGTTTAGAATTTTCTGATTTATTATTTAAGAGATAATAATTTATAAGAGAATTTAAAAAATAATATCCTCAATGTTTTCATTTTAAAACATAAAAATTCTTTTTTAAGGTTTTTTATTGTTTTAAATATTTGTTGTTTCTTAATATATAATTTTATTATTAAATTAAGCTGAAAACGCGAATTTTCGGACAATTTATGCGCTATTTGTTAACAAGACTATATAAATAGAATAAGAAACTCTATATAAATAGGATTATTTTTTTGTTTAAATTTTTCTTACTGTGGTAAGATTTAAACAAATAAGTTTTAATAAAAGTGAGCTGTATAAATCTATTCAATTTATCTTTATCCACTTATACCTCCATTGTTTCCCCATTCATTTGAGGATATGAAAAGCAGTGACATTTGAACTTAGACGAGGGCTAACTTGATAATTGATATAGTAGATCTTAGTCACAAATCAATCAATTAATCTATTTAAATGATCCAATTTTCTGCTGCAGTAATTAATGTGTTACATTAATGTATTAGTTGTCACAAATTAATAAATGTAAAAATGCATTAACAATTTATCACGATGCTAATTGTCTTATTATTTTGTACTAAGATGTTTTCAATTATGGTACTAATTGATATTTAAAGACATTTTTGTCTATTACTTGCTGTTCGTATTGTTGAAGATTAATGTTTTTCTCTTATTCAATTATGTATTCTATATTCGGAGTATTTGAAAATTCGATTCTCATAAAAATTCGATTCTAACTATTTATTCATTAAAAATTCGATTCTAACTATTTATTCTCCCCTTGTAATTTTGAAATATATTTTCAGTTTGATAGCTATTTATCAATATTTCATATTCCTATCAATCAGAAGTTATCTTGTAGCTTCCAATTTAGTAACAAAATCTGCGCATACTATTTACATATTCTTCAAATATTTGCATCAAAGCATATGAATTTCAGAATGGATATTTTTTTGTTTGTTTAGTGTAAATTTTTTATTATCAATTTATTATTACGCAAAATGAGTGTTTCAGACAAGAGAGAAGAAGAATTTTTTTTTCTAAATGTAAAATATTTCATTACTTAAATGCATTTTACCTTCAGAATGTACCAAATGTCATTTAAATTTTTTTAGAAAGAAAAGATGAATAGGCGTGACTACACTTTTTTTCAAGAAATATGCATTTTATGCAGTTATGTATTTTTCTATTGTGTGTGTGTTGTAAATTATATATATATAATTACTTTTCTTCCAGCTTTGAACTTCAGTCACTTAATTAAAGGAAGTTGTACTGTGTTAGATAAGCAACGTGCGGTGCATACATGAAAGAGCTTGTTTCCATGATATTCTCATTATACTGGGATCGTAAAAGCAGTGGAAACGAAAGTTCGAAAAATAGCGTTTAGTAAACTTTTATGTGTTCATATGCTTTTAATGTAAACTTTAGACTTATTTTATACACCCTAGGGATTCCATTCTTTTTTTACGATAAATATATTAAATGAAAACATAAATATTAATTTAAAGTTGTAGTTATAAGTATGTTGAATATTTTAATTGAGAAGCTGTAAAACTTTATTCCTAAGACATTAACAGGATTTTTTTTTATTATTTATTCTGATATTAACAAAAAATTTGTAATGTGTGTTTGTATGAGGCTCATTAATTAAACTGACGAGAGTTTCCTATTTTAATTAATCTCCTTTCCTCAATATATTCCGTATTTCAATACATATATATAATATAATACATATATATAAGCACAAATTTCGATGTGTGCGGGATATGCAAATTATCTAGTTTTATTAGAAATCCAATCAATAAAGAATTTATATTTAAAATCTGAAAGTCCAATTGTGTATTTGCAACGCGCAGAAAACATTGCTCTTATAATTAAATAATACTTTGTTACTAAAGAAGAAACATTTTATTGGATTAAAGAGTTGGAAGAAATTTCTCTTTCTCATTGGAGCATGTACATCCCACGGACGAAAAACCTTGATGAAGGAATCTTCAAATGAAAAAGTTTAGAAGGATTTATTTTTTTTGGATTAGATTGGAAGCTTGGAAAAGATAGTGTGTGAGCTCTAGCAACAATATTGACTGTTTTCAAATCCCAAAACAATATCTTCTGAATTTTTTATGAAAAAGTTATCTATAATCATTTGCATAAAGCAAGCCGAGATTAAGATTATAAGATTTAAATGCTTTCTTCACTAATTTAATTGTTGTGACTGTTGGGAAAATTTAATGATTACAATATGATTTAATGCTAGCAAGACTTCCTTAAACGTAACGTAAGCATTGAATAAATTATTGAATAATTCTTTATAAAAATATCTATTAAATATTTGGCTAAAATACTATGATTAAACTAACATATTCTGCTTTTATATTAAACCATCGACCTGCATCATTTCTAAGTAAAAATTTGATGCTTAAATTAATATATATTGTTGATTTAAATCATACATTGCAAGTATAAAGATATGTTTTAAATGTATGAAAAGGTGTAACGTATTATATATATTATTGACTCAACTTTACATTCCTCTACAGTGAAGGTGAAATTTAGATTTGTAAATCATTTGAATTGCGTTAAGCGCTGTGTGTGTAGAAATTCTGCTGTGCAAACACAGCCGTATTCTGCAGGTTGGATGTTAAATAAATGAATGAGACGCGATTCTTGCTCATTTACAATTCATCGAGACCTTTGCCAAGGGAAAAAAAGAAATCGTGTCACCAGTTCTCGAGGCCACGCGATCTTGGAGAAAAAATCCACTCTCACGCAATCCCTGCTCCACCAAGAGACACTATTTTCGACACAGCTTTATGAAAGTTTGATTTTTCCTATTTTAGCATGGCCAGATTTCCGTTTCATTCCTGCTCGCTGAGCATTAAGTACGAAGGTAGAGGATTTGCCATGTTCTTTGTTGAATTCCATTACTTTTTCCCGCCTTCGTGATAGGGTACTAAATTAATTTTTCGCCCTTCAACGAATCATCTTTCTCTATTGCTATAATGATTCAATGAGTAATTTATTTGTCTCCTTGATTCCTTTATATTAATTTAGTGATATTCATATTTACTTATATGTTAAATATTTGAAATTTTTCATACATAATACAAATAAACATGGTAAGATTTTGTTGTAATTTTCTGTCACGAATGGGATTAGTCATTTATGAGTTATATCCTTCAGCGCACAATTAAAGGTAAAACAATGTAAGAAATAAGTATATTTTCTTATTTTGGTTGCATTAATTGAGTGCTTTCAGAGTTTGTGGAAAATGTTTCACTTTTTTAATAGTGACGCGTTTTAAAATGTTTGGTTCTTAAACAGTGAGGTGTTTCTTTTTCAATGAGAAATAAATGAAGAGGGACTATTGCGAGAAATTCCATTTCTTACCATGAATTGAGCAAATTGTACTTAAATGTATTCTGAATTTTTAATTATTAAGTAACTAAACTTTTTTGTGTTGTGAGGAATTTTAAAAATTTACTGCAATTTTTGTGCTACCATTTATTGACATTAGACATTCATTGTGACTGAAAGTAGTAAAAAAAGTTGAATAAATAGAGTTAAAATTTAAATATTTCATAATATAGGCTTTCGTAAATAATTCATAAAATTGTAAAATGAAGCTTGATAAATATTTAAAGGGACAAATTTGTAGACAAATTTAAAGCACTCAAATGACATAAACATACATATTTAACAATTAATAAAATTACTTACTATTTGCAATTTTTTAGATTTAATTCCGAAGAAATTAAATCAGAAGTTTCTTTATTTTCATTTTTATTGAATTATTCTTTTTCATTAGATATATATTGAAGTTTATTAAAATTTATTCATGTGGATTGTTCGTGACGTTCATAAATTAGAATTTATTGTATTTATCTACAATATAACAAATTATTTTATCCTTGCATTTATATTTCCTTATCTTAAAAAAAAAAATTTAATTACGTCCTTATGTTGGCTTTTTCGAGCATAATAAGTCTTGATGTCCAATAAAGAAAATAAATATCTCCAGTAGTGGAGAGCGTCTTGAAATGTGAAGAAGAGCGGGCTTCCTGGAGGGCAGAACATTTCCAAAGATGCTCGCCATCCATGTCAACATGTTTCCTTCATAAAATGCAGTCGGGTGAATCCACAAGCCCTATGTGATATAGATGTTTCTGGGGAAAATCATACCCAGTAAGTAACCTGAAGTAGGAGATCCCTATAGATCTAGGTAGATCTCTGGGGATACATGAGCTCAGCAGGGTCCTCCAAGAGGCATCATGATGAAAGAGAGAAAGTTGTACTTCTATTTTCTGTTTGCGAGTCAATCGGGAGTTGCAATCGAAATATCTTGTTTATCCTGTCTTGTTTTATATGAATACAATCTGCTTACTTATGGAGATTCTTACCGAAAACTGTTGATCGCATGGCTGTTCATTATATCTTACAACACGTTAGCTATTAAGAAATCCACAATGCATTATCATAATCAATGATATCATAAATGATTTAAATGTTTAATAATTTCAAATAAGCTATTTGATGTCAAATTTAAAATTTTATTCATTATAAAACTTTCATGGACAACGAAATAATCGAGGAAAAAATGTCGTATTACTAAACAAGTTAAATATAGTTATAAAATTAAATTTTAAATTTAGTTGCAATACCTGAATCAAAATTTATTCTTCAATGCTATTCAATTTTCCTATTACTTTTTTCGTTCTTACGAATGCCATTTTGTCTAGAAAATTTTTAAAGTAAATCTTCATTTATTAGGACTGGATAAAACTTCCCGCAGAGTCACTGCTGCTCTATATGAATCTAGAAAATAGCTTAGAAAAATGAATCTAGAAAAGATATCTCTAAAAATTAATATATTACTCTAGCTAATTTTAAAGTTTAATGTTTTTTTTTTTTTTCTAATTCGGAAATGAATTAAAATGTTTCGAACGATAGGGCAATTTACTCTGATCTGATGTAATTTTAGTTAGGAAAATGGAACAGATTAGTTATTGATTGATTATTCTCTAGCTTTAAATTCATTCAATTTTCCTTGGATATATGTTTCTAAAAAATGGGTGTTTACAGTAACTGAATTATCTTTAAATTGTTGGTTTTGGTCAAATCTGCTTTGTAATTTAAAAAGTATCCATAGAACTATATAACAATTGATTCCGGATAATTGCGTACCTTATTTTTAAAAAATGTGATTATCGAGGAATTATAATGCTTAAAATTTTCATATTCCATTTAAGAACATTTTTAACATTGCAATACAAATTTTAAATTTCACTTTTTCATTGCACTCAAAGGGTTTCTTTATTTGTTCTTCGTAACATTATAATAGCAGTAAATTCTTTAAAATTTTGCTCTAAATATTCAAAGTGACAAAAATATCTTTCCTGCCAGCAATTCTTAGTATACAGACATGAATAAAATTTAAAATTTAGAGTATTTTTTTTTATTATTGTATGTACAAAATTATTTTCCGGTAATTTCTTTCCCTGCGAAGGCAAATAATGTCTCGTGTGGAAAAAGTTGCAATTCTAATCACAATTCATATCAATCTGTTTCATAATTTATATCGCCTTGTTTTTATCTTTCTTTTCTTCAGTTCTCTAGGGATCTTAAGTATAACATGTGGGTTCGTTATAAAAATAAATACTGGGGAGGGGATTCTTGGATCTTTTTTAAGAAATGCGTTTTACTCTGCAGGTTTAAATATGTAAATTCATATGATTAAATTTAGTGTTATTCAGACTACATGTCTTGTTCGATATAAATGTCACTGGCGTTCTTCTATTCCTGAATATTCTGTCGGGTATAATGTAAAATATTTCTATAACATGAAAATTCAGTTTTTTAAAGCAAACTACCTATTTTTTTAAACTACGAATTTCGCATAGATTTTATTATAAAAAATTACAAAATGACTTTTACTGTCCATGGACAAATGATTAATTTGTTTATAAATTATGCGCATGAGAATATAATAAAAGTGTTGTGATTGTGGAAAAACTTTAGAAAAAAGTTACTATTTATTTTCCGTATCCATTATTTACATGTAATTTTCCCTCAGCTTTGAATTTCTTTGAATATTCTTAAAATGTATATGTATGACATTGTTCATATATTTGAATTTGATTTTTGATTTTTTTTTCTTATAGTATTCAAATATTTTTTGGAAAGTGATTTTGGAAAAATTGATTGCATTCATAATTTGGAAACTACTAAAAGAAATGATATCATGGTAATCATGCTATTGAATTCACTTATTAAATTGCAAAACTGGTTTTTTTAAAGCAAGAATATTCATAACATAACACTTATTACTTCAATTTCTTAATTATGAGATGGTGCTTATCAAATAGAATTCGAAATAACGTATAAGAAGCTTTATTTTGCAAACTTTAAACACCGAAAAAGAGTAGATATTGCTTTTCTATATTATCCACTTCCACACCTGAGTAGTTGCAAAAATTTCCTAGATTCTTCAATTTTTGATATCTGAATATGTATATTTCTTCGGAAGGAAAATTCGAAGTCTGTGTTATAAAATGTCATGTTATTTTATCTATTCCATATTCTGGTTTTACATGAAATTCTTTTAAAAACATTCTGAAGGAAACAACCACAATATTTTTATTCCGTGATTAGCATATTTTATTTTTTAGAAACCATTTAAAAAATTTAAAAACCATCTGTTATGTATGTGTGTGTGTTTGCATTTATTTAATAGTAGTTACTTTGAAATTTTATTTCTGAAGCATTGAATTAATATTAAAATATATTTAATTTACGAATTGTTTTGTTCGATTTGCTTCACTTATGGCCCCCGGGAGGATTTTTAATTCCGTGTGTAATTAGCGCATTCATGATCAAAATATACATATAGTATTAAGTATGAACTTCTGCAGCTGTCGCATTTCCTCCGTTTTTGGCACATTTACTGATAACTTAGTTAAAGTTTGAAGGGAAAAAAATATAAGATTCTTTATGGTGTACCTACTTACATCCTCGGGTGATTTTATTACTGTCATCGCCGAAATTCTTTTAATGATGGCTAAAAAAATCCACCAGACATACTCTTCTGTGCTCACGGAACTGTGAAGCATCTTTCAAAAAGAGTAGCTGCCGGCATCACGGATCTCCAGAATAACTGTAACCTATAAACACTTCACAGATAAAGAAAGGGGAAAAAATGCTGTGTTCTGAAACAATTTATAAAGACGTGGAGAAACTTGCTGCATGGATGGAGGAAAAAATTGTCGACTCCAGAAACTTTGGAAAAGGTATTATGGTTTGCTGAGAGGTAGCTGGCGGTATTTTATGTGTTTGAAGACTATATTTTTGAGACAGAAAAATTTTTGCCTCGATACCACTACGACGAATGTTTTTGTTTAAATTTCGTGTCAGTTGATGTAAGAAAGTTTCTAAACATATACTTCGCATCAAATGTAATAAAACTCTTAGTTCTAGTTAGAACACAATGGCCGTTTTTATAGGTTTTAATTTGTTTTATTTGCGCGAACACTATTGCAATTTATTCACACATACATATTTTTCTACACAAGAAGTGTATTTTTTTAAATTTTTATTTATACGGTATTATAAATAGAGTAATGTGTAAGAAATAAGTTTGAATTTTGACTCTGATTTTAAATGCCTGAATTGTTTTGAAAAAATTTTTACCATCAAAATTTTATATCTTGCAGTGTTCAATATTGAACACTGCAAGATATAAAATTTTGCAAGATACTTGTATAATCTATTCCTATATAAATAACGCAGTTTCATACCATGATGCTTTTTGCATGGAGGTTTAGATTTTTCAACACATTAAGGTACCCGAACATGTTCAGAGCACTTTTTTTAAATACACTGCATATATACATTGTAACCATTTTTTCTTATTTCACTTTAGAAGACATTAATATTGAGCTACTTATATTTGATATATGCCAATATTATTCCTTAGAAATGTTAAATATCTCTACAATTTTAAGCATTTTTTTAAAAAAAATTCAAAAAATGCTACAACAAAAACTATTAAACATATATGAAAAAAATTCATACCAAATAATCTATATGTTGTTATCTAGAGCATGTTCTAAAATTTTAAGTTTTTGTTAAAAAATAAAAAAATTACTGCCAGTTGAATATTTATACTGAAATTTTAGCCAAATTTTCTATGCCATTATACGAATTACTGGCCATAATTTGGGAAATATTTAAGTGATTAAAAATCTTTTAGTATATTCTCTAGAAAACAGTTAACAGATCAAGCTCATGAAATTTCATAGTGATATAAAAATATTTCGAGTTATCATTTTTGAAGCGTGCAAATTATTGGCAAAAGCCAGTTCTGAGAAAATCGCATTTAAAGATTATAGTATTGTGTCTTTATAAAAAATTCTCATATTTGCTGATTAATTTTTTTATTTGATTTGCTGATTGATTTCCGGAACAGTAATTATTTTATGTATCTTTTAAAAGCTTACTAAATTTATATTTCAAAATTAAACACTGTTTAAATTAATTTTTATCATCATTCTGGCCCCTTAAACGCCTATACTTCTGGTGCTTTAAATATGTCCACTTTTGGTTTCCTAATCTTTACGCAATCTTTCATATCTCGGAATCTAATTAACGTAGAGACAAAAACAAACACCTGTATTGTAAAGCTATTTAAATTCCTTATTTAACGAAAGAATATAATAAATTTATCATTTTTGGTCGAAATTGACGTTTTCAACGTGTAAGGGTACCTTAATATAATAATTACGAAAGTGGTGTTTAAATTCTAAAGTTCTTCTTAAATTGTCTAATTAAATTCTTCTTAAATTTTCACCGTTAATACACAAATCTCTAGATACAGAATAAGAAATGCTTCAATAGCAACACAATATTATTAAGTACGCATATAGCTTTGTTGGAAAATACAATCCATGCAGGTTCTGGCGGATTTCAGATTCGCGTACTAGGGTAAGAAATCATCGTGTATTCATGTATTCGCCAGAATGAAGTGATAATTGTTCATTACAAATCTGGATATAGAGAAAACATGAATTTAAAATAATAATTATCACAGTCCATGTAAATTATACTACAAATACATGATATGATAATAAAAAGCGTATGATTATTTTATTGAATAAATCATAAGGTTAATTTATTAATTTTTATTTTTATAATTATTTAAATAATTTAATTTTCATTTCTATAAACAGATTTTCTTTAAAATTTCAGATATAATATGGTGAATAATTATGTTTCCAATTTTTAATTCCCCCAAAATACGTTAGGCACACTGTTAGAAAAGACTTTGTCCAAATTAACGCATATACCTACCAATGGTCATAATAAAGCCCTTAAAATCAACTGAGCAAGATAGTTAATAGCAGTAAAACTCCAAAATAATATTTTAATTGAGATTAAAGATTCAGCTGCTTGATTGCTTAAGAATATCGTTCTTTATTCATAATCAGCAGAACAAAAAAGTAAAATAAATGATATGAATAACAAAACAGGACGATTATTTTGTTTTGAATTACTACTGAATCATAAATGATGCTAAAATCTCGTACTTTAATAGGCAAAATACTAAGCACACACAATGCAACATAAACAACTGAACACACACACACACATTTTATTAAATTAGCAAAAAGATTATTATTTGTATATTTTATTACGCTCCCAAGTTTTTCCTCGGTAAATATATTTTCTTTTTATTTCAGATCCTCGTTTGATTTGCAACTCCTGTTATGGAGAAACATTTTTGAATTAATTTTCTTTTTTTCAAATTTTTTACTATTTCAAATAATTTATGAATTAAAGGTGAAACTTTATAATTCCAATGATCTGTCTGGAGACCGAGAAAAATTATTTTTCAAATTACTCAAATTACTGCTTACAGATTTTTGTAAATTCTTACAAATTAAGTACGTGGAAAACTGCTTTTTATTTGATAAATTTTTCACAACAAATTTTAAGTTTCTTGTTTTAAGCCCTAAAATTGTCCCTAAAATTTTAATTATAGTCAATTTTATAAAGCAGATTATTTTGTTATTAATTAGTAAAGTCTAGCATTTTCAATAAAACCTGGAAAAAAAACCGTGTCTTAAACTAGCAAATTAATTTTAAATTTTTAATTACCTTATTTTTCCTCGTTTATATAATAGAAAAATTTCATCCACTTTAACATTAAATTATAATCTTTATCCTAACCTAAGCTGCGTCACATACGAACATCTTTTTTGTTATGGTTAGGTATTTCTTTTCTCTAAGAAGAGCTTACTTAAACCTTTCCATTAATTGCCTTCCTAAGATTGAAGATGGTCTTGAAATCTCTTCAAATATAACATTCTTTTCTTTCGATTTTTCTTATGGTCGTATTCCCCAAACACCAATCAAGAAAGAAGTGGAATAAAAAGAAGAGGCATTTTAATTTCTTTTCCTTACAGTACTTTTCTTTCTGTAGAAAGATTAAAAAAAAAAAAAGGGAAATTTCATACACTAATAAAATAACTTCCTACTAAGGAAAATTTAAAACCAAAATTATTTTTTGACACACATTCTTTTTCAAATAATTATTTTTATTTTGATGTATATATATTTCCAGACACTCATTTGTTCTATGAGGAATCGTAAAATAATTTTTTGCTGTATGACAATATATTACGAAACTAACTTAAATATTTTTAATTTACAATATAATTTAGGTAATAAAAACTGATTATATGAATTGTGTATAATTAGATCCAAATTTCGCTTTATTGGAGGTAAGTAACCAAACTCGATCAAAAATGTGAAATTTTAGGTTGATTAAGAGAAAGGTATTTCTGTTTTCAACACAACAGTGTTCAATACAATTTAAATGATAGAAAACAGTTACTGAGAAAGTGCTGATAACGGGAAAAGCGTACTTTGTAGTCTTCTCAAATGTACTAATTATTGCCCTAGTAATTTCTTATGGCCTCGTTGATTCTGTGTCAGAAAATAAGCTTTGTTTCGTTAAACGTCCCTGACAATCTAACCCTAATATTTTCAACGTTTTACAGTTAAATTTCTGTTTTCAATGTCTTATTGTGATTATTTTGCATTTGGAAATTTATTAGATTGCCATTAGATTTGCGATACTAAAATAGAATGTATGCATTCTTTTATGAATAATGATTATATTTGATCATAATAGAATCCGCATTAATAAAATATTCTGTAATTATTATTAGTTTTTGGAATTATTTACTTGTATAATTATGTAATATTGCACTCCTAAACTTTTATTGTGATGTTGAAAGCAATATTACTATTAATTTGAATGTAAGAATTTTGCAAATTGTGTACACATTTTCAATCACTTAACTAAGATTATGCTCTTGTCTGAAGCAAGTAATTCTTGGTTAAATATGATCAATAGATTCTTAGTTAATATTATTCTTTGGTTTTAATCTTCGATACAATGAGATGGGTAACATGCCTGAAATACGCTACTCTCGCTTTCTAATCGGGAAATGCGGATGAGGAAACGAGCCGTTTGAAAAGCATCACGAGTAAGAGATTTATTCTCTCATATATATTCTCATTGCATAAATATCAAATGCATCATATATCAAAGAATGTTTTTCGTGTATACGCTAGCATTAATGAATGTGGACAAAGTTATTTATGTACTCTATGATAGAAATATTAAAAATTTTCAAATTTAAAAACTAAAATAGATTTTTTGACTTAAATTCTGTAAAACTCAACAGACACTATAAAATACGTTTTTATTGAAACAGCTGTCACAAAATATCAAACGGTTTGCACTGTACATCACAGTATGAACAAGTACCGATGATGTTTTGAGAATCCTGATTCTTTTCTAATTTTTTCCCCCAACTTCAGTTTTTGCAAATAAGCTGTATAATGTGATTTTAAAAATGCAATGCAAAATACAATGAACTCTCATTTTTGCATATTCGAAGGAACCATTAAAATAATTCTTAAAATCGAGAGTTGGTAAAATGAATATATATTAAATCTTAAAAGTATTTCTTTTTTACTAAAAATGCACTCTATAAGTTCAGGCAAGTATTTTCCTGCTTCAAAACTGTATCATTAAAAATACATTTTAAAACTTTAGGAAAAGCCTTTTACTTTTATTTTTGCCAAGTGTCTCAATCTTGGCGATCCGCCTACGTATCTTGCTGACAATCGCAGCATAGCGTCATTTTCTTGTTAGATATATGAAAATTTCCTTCTATTCTCCATATTCTCAGTTTAATGATAAGGTATTTCTTAATAAGTTACGTTGTCGAAAATTCATGAATGAATAGCTTGATTCATTCAAGTCTTCAAGTAAAGTTCTTCAACTATAGAGGTTTTTTAAATAAAACTTACTTACCACAAATGTTCTAGATATCAATTTTTCAGTAATAGGATTCTTAACATAGATCGTAGATTGAATATCAGTTTCATAAAGTGATTCCAATTCTCAACCATAACATAAAAATGATTTTAAAAAAATCAGATGGTAAAAATAAACACAATCGAATGAAGTCGAAAAAAATAGATTTTATAAAATTTTATGTTTGAAAAATAGAGTTTAAAGTATTATTGTGCTTTGGCCCCATGTTCGGGACTAGGTGTAATTCTAAAAAATAAGTGTTCTTTTATTAAAACTTCCTAAAAACTAGCATATTTTGTATTTAAGTAATACTTTTATACCTTCGACTTATAAGCCGTAAGTTTGATTATATATACTCTACTTTATATATATAAATAAACGACAAAATCTCAAATTGTTTTAGTTACAAATATTTGAAAGTTACATTTAGGATAGTTTAGGCGTGTTCAAAATAGTCTCCTGTATTATTGCACCCCGAAAGAGGAATTTTTCAAAGATTCAATGCCTCAAGCTACTCGTTTCTTCTCGATGAACGCATTTATTCTCATTTATATTCCTACTGATTTCATTTTCAAAATGAAAACGATGCTCTCGCGCGTGCATTTTCTTTAGTTTTAAAAATATCCAAATGATCAGGTAAATAGGGCAAATGTTATGTCACTTTGATGTGTTTTTTTTTCCCTTAAAAAAAACATAGCTGTCAATCTTGTTCAGTGAGAAGCTGTATTATCACGATGGAATATAAATCCGCTACATTCACTTTTTGAAGAGATTGAAGATCTTGTAAATACTGTAACGAAAATGTGAAATTCTGTTAGTCATCTGAATACTGTTGCACGGGAAGGACCGTTATTTCTATTTGTTGAATGTAAACGTTGAACGCTAACTTCTTGATTTAATCATACTTTAAAATCATCCCACACATGTTAATGTTTTCTCATCAATTCCATTTTCTTTCTACTTAAAATGTATCCTACTCTAAAATTACTTGCAACTGAACAATAAAAACTCTCCTCTCGGTTAATGTTGTTCTTACTCTTAACTTAACCATTCATTTGTTTCTACCATTTTTGCTCTGTGCTTGTCGCAAGTTGCAGAATATATACGTGCGTACAACAAATACAATCATGAAATAGTTAGGTAGGTGTAATTACATAAATGTACTAATAAATATACAATAAAGCAATAACTATGATTTTAAAATTTTTAAATAGATATAATAATAATAGTTGCAGAAAGACGTATCATTTTTAGTTGATCATAGTAATCTTTCGTTGTACAAATAGATATACTCGTTGGTGTATATACTTTAAGTCACAGATATCTTTCAGCGTATGTTTTTATCATAAATGCAGCAATATGATCAGTTATTTCTGCAGTATTTCGATGGGAGAAAAGTATCTAATCATAGTCGGAGAATTCCTAGTCCGTGGATGGTGCAATAATTTGGTCATATTGCCATAATTTTAAAATAAAACTATTTTAAGTTGTTTTATTGTTTATTTTGAATACTCGAAGCCTATACTTAAGCTTTATCTTGTTGCAACTGTCAGTTGAGTTTCTTGGCACTATAAGCAGTACCTCAGGCTGCTATGTCCTGAACAAACTTGCGATGACCATGCAGTGATCACTTGATTAGCTTTTTCAGCAGAATGCTTTCCTAACTTCCGCATGTGATGCTGCATTGCAATAGATATTGGATTGAACCATTAATTTCTCAATCTTCTTGCATGTATAAAGCAAATATCCGCCTGAGAGAAGCGAAACTTTCCAGCTGATCTTACACTCTTATTATAAGGTTCTTTACAATTTGAGCGTTATCTCTAACAATACAAAGAACACTGTTTCTTCAGGGCTTAAAACTTTTCGTAGTATAATGGTATGATCGTTCTGTTTAAAATACTCACTCCTGTATTTCATTTCAGTCATTAATGAATGTCTGATGGTTTCTGCTTTCCAACAAAATTGAACAAATGTGTTTACATTTTGATTGGTTTGAATTATTATCATTTTATGAAAACAAATGTGCACAAAGTTGTGCATATGAAAGTTAATGCAATTAATTTCTGAGCCAAATTGATGTTAACTTTAACTATGTAGAAAGAAAAAAGAGCGTCAAAAATGTAACAGAATTTTAAGACCTGCCAAAGAAAATTGTTCTTTCAGAAAATTTTATTCACTAGTTTTTGTACTTAACAGGAACATTTTATTTTTATGTACAGTTAGAAATGACACAGTGTTATTAATTGAATCATTATATTTCGCCAAAATGAATCTATTTCCTACAGGTCTAAGCATTTCATCCTTGTAATTTTCAAATCTTTCTCATAAACTGATATAAATAATGTAATATAAAAAGGGCTTATAAATAATTTAAATAAAATTTTATTTACGAGCACTTAATTTTTCAACATTTTCTGGTAATAGAAAAGACACAAACAGATTAAAGAAAAAATTCAAGTAAATCACTGTATTAAAATGTGACAATGTACTTGACATTTTTAACATAATTTGGATAAATAAATCGGGAGAAATACAGTAACTAACAAAATTTTGAGAATAATCACTTTTATATCAAAATCTATCTTCACAGAAATGAGAATCGATTCGAAAGTTACCATAACAGTCATTCCCCATTCCGTTTGGATTGCTTAAATTTTAGGAAAAGCATCAGATTGTTCGCAGTTGTTTTGCTTAAAATAACATTGGTTGACCCTGAAAGACTAAATATGTGATATAAAGTTTAATTAGGATGTACACAACTACTCATTAAACCTGCTTATGCTGACATGGCATTCAATTCATTATACAGACTTAAAAATTCATTAATTTCATATTTTATAATTTAGCGATAGTAAAAAAAATTTTTCCCTAGTTTCCATTTAAATCAACTATTAAACTTCTTTTTCATTTTAAGCTATTCAAAGTAATATAAGAGAATACCGTTTTACAAAATTTGCGAAAATAAAAAATGTTTGTGCTATAAATAGTATAAATAAAATAGATGTACTATAAAAATACATAACAGTAATTTTTAAAAATTTCAAAAATTATCAGAAATGCAAAGAGAGTTACATCGAATATATTGAAAAAAATTAAAAATGCATAGAAATAATATTCTTCTAGTTTTTAATCAAAATGCCTTGTTTGATTAAAAAAGAAAAAAACTGATTTTTTGTTTAAAAATACATCTTGTTTTACATAGTTTTTTTTATAAATACAGGCAAAATAAATTTACTCTTTAAAACTAACAAGCTATTAAAAGATAGTAGTAACATGATCTTTGGCATTTTTAGGGTCCTCTTCAATTGTTTCCAAATACGCTACGCCATTTATCATAATTAAAGTTGGCACCTAATTGCTGTCTCTTCGTTCGCGAACTCCCTGGTGAAACGAACTGAAGTGAAATCTCGGGCTCCTGATGGCATTCTAAATGATCTGAAATACTTTAACAGCTCTTCGTATTTAATTGGATGAACTACTTTTTCAGATGTATTGATTAGAAAATCTGTTTTATTATTTTAAATAGCACATCCCTCTATTAATACTTTTTTTAAGTCCTAGGTTAAATTGTTCCATTTTTAAGTATTGGAATAATACATAAAATGCCACTGTGGGAAAAATAATTTTCTTTAGAATGGTGGTATTTTTAAACACTTCATTTTTATGATAAATATTTCAAATTATATACTGTTTTATTAAGTCATATTTCATTTTTTATTTATTTAATTTTATGGATTTTTATCGAAATCACTTGAATCTATTCATCATCTTTTGTAAAATCAAATTATTGATTTGTTAAAGAAGAAATCATTAGTCGAACATTTATTTTCCTGATGCTAATTTTAATAGTTCTATTGCTGAAAAACTATGTGATGATTTTATTCGTGTAATGATTAAAAAGTGATTATTAGGATGTAATGTCCCTTGTACTGATAAAAGAAAATATTATGGTGATTTCAAATTCATCCAATTATTTAACATATTAAAGTAAAACATTGAGCAAGTATATGTTCTTGGCCAGAATTGTTTTTTTCTTTGGTATATAGGCGTGTCTCCAATATACTCATTCATTAGAGTTTAAAAGTATATATAATTCCTATTAAAGTTTATTTCTTATACATAGAATTCTTTGATGTAATTAAAACATGCTTCTTTTTATTGATTTGATGTTAATACTACTATTATATTTGAAAATTAAGTAAATTTTTCGAATGATAGACAATAGTTTTAACATCGACTTATTTTTTAAATATTGTCTATTTCTGTTAATTGTTGTGGTTTTGATTTTCCTGTTGATATTTTTTTTGTCTGTTTACTTTCTTTATTGCTAGCATGTAAATATTTTTTGTGGAGACTTCATAATTCAGTCTTTTAATGCCACATTTCTTGAAGATATCCAGTGGAAAGCATTATGCTTTATTAGTTACGAGAGAACTCCATTGTGAGAAGCTGAGGAGAAGGCAGCCCGGAATGGATCGTCGTGACCCATTCCAGATAAGAAAGGAAGATGCTGATGGAAGCGAATTTTAGATGGAAATAAAGGGTGTGGTAGCGGTCACACCCACAATCCGAGGTTTCCCAAGGTTGAGATTTTTTTTTTTGAGGGTTCAAAATATTTTTTCTCCTTACTAAATTGAAAGTTAGCTTCACAAGAGCTATTAATAGACTGTGATGTTTTTAGAATATAGTTTCCAGAACATATTTCCGTGAAATAATTTATTTGCAGTGCACAAAAACGTGTGCTTATTATACTTAAGATCTATCACATCACCACGTTGTTAAGTTTACGCGCTCATCCCTTTTGAAATTGTATTAAACTCACGTATAACATTTTTGTTCATTCATATATTGTTATAAGATTTCTGCAGGCGTATTGCACCATTTTCAAAGTTATATTGATAAAACCTTTTTGTCTTTTTATTTTATAGCATTATGTATTCATTTATATGTATTCCCATTAGCTGTATGGATGTGATTGGCTTAATTTTTCAAAAATCTATTTTATGGGATATGTATATCCTACCTTAAGATTATTTTTATTACTATATATTCTTGATGTTCTATAAGTTATGTGACGAAATGGAAGCTTTTATTTATTTGTTCAATTATTTATTAGCTTCTTGATATTCGGTTTCATTAAATTTTAAAACTGCCAAGTGCTAAGGACTAATTGGAAATAAATATAAAATATTTTTATAAATTCTACAAGACAAAATTGCATACTAATTTTCCATAGTTTCAAAGAATTTGCATGGTACGTACTCTTGTTGATGGGTGAGAATAGATATTTCATGGCACAATGAAAATGGAAATGTGGGTTTTGCTTCAGATTTTTGGTGTAGATTAAAAGTGTAAAAACAGTAAAGCTTAATTATATAGATGATTTCAAAATAAAATCTTGAATTCATCTATGTAAACTGATCATTCTTTTAATAACATTCTATTTCACTTATTTTACCGCTGACCCTCATGTATCATGAAACTAAATATATTATTAAACCTGATTGAAGACACACAGAAGTTTCTACAATGCATGCAAATGAATTCTAAAGTGATTTTTATTTTTAAACTCTGTCAATGCATGGGGAATAACGTTTAATTTTATTGCTATCTTTTACAGATAGGTATGAATCGCCACTTGCTCCTGATCCTGTTAACGTCGTGGTCGCTCCTAGTCACTTACTCAGATGAGTGCGACACTGGCGTGGCCTTCCCGAACAACGTCCTCAGTGTCACACGATCTTCTTTGGCAAATGCTGACGTCGCCCTTCTGAAATCGTATGTCGCCGACACTGTCATCAAGTGCATGGAAGATTGCTGCACTGGAAAATATGGTAGGATGAGAAGTGCTGGTCGTGCACTGCTCTACAGCTTTTAACAAGCTGAATTTATGTGTGTTTTGTGAAATTACTACCAGTATAAAATTCTCCTCAAAAATGTTGCATGATCAGAATAACATACAAAGGCAAACGTTGTTTTTTACAATTAATATGGAGATTTTTATTGATTAAATGTTCAGAAATTTCTGGTTACTATTAATAGCAGTATTTTACTAAATGCATGCCAGTCTGATACTGATATCAGCTAAAATAATTTTATAAAATGAATAATTATCGGTTATTTTGTAAGGTAATTTGATAATGATAGTAAATATACTACCAACATTTAAGTGTTTTGTTTATTTTACGACTAAAAGTAATGATTCATTAAAATAAGATTGAAAGTAACTCGATGGCAGTAATGATAGATAAATTATTAATATATATTGCGCCGTATATATAAATTGTAATGAAAAATTAAACTCTAAAAATGTAACAAAAGTTCTTCTCTATATATTGGGTTTATGAATATAAATGAATGATATGAATTTAGCCCAAAGAACAGTTTATTGCAGAAAATTCTTGAATGAAATGCTGTTTAGAGTACTCATGTAGAAGAAATACTACTATTGTTTAGGGTTTTGTTAATTTCATTGTAACTCATGAAGCATTCAAACTAATATGAAGTTTATATTATGCATCAAAATTATTTGTGTATATTTTATTAATAGAAAAATATTGAATATCATCCTAAGAATTATGAAAATATTCTGAACAAAGGTAAATTCATTGATTAATTGCAAAGAAATAAAAGAATTCATTAAGATTTTTTATAATATATTGTAAAAACATTAATGCTGCATATATTCTGAAAATGTTTTGTACAAAGTTACCATCGTATTTTGTTCTGATACATATTTTTTTAATTAATTTTGTTTACTTTTAAATTAGGTGCTTGCTCTGTCGCCAGTTTCAAGAAAAATACTACTAATTCTAATTGCCTTCATTTTTACTGTCGGCCACTGAAGCAGTGCAAATTTCTGTCTTCCCCTACGACTGATTCCTTCACATTTTCATCGGATCCCTTTGCCTCCCACCCAGTGCCTTCTAGCCATGCTGTCAATGTCTCCACATCACCACCCACCACCCCACCTCAAGCCAAATCACACTTCGAACAACCCCATGCTGTAGAAGAAATAGCGACTTTCTCTAAAGAGCAAGCTGATTTGAAGAACGATAACAAAGGTGTCAAGCCACGGAAAGGAGTTACTGCTTTCACTCCTGATGCTTTACTGCCTAAGTCTGGGATCAAACCAAGAAAAGGGGTTACAATAGAAGATGTGCCTCACTCTAAGTATCTCCTAGGTAGTTCGAGTAAGTCGAATGTAAAACCCAGAAAAGGAGTTGGAATTTATTCGTTGAATAATGAGGCGTCGAATGGTGCAGAAAAGCTGTCAAACAACATTTCATCTAACAATGATTCATTGTTGACAAAGTACAACTCTTCTGACGACGTTTCCCCCAATGATTTAGATTCGATGTTAGCTAGAGTTTTTGAAGACGATCCACTTGCAGCAAGTGCTGATTATTCTTCAACTCTTCCTATCACGATGACTTCAAAATTCTACACCATTTCACCTACGCCTTCTTCGCATGTTTACTCTACAAGTAGAGTGGAACATCATACCATAAGTAAAATAGAATCTTCTTTCAGTACATTTTCATCACCTGCTGCACCTGAATTGAGTGACCGTAGCTCAACAACTTACCTGCACTCGTCTTCCGAGTCTGCTTCTGATGTGAATATGCTGACTGCAACTAAAGTAATACCATCAAGTGAAGCGTCATCATCACCTGTAACGGCGCCATTGTTTTCCGCTAAGGCTCATATCTCCATGAATGAACCGCCGACGGCTAACCCTGAAGAGCTCGAAAACAGTAAGAAATACACGTCTTCCATTCACTTAATTCTCTCACTTGTCTTTGGATTGATCGTTCTCTTATCTGTTCTCGGGGTTGTAGCCAAGAGAATATACGATGGATGGCAAAGAAGAGACTATTATCGTATGAATTACTTGATAGACGGAATATACAATGGTTATGACTGATCATTTTCAGGATGCCTTGTGCAATACTGCTTATGTTGGCCTTAAACTGTGGGACCAAATCTGTGATGCTATTACTACTGTGAATGTGCCTCGCTCTTTCAAAATCCCTGACAAATCTGTGATCTTCATCATTTGCGACTTTTAAAGAGAAATGAGAATTTCATATAGTTTTGAGCTACTAAAAAACTTAATTAGACTTTATAGTACCCTAAATCTGGAACGTCGATGATCTGTACAAGTTAGATTTATTATAAAATTAAGACTGCAATATTTTTACTAAAAAGAGTGGATTCTATACTACAAATGATAGATTACAAAATAGTAATGCTGGAAAGAGAAGAAAAATTTCATTTGAATTGTATACGTATTTTTTTCTGGAACATTTCTTATGTGAAACTATAATAAACATATTTTGCTTTTTATAAAATTCCTCATTCATTAATGAAATTTCTAATACAAAGAACATTACATTAAATGCCAAGTACGTGAGGATATTCTATTTTATTAAAAACAAGCTATTTTTATTTTAAAATTATCTTTCTCAACTTACCAGAATATTTTAATAGTTTTAATTTCTAATTTTATAGTAAAAATGCATATTCAAAGTTTTTTTTTTTTTTTTTTTTTTTAATTTTGTCTTTTTACATTAAGTTTTTGTATATTATTTTATCTATTAGAAATATAAAAAGTGCTTCCATCAAAAAATCTTATATTCTTCAACCATGGAAATAAATGGAACATACAAATATCAGAAAACATGGATTGTATGTTTTAAAAAAGTGTTGCAGCCTAGTTTCAGTTTATTTTAAGAATAACAAAAATAATCCAATTAAGAAGGATTGTAATCCATGACTTTAAACGCTTTATCATTTTCTACAAAGTGATCTTGCCTGCTAGAATTTGAGCTGAATTGTAAGATTTTTCGTTATTCTAGCAGTGAGGGCCTTAAGAATATGCAACATACACTATTAAAAATTTAAATTAAATCAAATATTTCGAAGAAAATTGGTTTTAATGCATTGAATTGATATTTAAAAAATAAACTGTTGCAGCTATTTTATTCGTGAGACAAGAAAATGATAATAAAAGAATTTGCATACGAGTTTAATTTGAAATGAATGTTGAAGAAATGTTGTTCAAAATAGAGTGCATGGTGTGATGAATTTTATTTGGGTTTTTTACTTTTCATTGTTTTGTATAAGTTTTTCCGTCTTGTGCAGCTGTATGCAAGTTTTTGTATTGTTAATGAAACAGTTGTTAATCCTCTGACTGTTAATTTGTAGACCGAAATCATATCAAGCATTTTGTTTTTTGCATATTTAAATCTACATATATTGGAAAAACTGAAATATACATTTTTTTTTCTTTCTGAAAAATATTTTTTAAACAGATTTTTACTGTGAAAAATTAGCTGTCAAAAAAATAAAATAAATAAATTCAGATGTTATCAAAAAAACTTATAATTAATTTCAATTCAATTACAGTCAGACGTCATTATTGAACGCCAACGTTACGATGGTGCAGGAATATTTATTTGCAGAAGCATTATACTGGTCTGCAGAACAAACTTAACAAGCGCAAATAGGAAATATCATTGAACAAGTTTATCGGGACATCATTTTTGAATATGTCTATTTGTTTAAGGGTGCTATGGACGCTAAATTTGTATTAATGGATGACATCGCCCATCCTCACCGTCCGACTGATTTCAATTGGAGGATATCACCTGTATGGAATGGCCAACATTTTTATCAGACTTGAATCCTATATAGCATGTGGGATACATTATTGGTGGACGAATTTCAAACTATCAACTACCTTCTGCAATTGTACCGGGCCTTCGGAGAGCATTGCTTGGTAAATGGAATCTTTTGCCTCAAGTGCACCAATAATGTGATCCTCAGCATATCGACTATTTCCTCGTAAAGAAGACAAACGATGTATTAACCATCATACCAACTAAGTAATGTTCGTTGTTTTACAGGAGATTTGGGTTGTAAGTGCTCCGAGGGCTATAATTGTAAATTGTATGACTGGTATCACACATCTCTTTTATTCTTTCTTATTTGTTTAGTACATGGGTCTTATGAATAAATCCCGTTTGTTTTGTTTCTGTATCGTTAATTATCCTTAATTTGAGGAAATGTCTGTATTTTATTGGATAAACGGTGAAAAGTCGATATTCACTTCTCAATAAATTAAGAAAAACACATACCTGTGAAAATTCCGAGATAAGCAAATTTTGTTACATTTGAATTGCTCGTGAAAATGGCGGAAATAGTAGTTAAAATCTGTGAATGTGGTTGCAATTCCCATTCGTCCAAATGTGTCTATTTTAACATTAGAATTTCCTCAGAGAGAGTTGTCGACATGAAACGTTTTTCCTTTCAATGGTTGCAGGTGCCTTTTTCGTCTAAATAATGGTCTATGAATGCAGCTCTATGTGGTTGACTTTGTTGTAAGAAATGAGTTGGTCTTCCACGGATTCTTGAAAATGCGGCTCATAGGGTTACAAAATCTCACCGATCAGTCATTCATTCTGAAAGGAGAAAAAACTGTGTAAACCTGCATATAATATCCCCATACAAA
Organism: Latrodectus elegans; assembly: GCA_030067965.1. Taxonomy (NCBI): domain Eukaryota; kingdom Metazoa; phylum Arthropoda; class Arachnida; order Araneae; family Theridiidae; genus Latrodectus; species Latrodectus elegans. Next base: position 40,866,962 of record CM057815.1, read on the forward strand.
AATCCTAGTACCACCAAAGGATTGATTTTATTGATGTTTTCATGTTAAGTGTCTCCAAGATTTTTTTTTTTTTGCGTGAAAATACGTCTATTATCATTTTATTTGCCGAATCTCGATTCGTTACTGCTTAAGGCACGATGCTAATCTTAATCTAACGCAGGGTAGTGTTCACAGCTTCACTATAGACGATTCTTATAAAACTGTCTGAAAGGGGCACGCATGCTGTTAGTTTAAAAGTCGCTCTCAGTGGCCGTCTATCTCCCATTATGATTGCTTCAGATGCAGTAAAGACATTTTGATCCAACTTCCCAGGTATCATATTTATAGTCCTGTGCATTTAAAACCACATGAATCCTACGAAGCTGTGTGAATTTGTTTATTTTGTCCTGTTTTCCTAATAACTGCATCTCGTCTGAAATTATTACCGAACTTGAATCCAGGGAACGACTTACACTTGCTTACACGAGTTATGATTTAGTGTATTAATTCTAATGGCAATCTACAACTATAAGATTATTTTCTTTAAAAAAATCATTACCTCATAGATACCTCATGCATAAATTTAACGATTTTAGAAAACTTTCTATTTTCAACTTCAAAATCAACTTTTTTTAAAGGAAAATCTACTCTTATCACCAAAGAACAAATATTAGAAGTATACGTAAATTTCAACCATTCCTTAAGTTTTACAATATAATATTAATTTTTATAGCAGATAATTTTATGCATTATAATTTTGTAGCTTTAACTTTGTACTGTATTGTATGAAAAGGAAGTTGTCATATTTCCACTGCTTATTGATTGATCGTATTGTTTAAGCAATTGAAAGGCTTGATGTTTAGAAAACCATTTGCTTTTGAATAGACACTGATATTTCTATGTTAACCTATATAGGATTATTAGATCCTAAGGAATTTTTAACATAGGTAGGCCATCTCAGCATGTTGGTTTTAAACAGGACAGGTACCGATTACAGAGCGACGTGCCCTACCTCCACTCAAGTTAATTATAAAAGAATATTGTTCCTAACCAATACGTGGGTCATTCGAAAAGTAAGGCTCGGAATGAAATCGCGTGATGTACAAATCGTTCTCATGTACCAGTGTCTATTCAAAAAATATGTTTGGTCTAGTTTAGTCAACCACTGTTTAGCCGTGTTTTATTTATTTATATCGGAAAATACTTGTGAGTGTGTAAAAAATAACTTTTATCACGATTATATCATTGCTACTATTTACGCCTATGAATGTTTCCTTCAAAGTTTATAATGCAGTATAAAATTTCAAATTTATGTATTGTCTCCTAATTATAGAAGATATTTCGAAAACATTGGAGCATGTGGCTTAGTACGTAATGTATTGGACATGGTGGGCTATTAGCCTGGTTCTTACTATTTCTAATTTTAAGAAGCCTGGATATATTTTCTAATGCATGCTATAAAAATGTTTTGTCTTTGAAGTTCCTATCAAATCAAAACTGAACTATGCTACCTAAATAAATCTTCAAAAATAATAAGTAAATCTTATTTTTGAACATGCATGATCCTACCGGGGCTTCAACCAAAGGATTAGCTCCTTTGTTTCCAGCTCAACAATTCGCAGGCCCAAATCCAACTTTGGTCTACACGTTTGAAGTGTTTCTTAATCCATTTTAAAGTGAAAGTTCCAGTCTAATTAATCTTTCTGAGCAAAAACTGACAGTTAATCGAAAAACAATTCTAGATCAATTGTTTTAATGATGAAAAATTTGATATTTTGTTACATTTTAGATTATGTATAGACAAAAATAATTTTGGTAATGTTTTATATTTCTTTATTTTTTGTGTTTATGCTACCATTAATTTCATGACGCGAGTCCGGCATATAACTGGTTTGGTGAAAGAATTGGCGGTACATCTTGTCAATGAAATTTGATTTCTGGAAATCCTATTTTTGTACAGCTTTTGTGTAGAGGCCATCTTGCTAGTCACATATTGGCGCCTATCTTGACGTCAAAAAATTTCTCCTAAGAATCAAAGAGTATCTGATTGTAAACTTTTACCCATGATGCTTTCGGCCATAGATTGCTATTCAAATATATCTTATTATTTTTAGTTACATCAATTACTGTTCACGACTGTACACTCTGTATATACTTAAATCTACTGGCATTTAAAATTTATCGAACTTCACTTAAATAAATAAAAACTTAAATGCCACTTACTTATTAATCGGTCTAGTAGAAATTCAAAAAGAAAGATATTGCAAAGCTCATATTTTTACATTCAGAAAACATTTTTCATTTTACGATGTGAACAAATGAATAAAAATTTTTGATAAATACATTTATTTTAAAAGAAAAGTTTCTTCCCTTTCAGCGTACAAAATTTGGAATCAATAAATTTTCTGTCACGAAAGACGAAATATGAACTTGGTTATCTGCACACCTTCCACCATTCCTTCGAAAAAACTGAGGATTCTCACTGCCATAACAACTCATGCTTTTTTTATTGTGAATGTTTTGAATTATTCCAATTTCGAAATGGCTTAAATTTTTTGTATTTTAATTTTTAAACTGTTATTAAATTATTCGGTGCATTTAAAAGAAGTTTTTTCTTCTGAATTATTTCTCAATTTGTTTTAGCAACAGTAATTTGTTTTTGATTACAATATTTAGCTATCATTTTATGTGGCAAAAAAATTGTAGGAAACGATTAGATGTATGAATGTAATTTTGCTTTTTAAATATGTTTAAATTCTGTAATAATGTAAATTTTTTAATATTTCGCAAAACCATTTAATGGATCCCCTATAAAATTAATGTCAAAAATAAATTAATTTTGTATACTGACAAGGTTTATCAATCGCAATTCTAAGCTGCATTTACCAACTTTGCATGCATGTTTTATAGTTTTATTGATATCATTTAGAATTAAGTTAATTTATATAACTCTAAAAAAACTTGCTTTTAATGTTTGATAATTTCTTGTATTTTTCAAAAAGAGGACATTTGTCATATTCTTTTAAAGAAAGAATAAATTTTGATTTATCATCACTGAAAAAATATGATTCATTTTTTACCTGCAATGGTAAATATGAACGTCTAATTTTCAAATTTGGTTAATTGCAAGATTTACTGTACGATATTTTGATAAATTTCATATTTAATAATCATTCAAAAAGACACACACAGATATATATATATATCACTGAAAACTTTGGATTAAATATATTCTAACTATAATTGGCGGTAGGTTGTTTCCGCAGACCATCTATAAATCTTGTCGTAAAAAAGGATAAGATAATTGTTGTTGATTAAAAGTTTCATTGGATATTTATTTTATTGATTATCTTCGTTAAAGTAATGATCTTTAAATAATAGACTCACAAAATTATCAATAGAAAAAAACTCAAATTGTTAATGTTTTCCCCGAATTTTTAGAGCTGCATCTTGCTGATCTTATTTGAAACAAAAAATTGAGACAAATTTTATAAACATTCAAAAAAAAAAAAATTAGAGCAAAAATGAATATTAACATTCACAGCTCGCCAAGGACAAAAAGTAGCCAAATATGGTAAACTTTTTGTTGATTTTTTTTTTCCCTTGCCAAATTAATTCATCAAAAGTAGTTAATCGCTAAATGTAGGTACAACTCTCCAACAATTGACCATAGCTCGAATTGGCACAATTTTCAAATTTAATTTTGCATTTTTCTATGAATGTTATTTGAATTGGTTTTTTATGATTAAAATAATCTTTCGGGGTTTTTTAATTTTTTCACTTTTACCGTTAATTTAATTTCTAAAGATTATTTTTATTGTAAATGTGGTGGACAAATAAAACTGGTAGAAAGAATGGATTTTTTTTCTAGATCTTTAATGATTGAAATAATATCTTTAAAAAATGATATTATTAAGGATTTTATTTCCTCCATAGTAGATATTTATTCTCCTGAAAATATGATCCAGTTAGAGGAGAAATATGGAGGTTATAATTTCATTCTATTTTCTTCAGGCTTAGAAATGTATTTAAAGTATTTATATTTTCAATTATAAATGAAACCATATACTTATTCTATTTTCCAATTTTTATTATTCTTTTCTATGATATTTTTCTATTATTCTTGTATTGAAGCTATTAAATGAATATTTTTTAAATTTACTCCAGATTTCTTTTTTTAATTTAATTTACTGGCTATCACATAATTTAATTTGCTAGCTTAAACTTCAGTGGTTGCATAAAACGATTTTTTGTATAAACGATTTTATTTCGCATAAATTAAAGACTTGTAGTTTTCTGTGTAAATTTTTGGTGTGATAATATTGTATAAAATCGTTAAATAAAATTTTAAAATTTCTACTTTTATGTTCTAAGGACGTGCAGAATTCTATCTAAAATCATTGAATTTATCGAAATTATTTAATCAAATGTGTATCTGATTACAAAAATCCATTTACCAATTCCTAAATTCCTCATTTATTTTTAAGTAGAAGCTACTAAATGTAATTTTAATTAAAATAATAAATTCGATTTTTATTTCTACTACTTTATTTTCTCATAGTTTCATCAATTTTAATTGTAAAATTTTTCTAAAAAGAGTAACTTTAATCAATTCTTAATATGATTACTGTTTTCTTGTATACTGTTAGAATGAGTAATTTAAGAATGGCTATCATATAATGAATCGATTTCTTATATGGTTGCTATCATTTTCAAGGATTGATGACTATTATGGGTTGCTAATCAAAATTCAATACCTACGTCACCTTCACTTGGCGAAAAATGTTTCACCAGTTAACGATGCTCTGACCATTATCGCTACTTTTACCTAAATTACTATTAATTGATCATAATTTTCATTAGGATTTGAACACATAACCCTCGTACGAAGAAAGGAATCATTAAAACTATCCCATGTAGCAAACTAATCGCTGAATAATTAACAACTTTAGCTTCCATTCACGAAATATGTTTGTTTATTGGTATTCTTCCCACTCCGAATAAGGATTCTTATGGTCTGGAATCCACTTTATGTTCCGATCAAAATGCACAAGCTGGATTTGTAAAAGATGAAGATCAAAAATCAGAACACATGATCGGAAAAAGGGTAGAGCTGTTTGGCGAAAGAGGCCACACTCTTGCATAGATTGTAAAGACGAGGAGCAGTAATATTCAGTGATTAACCAACTAACTCAAAACTCATATTTGTCTTTAAAACTTATACTTTAGTTTTTCTGGTTAGATTTACAGTATATGAAATATACTGTGTTTAATGTTCTATTAAAATAGTATGCTTTTAAAAATATTTTTTTTATAATGTAAGTTATTGAAGTTGTAAATAAAATTGTATGTATTGCAAAAAAAGAAAATTCATTTCAAGAGGTACAATATTAAATTTGTAATTTAAGTAAATTAAGTTAACATTTTCCTCCGTACTTAATATTCTTAGTTTAATAAGAATGTTGTTTTTCATCTTGAAAGAAAATTTACAATTGAAGGATTGCGTGTGATGGTACAAATTGTTGTGAGGTGGTTTCAAATAATTTCACATTGAGAAATCAGCCGATTTGTGGGTAAGTAATCGTGGAGGCTATACTATTCTGCAACTTCGAATGATTCATCTTTTCTGTCCAAAGCCAAGATGTCAGCCGAAGATTTTCACTGTAATCTGCGGTACAACAGCTGATGAATTCAAATCCCACCTCAGGTTGGGAAGTTTGTAGTGGTTTGGAATCCACTGTATACAGTAAATCAGATTTTAATGTTCCTCGTATGCAAAAAAATCCAATTAAATCGGTATTGCCCAGAAGTGTGAAACAGGAATCCTTTCATTACACTGGCATGTTTTGAATTGTCTTATTGAATAAAGCTGATTGCGAATAATAAATATCTCTTTGATTTATGCAGGAAGACTATCGCGCAAAATAGTGAGGTTAATACTCACTAGTTACTGCATATTTTCCAATCTGATTCTGATATGATCAAGACATTATTTTCCAAAAAAGAATCCAATAATGGTAAAAGATGAATTTGGATTTTGTTAGACACTTCTATGTAAATTCCGACTCTTTTGGGACACCTTTCATGCAAACTGCGTATCTTTAACATTATTTCTTATTTTTTTTATAATTTAAAAATATTAACAAACTTTAGAAAATGTGTATGGGAAGTCTGACTGACCGACTACTGTCATAAATGGCTCTATAACTTACTTATTTTGCTTAAAAATACTCCAAGCTCAGTTCGTCATATTTGATGGAATAAAATGTAATTTAAAAACATGCTAATGAACTAACTGCTTCTCTCGTCAAAAGACAAAGAAAAAGGTTAATTTTCGGCGCTGTTTTACAGAACCTTTCTATACGAAAAGCAACAGAGTTGGCGCATTTTTCCCTATTATGGAACTAGGCAACATTTTCTTGATATTTAATACGCGTTTTTAGTTTGAAAAAGGATAGAAAATTCTGCAACATTTCACCTGGTCTTGGAGTAAAGCAAAATATATTCTGCTATTGATCTGGTAGCATATGTGAAATATTTTCTGACTATAGCTTCTCGTAATAGATTTCTGTACAAAATCGTTTTATTGGAATTTCTACGTACATAATACCAAATTCTGCATGATAAATCTCATATATGAACGTATCAGATTGTGTATAAAATTTATATCGTGATACAGTTGAAATTATTTAAAGATATATAAAAAGATTCCTTAAATTTATCAATGAGTTTTTTAATTGTTTATATGTCAGGCATATATTATCTTCATGATAAAAAGTTTAATCTGATGCTTAATAAATAAATAACAATAGATCAAACTATTTTAAATTGACACACAGCACGAAAAGAATTCTCAACTCATTGTTATATTGCTCAAAATTTAATATAATTTTTTATGAAAGAACAGTGAAAATTTTTTTCATGGTAGTTGCAAATATATGTAGCGAAATTTTACGATTTACATTTCATCTCTCCTAAATTCCCATATACTTAAGCGTGTTCAGTATTTTGTCAAAAATCAACTTTATTAAATGTCAAACTTTGTCGTTCTCTATTTCAGTGGTATCAAATTAAATTTGAACAACATAACCACACTTTGGCGAAAATGAAATTTTTAATCGATGACCTGAAATCTGGAGTACAAAAGTCAACATTAAGAAAGGAAGTGAATGACCAAATTAGTTATATAATTTCTTTAAGAAAAGAGAATATAATTTAATATTATTAGAAGCAATTTATGTATATCGCAATTTTGACTACGAGCACATCCTACATTTATTGAAAAGATAACCTTCTATTTTACAAAAAAAAAGCTTATGAATCTTGCTTATTATTCAATTTTCAAATACATTTTATTAAAATAATAAGAAAATATTATGACATGTTTTTTTTAAATTCCTTTATCACGAAGAATAACAGACCATATATATATATATATATATATATATATATATATATATATATATATATATATATATATATATATATATATACATATATATATGTATTTATACTTATGTATTTTCATATGTGTATATATTTTCAATGTCGGGCAGTACACACTGCCCGACATTGAAAAGGTAACAGCAAGAAGGAGTGGTCAGGATAGATGCATCTTACCGAGTTATGCAAATGATGTGAAATGCGCAGCTCACCAGCGCACGTAGGATAAGATATAAGGTAAGGAACCAACTGAGTGGGCAATATTCGCGCCTATTGCTGCCGTTATTGCAGCTTGGAAAATGATTGTTGAAAGCTTATTCATATCGTAAAGGACGCCTGTAATTGCTGAGAATGCCAGGCCATTGTCAAGGAAGTCAGTCGTAGGAGACAGACAAGTTTACGAGGAGCATGGTCATTGTACTGTAGAGGTCAGGTTGGTCCTTAAGCCAAATCGCAGCTGATAGACACGTTGACGTCTTTACAGTGCCCGGCTGTGGCGATGGTTGGAAAAAAGAACTGTGGAACGTTTTTCGAGATGCCGGTGCAGCCGGAGTGACATCAGCACGTGAGGATCGACGCGTTCGATGAGAGGTGGTGGTGGTCCATCTAAGCATCTCTACCGAAATTTCACACCGTGTACAAGACTCTCATATCGAGCAGAGCCATTTGCCATCGATTGTTTGTCAGTTTCTTGCGCACATGACGTCCATTAAGAAGACTGCCATTAATCCCATAGCATAGACACTAAAGTCTGGAATGGTGCCATATTAGGGCAATGTGGATGACGGAGTGGCACAGGATCATCTTCTCAACTGATTCATGCTTCTGTATCTTCAGTGATAGTCGCCACGTACGAGTAGGATGTTGACATTGAGATAAGTCCAATCCGGCAGCAATTGTGAAACGCCCACCCGTATTATAGCTTGGGACGCCATTGCGTACGATTGCAGGTCACTTCTAGTTCATATTGACGGCACTATGACAGCCCAAGTTTACGTGGATGATATTCTGCAGTCGGTGACACTCCCCTATCTTTAAGGGGCGCCGAAATTTCTGCATCAATAGGATAACGCCTGACCGCACATTGCTCGCATCATCTAACATGCCCTGCAAAGTGTATAGCTGCCTCCGAGGACACAGAGCACGTTAGATTAGAAGATTTTATTACATGTACAGATTGTAAAATCTGTAGAGTTAATAAAATTAGGAAATGTTTCTATTGTCCATATACTGCAACAAATACGAAGGGGGATCCGAAAATAAGCTTAGAGTTCTGTATGAAACTCAGAAAATAGAATGATGCATTAAAGATAAGACATAACTTTATTCTTCCATTCCAAGGACATTGAGACACTTGTCATACCGCTAGATGAGCATCAAAAAGCTCTCCAGATAAAACTCGTATCTTTATATACGAAAGAAGCGTTGAACGGCTGTGGGCGAAAGACGACACAGCAGGTGAATGCGCAAGATACCGATACACCATTGGGTACCGGCTAATCATGATCAAGCAGATGGCGCTATTGCAGTCGATAACCATTCTCTCATTCTGGTCCAGTAAATATGTAGAATTGTGTTTTGAATTCGTGTTCAAAGGAAGTTGTGAGAATGGTTATCTGTTATGAATGGGGACGTGGAGTATCAAAAATAGAAATTCATACCCGCTTTGTGGAAGTATATGGAAGAGGTGTGATGCCCAATCAATGGTGCTGTAAATTCAATAATGGATGTCAACAAGTGCAGTACATACCAAGAATTGGACGGACGCTTACGGTCACTACAAATGCAAATATCAGGAAGATAAATGAATGATTAAGTGGACCAGTGTATCAACAACGAATCTGATATCAGTGAAGTCACAAGATCATCCATAACATTCTTCAATACAATAAAGTCTCACTGTGTTCCGATAGCAAAACCCAATACACATAAAACAATGCAGGGTGGTCAGCGTGTAACATTTCGTTCGTTACCATCAAGATAGTAATGACTTTCTAGTTTCGTTTGGTACTTAACGTGAATCCACCATTTCACCCTGAATCGAAGACCGCACCTACGAAGTGTAAATAACCGTCATCATCTGTCCGAAATAAATTCAAAACAACTCTCTCTGCAAGCAAAATGCTTCTTGCAGTTTTCTGAGACAAACAAAGTGTTTTGTTGCTGGACTTTTTAGAGATTTAAATCATCAATACTAAGCTGTATTGTGACGCCTTCCCGAAATTGAAAGAGGCTATTCAGTTAAAGCAGAGTTGTCTTCTAAAATCTGTCTTTCTGATGTTGGATGAAATTCGAGACCACTCTCGATGACAGCAAAGCCAAAACACAATGCAACTCTTTTCTGGGAGTGCTTACACAATCCGCTATACATACCTGGTCTCGCAGCAGTTCACTTCGATTTGTTTTCAGCTTTGAAGCAGAATCTCGGCTTTGGAAGCAATTCTGCAGTCACACAAGCCGTTAAACGCTCCTTTCGTTTGAAAAGACCTAAGTTTTTCTTGGAGGACTTTTTGAATCTTATCAAGAGGTATGACAACTGTCTCAATATTTTTGGTACTTAAGTAGAAAAAATAATGTTACGTCTTATCTTTAATGTCTCATTCATTTTCTTGAACTCTAACCACAGTCAATATAAGAAACTTAATTTATGACTTCCCGCAAAAAATGTGTAAATGAAGTAAACTTTTATGTGTCATTAGAATAATTATATCGATAAGTGGTAATTTGAAAACATTATTTTCAGAATCTTTTTGCATGCATTCGAATACTCCAAATTCTAGGCCAAAATTTACTATTATGTTACATTAGAAATGAAAAACATATATTATTATTAATATAAATTAATTTATTTGCTTAAATTAAATTTATAACTAGAAGTTGTAAAATTACTATTTCTATGTCAATAATCAGTATATTGATGTACTAAAATTTATAGACAATATTGAGTAAGAGCCTCTTCAACCCCAAGAATTAAAGTAAATTGTCAGAATCCTTCGAATATTCAATTTCATGTTATCTCCAAAATTAAATTCAAGCGCGAGAGTGATACAGTTGCAATTTTAGTGCACCGATATTTCGATCTTACACCATGTATTTTCGTGGTGATTCGTGTCTGATCTAAACAGCCAAATAATTTGATGAAATTGTTCAGAGTATTCCTCAAACCGATCACGAACAATTTTATACTGATTGCATAAAATATTGTCATTCTGGTAGATATCATTTTGGTTAGACTACGTTATACACATAAATGGCTGAAATGTTTGCCGTATATGACATATATCTCCAAAATAATGCAAAGCTATCTTCGTACTGTCCAAAATTGGATTACTTTGCCTAGTGAAACCAAGCAGTTTCATAAAAGCAGGACCAGTTTGGAATTTTCTCTACCATCCATCTTATACAATGATTGCATCATATTCAAAGTCTACCATTTGCTGTTATCGACAATAATTGTTATGCATCCAACTGCTGCTTATTTCCATCTTCTAATCTCTAATTTATATATTAACAAACTTAGTTGAAGAAACAGAAGACGTATTGTCAATAACCTCACTTGTTTTTGTCTTTTGCTGCTATAAATCCTTGGTAGCCCTTCGTCATTTTTTGTATTATCCTCCAAAACACGTTTGTAAAAAGTAATATATCTTAATGTGGAACAAAAGTTCCATATTGATTATTGCATATTTGATGCTGTACTTAAGTAGACCTAACCATGCTGTACTTAAGTAGACCTAACCATGCTGTACTTAAGTAGACCTAACCATGCTGTACTTAAGTAGACCTAACCATGCTGTACTTAAGTAGACCTAACCATGCTGTACTTAAGTACAACTAACCATTAAACACCTAACCATGCTGTACTTAAATACAACTAACCATTAGTAACCATTCTGTACTTAAATACAACTAACCATTAAACACCTAACCATGCTGTACTTAAATACAACTAACCATTAAACACCTAACCGTGCTGTACTTAAGTTCACCTAACCATTAAACACTTAACTATGCTGCACTTAAGTACACCTAACCATGTTAATCGTAACCATTGTACATTGACATCAATAATTTCGATAAATGCGTAGAGTCTGAATGGTTTAGGATGGGATATGTTAGTTGAAATAATATCGCTGTGTAAATGGATCAGGAGTGATGAAATTTCTTAACAATTTTTCACTGTAATGATTCAAATTTCTAGCTTCTGCTATCATATAAAATCTATTAATGGAATCATTCATAAATCCATGAATGAGTTTTACGTATAATTAATTTGAAAACAAATTAAAACGAAAAGAATAATTGGCACACGTTCCTTGCATGCATTTATGGCATTATTTCCATATGGTTATTTGCATATTGCTCTATATCCTGATTTCTGAAACTTAATTGTACTACATTTTAATTAATATACATCAATGATATTTTTAGAAGAATCCATCCATAATTTCTTTAGTTGTTTATAATACCATTTTTTTAACCAAATTGTAAAAATTTTGTTACTTATTTTTATATGTAGGAAAAATAATGAGATGATAAAATAAATTGATTTAAAAATTTGTAGCGATACTTTGGTCTAGAAATATACTTTTATTTTGTAAATAAATCATTTTTGTTTTTGGTTATACTTGTATTTGGTTATATATGCATTTTTATTTTTGGTTATATATTGTATCTTTGTACAAAAAAATGCTTTTAAAAACTATTATCATCCAGTGTGTTTTTAATCGTAAATTTCATTTGTTTTTGAGAATTATTTTCAATTTTCAGTGAAAAGTATTACAAAAATAGCTTATTTTGTATATTCACTATATTTTTTTCTATAAAATGTATTAGGGAACTGTAAATTTGCTTTTAAGATTCGAAGGAATATAAGAGATTTTAGGAACGTGAATCATTTCTAAAAGAGAAATAGAAAAAGCCAATAGGAAAAAGCTTGCATTGTGTAGTCAAGAGGGAAGATTAAACTAAGAACTTTATTTTAAATTCTTAGGATCCAACCAGACACTTCTCTTGAGAAGTCCATTAGCAACTACTTCTAACATAAACTTCAATTCAGTGTTAAGAGTTTAAAATAATGTTTAAGAATGCTTCCAAGGAGTCGTTTTTTTAACTCGCCCAAAGTTCCTATGTTAGGTAGTAGTTCAATAATTGATTTTCACCCACTTAACATTTCGTTTACAGAAACAATTAAATTTGGTCGTTATTAAAATTGTGCCGCCGTGTAAACTTATAGGGAAGAAAAAGTATTTTAGATCTGCTATTTATAAAAAGTAATTTTTTTATGTTTAAATAACAGTTTTATGAAATGTATGTATATGTATAGGAATTTAAATATTTAAAAATAAAGGGAGACATCAATATAAGTATAAATAAAATTCAAATTTAATTATAAAATAGAGAGCAAAATGAACATGCATATAAAATTAAGTACCAACATTGTAAACTACTTCGATATATATGAATTATACTGGTACAAAGGTACAGCGAAAAAAATCATCAAATGTAATGGAAAGTATGTAAAGATATCATCATGGTAAACTTTTTCGGGATGTATGAATCACACTGGCACAAAAGTATAAACAAAATTCATCGAATACAATTGAAAATATATAAAAATTGAAGATAGAAAATGATCATTAAATAAGTACAAGCTGACCTAAAAATATTAAATAAAAATAATTACCACACAAATATTGAAATTAGTTCCAAACTAAGTGAAACTGCAAATATAAATACCGAAAGTAAGTGAATAAGGGCAAACAAGTGGCATTTAATTCCTCTCATGTGCTTACATTTTCCTTCATGCTTTATAATTAAATATATCTATATACATCGAACTCTGCAGTTGACTAATAAGAAACTCAAGACAAAGATAATTTCTAAGAACATATTATTTAAAGAATAATATGTTGGAACTGTGTGTTCATCTTTAGTGTGAACCTCGTGATTAAAGAAATCTTCTGCTTATTATTTTTCTCATGAATATTCCTTATTATAGAGGATTCTTCGGGGTTATACAAATTATGAAAATTCTCTTATGAATTCTGTAACACTTTAATTTTTTTAGGCCAATAATCGGTAAAGCAATATATATATATATATATATATATATATATACATATATATATATATATATATATATATATATACGTTGATGTATGTATATTTATTTTGAATATGTAAAATGCATTGCATTCAGAGAGCTTGTAAATTTTCCGGGAAAGACCCGTTGCATATTAAAATTTCTAATTTATTGAAATGGATTATTTTAAAATCATCTTTTTCTATGTTGTTTATTTGATTTTTTTAAAAAAATTAGATCACTTAATATACATACATCCCAATAAAGAAGAGTCTTTTGATATCCCTATGGAGATCACATTATACAAATGAATCATATATAGCAAATTATTTAAATTAGTTACAATAAAGTTTTTGTAAAACATTAAAACTGTATTTTTGAAGCAAAGATTTCTTTTAGTAGATAACTAAAAGTCAAAGTCTCTTGTAGTCTGACAAGAAAATTCGTCGCTCTCCTTTGCGGAGAATAACACAATATCTGACTTGTGCAAGAACCATCATGCTGTGAAATATTATGAACGTTAAAAGTTATGTCGGATCTAATGTTATTTCACTGGCAAAGAGTAGAATTTAGGTGGGAATGTTGGCAACTCAGGACTTAATTTCATTGCCTATGACCATTACTGAAAATTAAGAAAGAGTTATATTAATTAGATTTGACAGCTAGTCAGAAACAAGTGCAATGAAGTTACTGTCAACTTTCAAAAACAGATTTAAAGGTAATAAGACATAGATTGAGATATTTACTCTGGCGGCAGAGAAAATTTAAAGTTCTAAAATTTAAGGCATCTTCGTAAATTTAGATTTGAATTGTCTTGAAGTCTGATGAATTTTTATGGAGTTTTATATGCTCTATAAAATACGCTGTTCCTTGAAGGTGCAACGTTATAGGACCTGAGCTGTGCTAAAGACTGTACTTTTATGAAGACAAAAGTCATAACTGTGTGTATGTATCAAATTAACTTATCATGAGCTTTATTTGTCCAGATGACAGTCGAATGGTTAAATTTCAGGCTTTCGGTTCACGAGTTCGTTTTCTACTTTAGATATATATTTTATAATGATTTGGAATCTGTTTCAATGAGATATCATAAGCAAAAACTGACATATTAACCAATGAATTACAGAAGTATTGGAAAATGCCTTTTTTTATCAGTGGAGTTCGAGAGTGGACTTAATTCATGATGTACCCTAATTTTGTTCGTGAATTTTTCTTACCTATTCAGTAACTTTTTTAAAAATCTTTATCCATGAAAGATAATTTCTGCTACATTTAAAAATAAAAATCTCTATTCCTTTTAATTTCGTAACAAAAGAAACTTCAAATACGTTTGTGCAAAAATGTTACATCTTACTATTTTTAAACAAAAACAATTTTCGTAATATATGGAAAACACAGTAACTTTTTTAAAATAATCACATCACTGATAAAAAAAAAATTCCTTTTTTTATAAATGGATTTCGAAGTGGACTTAATTCATGATGTACCCTAATTTTGTTCATGAATTTTTCTTATCTATTCAGTAACTTTCTTAAATATTTTTCTGTGAAAGATGATTTCTGCTAGATTTAGAAATAAAGCCGGCCAATTTGTCTAGTGGTCAGCATGCCTGACTACGGATAGGGAGGTCTTGGGTTTGAATCCCGGTTCAGGCATGGATGTACTTTCTCTCTCTCTATCCTGTCTTTGTCCTTTCCTTGTGTGTGTGAATGAAGTATGAATGATGCTTACCCTATAAACGGATCCCTATGGCATGTGTGAGTGTGCGATGGTGGTCCACCCCCTGTGGTGCACCCGGGGCAAAAGCCTCGGCGGCTAAGAGGTCGCTGTTTCTGGCCGATTCCTTGGGTATCAGGGAACAATAGATTAATAGACTATGTTGCAGTTGTAACTGTCTACAATCTGCCATTGGAAAAAAAAAGATTTAGAAATAAAATCTAAAGAACTTCAAATACGTTTGTACAAAAATGTTACATATTACTATTTTAAAACAAAAACAATTTTTTCTTAATGTATGAAAAATACAGTAACTTTTTAAAAATAATCATCACTGATAAAAAATTCCTTTTTTTATAAGTGGATTTCGAAGTGGACTTAATTCATGATGTACCCTAATTTTGTTCGTGAATTTTTCTCATCTATTCAGTAACTTTATTTTAAATATTTTTCCGTGAAAGATAATTTCTAATAGAATTAAAAATAAAAATATATTCTTTTTAATTTCGTAACAAAAACTTCATATATTTTTATACGAAAATGTTACATGTATTTTCAAACAAAAACATTTTTGTAATTTATGGAAAATAAACTTTTTTAAAATAATCTTTGTACAGATATATACTAATCTTTACATGGAAAAAACTAAGGATACTAATTAAAATGACTTAAGGTGAATATTATATTTTACATTAAAAGTGTGATTTTCATCCTCTATTTACATTGAATTCACACACAAGTTAAGTTTAATGTTGAATGTTATTAAAATTTTTATAATACAGTTAGATGAAAGCTTATATAGCAAAACACTTTTAACTCAGTTAAATGAGTAATTAAAGGCTTCCGTTACTCGTCTAAATTATTTCAAATAGAGATTCACTCCTTTTTTTCATTTAAATCTTAATCATCACTTTAGTGTTATTTAATTTTTATCCCTTAATTTAACTTGTAATCAATTAAAAATATTGGTATAATAATCATTTAGATTAAGATTCTATGTTATATCAATCGAAAAAAATTAATCTATCTGTCATTCTGATAAAATTTATTTTTCAGTGTCTCATAGTTTTTTGGTATTAAACAGTAATATATTTTGTTATTAACATATTTTTGCTATGATTCAATGAATTTTTCTAGCGTGATCAAATATTTTCTCAATTTTATGTGATTTATATTTTTATATTGTTGCTAAAATTTAAATTAATCCTTATGAATTAAAAAAAAAATTCTATTTGTCATAACTGATGATATTTACCTTTACTAAAAATATTGAATATCAAATTAATCTTTCTTTTTATTACTTTAATCAATTCTTATATGAATATTTTGAAGGATAAATGCAGTTTATAAAAACTTAGTTTTGATACCAAAAATTTCAAACTGATTCGAAATATCTAACATTTGAAAAGGACAAAAATATTTGTGTTTTTCTTTGAATTTAATAAAATTTAGAATTCATCTATTTTAAAAAACTCTTATTGTTTTAAAATTGAAAAGTTTTGAATTTTTCAATATTTTTAATTTTATTTATACTTAAAACCGTTGTCAATTAAGCAAATATATCAAATAAACAAATAATTAATTTAATTAAATTATTTTTAATGATTAATTTAATTAAATTATTCATTATTTAATTAGTTTAATTAAATCATTATTAATTAAGTAAATAATTTAAATTAATCATTTATTTATTTGATACTAGTTTTTTTTTACAATACTTCAGGGAAAAACTTTTTTTAATTTTTCTAATCTAATAATTATTCTGCCATTTATTTATTTATATAGCACCAAATTAAGCAGTAATTCTATTCAATAATTAGGTTAAACAGGAAAAAGAAATTAGTTAATAAAAATAATTTAGGAATAAAGTATGGCATGCACATCTTGAAGAAAACTTCCATCAATAATGTGTTTAAAGTAAAGTAAATCTTATGCAAAGAACTAGCTCTAACTGTTGAATAATGAGCCTAAATTTGAGATACGAAATTTTTTTTAAATAATATTTTCTAATTGAAGCGTCATTTTCAGTTTTTAGTTTAGTTATGAAATCATATTATTTTGTAGTCTTGTTTGTTTAATTTTATTTTTAAGATTCTTAAATACTCTTAAATTCTCAACTATTTCGCACTGTTTTTGAAGAATGTATCACATTTTTTTTCTTAAACTGTATGAAAGTAACTATTCTCTGAATTTTAAGCAACTATTCCTCAGTTATAAGATACCAGGGAAGCTTCTAAAATACATTATTTAGTATTCACATGTGTGATTATTAAATAACATGCATGTTTATCAAATATGATATTGGACAACTATTTTATGAGGAAATTGTAATATCAACAATATGCTAAAAATACACAAATTTTTCCTTCAATTTCAATAATTGTAAAAATGTAATTAAAAGCAAATGATTAAAATATAATTATAAGCTTAATAATATTCAATATAATTTAATTTTTGTCTACCTTTTTCTAAATATATTTTGTTATGCGAATAAATTTACCATGAAAAACATGCTAACCGTAAAATATCTTGTAAAGAAAAGCTTGAACCCTAAACTCTAAAACTGAGCCTACGCCTACATTATTGATGTCAGTACTAAACGCTTATTCTTAAAGGTTAATCTCTCTCATCACTTCCTTACGTGATACATTTTGCCGAGTCAATATTCTTGCTCTTGTCCTTTGGTATTCATAGCACGTCGCAAAGAAGATGAAGTCATACAAGGCAAGAGAAACTATGGGATGCCTTTCAAGTGAAAGAAAAAAGATGGTTCCCATAATGTCACAATTTTGCTCTTTTTAATATGCAAATTGCCATTGTTGTTGCCAGCTTGGAATATATGAGGTCTACAAAAGTAATTTTACTTGACATTTTAAAAACAGGGAGACTCTTTATTATGTAAATGCATGCTTATTTAAGATTGAAAAAGATTATTATTAATTTATATGTTTTTGAAAGATTTTAAAGTTAATTTTTATATGTATTGCATATGAACGGTTATGATAATCAGGATTGGGTTTTATTTATTTAAAACAGGGATCTTGAAAATTATATTTTGAAAAATATTTAACTAAAGTTATTTCAGCTAATCGATTAAAAAATCAAACTTTACGATCAGTGAAATAGGGTGATTCTTAAAATCTCTTCTGCTGATGGACAGAATACCATAAAAAATCCATAGGAATTTGTAAATATAAGGGCATTTGCATTCCTTCCTTCATCTGAAGATTTGCTTTTTCCATATTTGAAGGTACCAAATTTTGTTCTATCAATACAGTAAAGTTTCTTAATCAACATTTAAAGAATGATTTTATTAAATTTTGTACAAAACTTTGTTAAAAAAAATAACAATAAAAAAATAAAACAAATTTTTGTTTTGTTTTGTTTAAAAGAAAATTTTAAATGAAGTTTATTAAGCCTAACTTCAAATCAAGCGCTTGATTTCAATTTCAACTTAAGGTATCTATTTTCAGCTTAAGAATATAATTTTTCCTATCATATGTGTCTAACAGAAACCTGCTTTATGAAGTTTTTGTATATAGAGTTTATTAACAATTTTAGTATAATCAAAACTTTTACTTAAACTTTTAGTATAATCAAAAATGTTTTAAACCAACTCAAATATTTCTATCAAAAGTATATAAAAGGATAAAAATGTCTCTAGCATAGGAATATACTGTCATTCATAATATTTTTGTTTTATTTTAAATAAATTATTTTAATGATAAAATAAAAAATTAACATGAAATTAAATTCATTTTCGTTAGGAAACGTCTCTTTCATTCGTTTCATTAGCCTAAGTGGTATTTTTTAAAAAAGTGCTTTATCCATAAAGTTCTTTCAATTTCTTTCATCTCTTTTTCATGAAAAAACATGTAACATTAACCAACGGTTGCTTTATTTTCATTAGAATTCTCCTTAAAATTAATTAATAACTATATTTCGGGTTATTCTTCTTCAGATTAAGGGTTACAAAGGATTAGAAAGCATTTTAGTGTTGGAATCAGACATAGTTTGGAATTTTTCTCGTTTCTAATAATACATATCATCAAAAAAATTCAAAAGTATACTCATTTAAATCTTGAAATATTGTTCCTCATTCAAATCAAATAAAAAATAGTTATTAATAAACTATTGTTGGGAATTCTAATAAAAATAAATTTTAATAATTTAAATGATATTTATTTATTGAAAATTAGTTTATTGAAGAAATTATTAATCCTTATTTAATTTATTGAATAAATATATTGGTAAAAAATTTTTTTTCTGTTCAAGCGTTTAAAGTTTTCTATTATTAAGATAAATAATATCGCTTTAATTTTAAAAAAAATTTGCAGAGATTTAGCAAAAAAAAAGAAGAAAAAAAGAAAAGAAAATCGGTGAAAACGAAAACAAATATTATATAGATAACCTTATATGATCCTGAAGAGGAAAGAAAACATGTTACAAAACGTAATACAAAAAGCGGCAAAGAATCTTATTAGTAACTTTGATAATTTTCAACAAAAAAAGTGAAAACATATTTCACACACACAAACAAAGTCATTACATTATTTTGCTATTTTATTTTATTTATAAATGCTAATGATTTGACCTCTAAACTATTAGTCTTGATCTCGCTTCCATATATTTAAAAACAACAGAAATGTGAGATAATAATGCATTACATTCATAAATGTGCTTCTTATTCAGTAGAATTACAGAGAGCAATTTTAAAAAGATTAGCACTCAGATAATCGTGCCCATTCAGAAATACGCCACGGCTTCAAGACGATATCTGGAATACATATAACTGGCTAATATAAATCCAAATATTCAATAAAATAAAGATGTGGGGCCAAATATGTGACAGATTAAAAAGAAACCAATGTACACCAGGAAAAGTCCTATCACTTTACATGCTAGCTAATGTAAATCCAAATATTCAAGAACATAAAGAAGTGGGGCCAAAGATGTTACAGATTAAATAGTAATCAGTGTACACCATGAGAAGGCCTATTACTTTACATGCCAGCTAATATAAATCCAAATATTCAAGAAAATAAAGAAATGAGGCAACCCTGTGACAGATATAATGTCAATCAGTGTGCAACACGAGAAGGCCTATCAATTTACTTGCTAGCTAATATAAATTCAAATATTCAAGAAAATAGAGAAGTGTAGCAAAGGCTGTGACAAATTAAATATTAACCAGTGTGCACCGGGAGAAGGCCTATCATTTTACATGCTAGCTAATATAAATCCAAATATTCAAGAAAATGGAGAAGTGTGGCAAAACCTGTGACAGATTAAATATTAACCAATGTGCACCACGAGAAGGTCTTTTACTTTACATGCTAGCTAATATAAATCCAAATATTCAAGAAAATAAAGAAATGAGGCAACCCTGTGACAGATATAATGTCAATCAGTGTGCAACACGAGAAGGCCTATCAATTTACTTGCTAGCTAATATAAATTCAAATATTCAAGAAAATAGAGAAGTGTAGCAAAGGCTGTGACAAATTAAATATTAACCAGTGTGCACCGGGAGAAGGCCTATCATTTTACATGCTAGCTAATATAAATCCAAATATTCAAGAAAATGGAGAAGTATGGCAAAACCTGTGACAGATTAGATATTAACCAATGTGCACCACGAGAAGGTCTTTTACTTTACATGCTAGCTAATATAAATCCAAATATTCAAGAAAATAAAGAAATGAGGCAACCCTGTGACAGATATAATGTCAATCAGTGTGCAACACGAGAAGGCCTATCAATTTACTTGCTAGCTAATATAAATTCAAATATTCAAGAAAATAGAGAAGTGTAGCAAAGGCTGTGACAAATTAAATATTAACCAGTGTGCACCGGGAGAAGGCCTATCATTTTACATGCTAGCTAATATAAATCCAAATATTCAAGAAAATGGAGAAGTGTGGCAAAACCTGTGACAGATTAAATATTAACCAATGTGCACCACGAGAAGGTCTTTTACTTTACATGCTAGCTAATATAAATCCAAATATTCAAGAAAATGGAGAAGTGGGCAAAATTTGTGACAAATTAAATATTAACCAGTGTGCACCACGAGAATGCCTATCACTTTACATGGTTTCGAAGAAGTATCAAGAAACTTATTTATAGAAATTACTTTTTATATTTGATATAAAGTGTGATCCTTTAAAAGAGATGCAAATATTTCTTCTTATGGATAATATGAATATTTCAACAGGATTTTGCAGAGCACTGTTTAAAAAGCGCAATCTGCCAAGCAGTAAAATGAAGACTTCATCTCACAACTACATGTCATACGACGGTATTCCAAGTATGTTCCATTGGAGTTACATTTGAAGACAAGCATTTTTGGAATTATTTTAACTTAAGTAAAATAATAGCTTCTTAAAACGAGAGGCAGGAATCCTAGCTAATTCATACCTTAAAAGAAAGGAATCATTAGCGGCAACAGCATAAGATATCTTTGTGGTATCTTGTCTGCATACCTTTTAAGTTGTCCATTTCCAACTCCAAACGGAATGTGAGTTCATTCCATTGTTTCATCACAATTGTAATGTATTTTTTCTCAAAACAATTTGATTTTGAGATCCTCTTTCTTTCCACACTAAAAAAAAATACCAAACACATCATTCTTAACAGAATAATACTAACAAGCAAACAACACTTAACTATTATAACCATGCACCAAATCTTGATATTGAGCACTCCACTTTCCTCGATCTGCCAAGTATCTTGAATTTAACAAAATACCATTGATCATTTTGCGTTAATGATGGCAACTTGATGAAGCTCGCTTTTCAATGTTTTCTGAGATCCTTGATTCTGTTAGCAAAAGAAATTGTTATTGTTGATGAATAGTCGCATTTTTTTCTATATTAATGAAATGTTAATTGGAAATAACGGTTATTGTTTGTTGTGGCATTATGTGAAACGGTTTCGTCCTGGTTGACCTTTAACATCCCCCATCACTCAAGGAATGATACCCCAGACTTAGAATGATAAACACTGTCATGTGATAATAACACACACACTCCCACTAATTTTATATGAATTCAAGACTTGAAAACACACCAAACTACTCACCCAGAGTCCGGTAAATTAGATTGTCTCGTGACATTTTCAAGTGATCATTTCTCAAAGCAGAAAACAGAAATTTCAATTTCATAAATAAGGCAATTATAAAAAAGAAATTTATGTAAAATCTTGATTAAATTTTCAATTTAAACTCCTTCGTTAAATCAATTTATCATATTATTGAAGAAATTACTGAAATTTCCGCCTTTTACTGGTCTTTTAATTTTTTATAATAAATGATTGAAAGACTATTTATAGTTTTATTTCAAGTTCTATTTATGCTATAAACTTCAATTAAAGATGCATATCAAGATAGAGAGAAAGAGAAACCACTTTGTGTGTGTGCTACTTAATCTATTAAATTTATACAAACATGGTTGTTTTAAATTAAAAATTCACTTTATGTAATGCTGATTCTTCATAACTTTGACGTTTTCATTTTAATGAAAATATCTTTTATGTTACATATTTTTGAAGTTAACTGGTATTTCTGGATTCGAAAGTAGCATTTTTTAATTCTTAATTCATATTTTTTAACCGTTATTTATGTTTCATTTAACATCTGAATCTCCAAAATTCTTTTGTTTCATGAAATATACTTCTAAATTTTGAATAAACACTCTCAGTCTTTAATTAATATCATAATAAGGTAATTATCTACCACTTTGTAAGTACAATTTTTAAATTAATATCTAATGATTAAATACATTAGTCAAAATAGTAATATGCATTGTAAATGTGTAACAAATGAGTGACAATAAAATTAAACACTAAGATAACATTGTACAGTTAAATTTATTGTATTTAATTTCTTCAAAAATAATTCTATCATTGCATATTGAAATTATGAAATATATAAATAAATTTCTCAAACAAAATCCTCAAATTTTTTTTCTAGAAAAACAATACGATGACGCTAATGAAATATCTAAAATTTAATAAAATATATCTTTTTTTCAACTATATTAATAAATACAAACTTAGCGTTACCTTATCTTAAAACAGACTTAGCGTTAACTTATTTTAAAAAAATCTTAATGTTTACATATGTTAAAATAAAATTGCGCTTTCTGTTTAGAATTCAAAATAAAAAACAAAATTACACAATGTAGATAAAGTGCACCAAATTTTTTTTTTTTGGGGGGGGGGAACATTATAGTTTACTCTTAAAAATACAATTTTAAAATTAACTTTTTCTTTAGTTTTTAAAATATTAGTCAATGTTTCATTAAGAGCTTGCAGAATTAGTCTTTCTCAAGTTCTTTAACATTTTTCACGACATTTCCCACACTTTTCTGAAGGAAAACAATCTTTCATGTGAGTTTTTACTTAAGTCACGTGTAGGTGTGCCTGTAATCAGCGAATTTTTCTTTTGAGACATTTGTTGATTAATGAACAAACAGGCTCTTTCCGGAATCAATCATCATTCGGTAAAGTTTTCTTATTTCTGTTTACTGGAGTCATAATTAATCCACAGGCGAGAATAACGATGATGTAATGGATGTCAACAGCGAAAATATCAAGGGAATGATAAATCAGCTCTCCATTTTTGTTACACTTTAAAATAAGTTATAAGGTTTATACGACTTTTATGAAAAGCTATGCTTTTATTTTTAATTCTTAGAGATCTTTGTGAAATGTAAGGCCTGATTTTAAATTGAAACTAAATTTAAAAAATATTGTTGGGAAATATTTGTGAAAAAAACGTATGAATTTTATATTCATATTGAATTCCGTTTTTGGATCCAGATTTTTTCTGAATTATTTTTTCAGGAATTGTAAAATTCCTATTTAAACATGACTTTCTAAAAGTCAAATGTATTTGTAATATAATAATGGATTATCAGTATCTGTCATTTTGTATTCGTAAATGATGTTGATTTACTAAAGTTGGATAAATAATCTTAAATCACTGAAATGTGATGGTTTGAAAAAATATCATTCGATACTATTTGAGTTGGCAGTTAGCGTGCATTTAGAATGGTCAAAATTAATATTGGATCACCCTCTAATTATTAGCATCCAGTAAAATTTCAATACGGCAATGCTTAAAAATATATATCGGTTTCTAATATGTCACATGTTAGTTGGTCAAAATTAATATTGGATCACCCTCTAATTATTAGCATCCAGTAAAATTTCAATACGGCAATGCTTAAAAATATTTATTGGTTTCTAAGATGTCACCTGTTAGTTGGTCAAAATTAATATTGGATCACCCTCTAATTATTAGCATTCAGTAAAATTTCAATACGGCAATGCTTAAAAATATATATCGGTTTCTAAGATGTCACCTGTTAGTTGGTCAATATTAATATTGGATCACCCTCTAATTATTAGCATTCAGTAAAATTTCAATACGGCAATGCTTAAAAATATATATCATTTTCTAAATGGCACCTGTTAGTTGGTCAAAATTAATATTGGATCACCCTCTAATTATTAGCATTCAGTAAAATTTCAATACGGCAATGCTTAAAAATATATATCATTTTCTAAATGGCACCTGTTAGTTGGTCAAAATTAATATTGGATCACCCTCTAATTATTAGCATTCAGTATAATTTCAATACGGCAATGCTTAAAAATATATATTGGTTTCTAAGATGTCACCTGTTAGTTGGTCAAAATTAATATTGGATCACCCTATAATTATTAGCATTCAGTATAATTTCAATACGGCAATGCTTAAAAATATATATTGGTTTCTAAGATGTCACCTGTTAGTTGGTCAAAATTAATATTGGATCACCCTCTAATTATTAGCATTCAGTAAAATTTCAATACGGCAATGCTTAAAAATATATATCATTTTCTAAGATGGCATCTGTTAGTTGGTCAAAATTAATATTGGATCACCCTCTAATTATTAGCATACTGTAAAATTTCAATACGGCAATGCTTAAAAATATATATCGGTTTCTAAGATGCCACCTGTTAGTTGGTCAAAATTAATATTGGATAACCCTCTAATTATTAGCATCCAGTAAGATTTCAATACGGCAATGCTTAAAAATATATATCGGTTTCTAAGATACAGCCTTTTATTTATTACTAATGCCTTATTTAGTAACAAGAATAAAGGTTTACCTGAAAGAGCAATTATTGTTGCTTAAGGATGGCCATTTAGGGCACAGCGATCAATTGGTGGACTCTACAAATATTTTTAGGGGATTGCCTTTAGATTTTAAAAAGTTAATGGTTATTTACACTCATGTTCATAGATTAAGGATAATTCAGAATCATACAGAAATTTAACTAAAAATAAAAATTTCATATGTAGAATTACCACACATCTTGAAGAATAATATGATAATTACAAGAAACCACCAGATGCCGCCGATAATTCGTCAAAATGATGAAAATGTAGGAAAGGGGTATGTAAGGAATGGTTACAAAAGATTAAAATTATTCACAAACTCTTTAAAAGCCTTTCAGTGCAATAACCGCATAATTATGGCACAAAGGAAGCCTTTGGGTGATGTTTTACGTGGTAGAATTATCGGCCGTCTGGAATGTGGACGTACCCAACTGGAAGTATCCGAGGAACTTGCAATCGCCCAGTGTGGCATCTCCAGGCTTTGGCAACGGTTCTAAGATGATGGTAATGTAAGTAAGTAGACGATACAGCACAGGTCGCCCTCGAGTTACAGCGCCGAAAGTGGACTGGTATTTAGCAATTACTGCCAAAAGAAACAAATGGAACACAGCATCAGACCTGTCTCGTCAACTCTCTTCAGTTACTAGTACGACAGTTTCAAGGCAGACCGTGTTCAGATGCTTAGCGCACATTAGTCTATATGCTCATAGGCCTGTCAGATGTGTTTTGCTTACCGCAACTCTCTGTCGCCTGCGATTAGCATTGTGAATACCGCAACAGAGGTCTTGTGTGCTGCTTTCCGACGAAACCAGGTTTAGCTTTCAAACTGATTCTCGCCGGACTTTCATATGAAGAGGGCCAGGTACCCGCTACCACCAAGAGAACACCATCGAACAACACTGTTACGTGGTGCAGGATTGCTCGTTTGGAGAGGAATTATTCTGAGTTCCAGAACTAACCTGCGTGTTCAGAATGTAACCATGACAGGCCACATCTATGGATCTTGGGATGTCATTCTGGAAATACATATACGTTTGTTTCGGGGCGCCATGAGTGTAGTGTTTCTGTTTATGGATGACAACGCCCGTCCTCACCGTGACAACATGGTAGACGGATGGCTTCAATAGGAGGATATCACCCGTATAGACTGGCCAGCATACTCATCGGATTTGAATACAATACAGCATGTGTGGGGTATTCTTGGTCGACGAATTTCCGCCCGTCAACACCCTCCTACATG
Organism: Latrodectus elegans; assembly: GCA_030067965.1. Classification (NCBI taxonomy): domain Eukaryota; kingdom Metazoa; phylum Arthropoda; class Arachnida; order Araneae; family Theridiidae; genus Latrodectus; species Latrodectus elegans. The sequence goes on from CM057815.1 coordinate 40,893,599, forward strand.
TATACTGGAACTTCGGTGCATTGCTTGATGAATGGTTTAGCATTCCCCAAGATCAAATCGATAATTTGTATGCCTAGGAATCGTACGGTCTGTATTGAATCGTCTGGGGGGGGGCAAACTATATATTAATGATCATACCAACCATGTTATATTGGTTTTTGTAAATAGGTTCTTTTTTGAAATTTGCTCCTGGTAGTAAACAGTGCAATTTTTATTAATGTTGTCAAACATATAGCATCTTTTTTGCTCTTTACCTTTCGTTTAATAAATAGACTTTACAAATAAGTCACATTTGTTGTGCTTCTGTCTCTTTCTTTGCCTGAACTTGCATTATACCTAATTTGTGGACACCTGTGTAATATTCAGCACAATTTTGTGAAGAAAATGTGCGTCAGCTAAAATTGGTGACACACGCATATATTACAATAGAAGTTCGCAAGTATTTACCATAAGCACAAGATTGTCCAGTACCTTTTCCAAGTGCACTTTTTTTTAAGTGAACTACATTTTACTTTTGAATCTTATGGACGAAGTAAAGTGCCGTAACTACAAAATTGCTAGAAATCATTTAATATCAGTCTGTGTCTTTACCTACCTATGAACGTATACATTTTGGGGAAAAGTTACGGCCTCTAATCGTCACAACACCAGAGATCTAGAGGTAGAGGAATGACTTAGCTCTTGTTGGCATCCCATTTAGTCTGGCTTCTACCCTACGTGAACCACCCCACAGTGATCAGAGCAAGAGAGTTAAAATCTAATACTATCCCCGGACAAGTTCCCAGAAACTATTCGGAGATAAAAAAATTTTTTTAACGGATTTTAACGCAAAATTTTGTTGCGTGTGCCGAGTTTAGCGAAGAGCTATAACCTAGGTTAGATCGATAAGTGTATGCACCAATCTGTCCAGCATCTCCTAGTTGGTGGCCCCCGGTAACACCAGAATATTCTGGTGGCAAACGCTGGATGAGGGTCTGTACCTAGTTAGTCTGTCATACCAATTGTGTAAAGTATTATTAAGCCCGAGAGTGCTTTTTGAGTTATTAATTTAAATAATTAGTTTGATTTATACTTGATCAGGTGTGTCATCCGAAGCTGGATAGCAACAATTTTAATTTCCGATATGGAAATAAGAGATCAAGAAAACCAAAACTAAACCATGGATGATAGACTAGAAAAAATACTAGAAATTGAAAAAGAATTTCAAGCGACAATCACAACAAGTAGTAGTCTGACTATTCCAGCACAAAACAAGCTGAGAAATAAAATTTCCGAATTAATGAAAATTGTAATGAATCAGTTTCAGGAAATTGCCTTTCTCAAGGGAGAAATTAAACTAACAAAAACATATGCAGATATAGTACAGGGAGATGGCTCAGGATTTATAAAAGACAAAAGAAGTTTGAAATCCAAAGTAGGAGATTCCTCCAGAAGGTGACAAGAAAATTTATTTTCGATTTATCCAATAAAAGAAGAAAACATTACATCGAATCAGACCAAAGATATAGTAAGAGAGTGCATGGACCCAGCTAAAATGGGAATTAAGATAAACAAAACTCGTAATATACGTTACGTAGGCTTCCTACTGGAAACAGAAACTAAAGAGGTTATTGATAAAATACTCGAAGAATTTCAGAAGATGGATATAGAAAACAAGCCAATTAAAATCATAAAACCTCAAGCCAAAAAATCAAATATTATACTATATAAGGTAGACAAGGTAATAGCAAGTGTAGACAAGGAAATAACAAGTGTAGACAAGGAAATAACAAGTGTAGACAAGGAAAGAGGTAGACAAGGATATATCATTGAAAAATTAACTATACAGAATGAATTAGAAAAAGATATACAATTAGAAATAGTAAATCACTTCAAAGGAAAATATGGAAATAAATGGATTATATCTAGAGACGTAAAACATTATAATAAAATTAAAGATAAGGGCAGGCTATATATAAGTTGGACGTCAGTGCGCTTTAGAGAGTATCTTAAAATAACGCAATGTTACAATTGCTACAAAATTGGACACATTGCCAGGCTTTGCAGAAATACAATTGGGTGACATAGATGTGCAAAGGAACACGCCCAAAACAACTGCACAGATCATAATAAAAAATATAGAACAAATTACAACACTAATCACGACGCTAAAGATAAAAAATGTCAACTATATGGAAAAGAAGTAAATAACTTAATATCAAAAATAGATTATAAAGTTTAAATTAAACAAGAATATCTTAAAATGTTTACATATCAACTTGAGCCACTACCATGTGGCAAACATAATGTTATCACAGGATTTCTTAAATAGAGACATAGACCTAGCGTCAATAAATGACCCATATATCTGTAATGAAAAAAATAACTGATATACCAAATAAATTTGAAGTTGCTGGGACCACTTCAACAAAGGCATCGATAATAATCGACAAAAGATTTAGAGGTACTGCTTTAGAAATTCAAATTCAATAAATTCCATACTAATTATTGTCATTTGACAATAATTAGTATGGAATTTAACGACCATAAGATTATAGTTTGCTCATTATATGCTCCTCCTTCTAAAGATATCAGAGACACAATAAGAAAACTAGAATTAATGCTTCTAAAATATTATTCGGACACGTGAATTATTTTTGGAGGGATTTCAATGCGAAATCTTCTGCTTGGAGCCCCCAGAAACATCGATTTGCGAGGCCAAGTATTAATGGCTACTTATTCAATAATTATTGAAAACGACAAACAGCTTGGCTACTTTTAATAGTACTCTAGGGTCTAGATGGATAGACCTACAACCTTACCACAGAAAAGATCACAGATTGGACTATAGACAACAGATTCACAGCTAGTAACCACAATATAATGCAGTGTGAAATAACAAATAAAACAATTTCTAAAAAGAATATAAACAGATGGAATCCTAAAACCCTTCATATGATAAAATTAAGAAAAAAATTAAATTAGTGGAATACATTATCAATTTTATTGCATTCCACTAATTAAAATTTAATTAGTGGAATGCATTAAAATTGATGAATATAATGACGTAGATATACTAATTAATGAAATTGAAGGAAGTCTAGAAAGAATTTGTGTGTTTCAAGATTGTAAAAGGAGTAAAAAGAAGAAAATTAAAAGTCACTATTGGTGGACTAAGATATAAATGAAAATAATGGAAAAATGTATTATTTATAATTAAAAATGTTAATCTTTGACAAAAGTTAATATTCAACACAAATGATGTAATTAATGATTAATATTCAATACAATGACTAAGTAATGTTATCGTAAAAAATTCAGTAGTATGAAATCCACTTATATATATTCTATATAATGTTGAATAATTTTAAAGTGAATAAAATAAAGATTTTTTTTAAGTGTAATGTTGTGACTGATATTTAAGCAAGATATAAATATTTAACATTAATACTTATTAAATGCAAATCTTACCTGTGTTTCCATCATATTGTTTTCCTTCGTTTCTATTATTATCTTTTGAATATTTTCTTACATTCATTTAGTTTCTACGTGTTTATTTCTTAGAAAAACAATGTAAAATTTTAAATTTTCTATTTTAAATAAGCGTCTAATTAGTCTAAATAGTGTATTTACTAATGCTTATTCTATAATTACTTTTTTTATATTATTTCAGTACTTCTTTCTCAAATGTTTCTTGATTCCGATTAACTTTAAAGTGTTCTACTCGAGACAAATAATTAACATTCAAGATATTAATGAAAAATTAAGGCAATGTTCTTTTGTGATGTTTTTTTTAATTAATTTGTTTCGATAGTTCTGGTGAAGAGTAATTCATAAAATGTAAATTACGATCCTCATGTGCTTCATTAATCGAAAGAAAAAGAAATTTATGATTAATTTAAAGAAATCAAAAATTAATGATTAAAGAAAATATTATTAAAAATTATTTTGAAAATTTTATTAAAATAATAATTTTTAAATGTAAATTAAATTAGAGTAAATTAAAAATAATCATTTCTATTTTCAAAAAAATTAATTATTTTTAAAATAGGAAATATTATTAAAATAATTACCGAAATTAATTATTAAAGAAATCAGAAATTAATGAATAACAAAAAAGAAATTAATAAATAACTTTTTTTTAATAATAACGAAAATTAAATATTTTAGAGCCCATAACAATGGCAATGATTTCCACCAAAATAGACAATAATATTTAGTTGATGTTATTATAACGAAAAAAATATAGTTCAAAAACAACTGTTATAAGAATTTAAGAAAATTGATTATTTTGGCATAAATTAATAATATCTTAAATATTTCTGGGTTTAGATGCTATGATCGACTTAAAACTAAATAGACATAAATTAATATTGAAAAGAAATTAATCATTTGACTTTGCTTAGAAAATAAATCGAATGAGAAAAATGAATAGAACTAAAATATACATGAAGAAAGCTATAGAGCTTTTGCGAAATCTTTATCTCCTTGCAGAAGAAAACGACAAAATTCAAAAAAAAAAAAAAAAAAAAAAAAAAAAAAAGAAAGAAAGAAAACCCTAACAAACATTTACAGTAAAATCCCCTGACGCTGTCCCAACGGACTTTCGTAGATTTAGTACATCCCAGAAACCCTGGAGAAAATGGCTTACACGTACACTGAAATGTATTTGGCAAGTTGCTTAAATGAAATAAAACAAAAATATTTCTGCTGTACATAAGTTTAAAATCAAAAAAATTCCACTTATGTTCGTGGAATTAATATTATAAAATTGAGTGTTGAGCTAACACATGAAAGAGTTTCAGGAATAAATATGATTATTTAAGGCATTTCTACTCACTTAAAAAAGCATTAACTATATATATATATATATATTATTGGGGAATAAGTTCGTAGCGTTTTTACCAAAGACTTTTATTTAAACAAAAAACAATGATTATGTCAAATAATACAAAATAATACAAGAAAACAATAATCAATTATATATTCGCCATTGCTGACTTCTTCACACCTCTCGACCAATTTATTGATACCGTTCCTCCAAACATCGCCTGATCTAGGGTAAAAGGAGTTGTTGAGTCACATTTTAAGGACCTCTTGGTGTACTGGGAAATACTCGAAAAGAATGCCACAGTCAACAAGGAGCTCCACATTGCCCAGCAACAAACGCGTGAATGAGGCTTTTCGACTGAAAAGACCTGATCGACACGGTGAAACCATACTTTTTCACGACAACGCCAGGACCCATGTTGCACAAGTCGTCAAAGCTGCACTCCAAGAGCTCGAATGGGATGTCCTTCAGCATCCACCGTATTCTCCAAACCTTGCACATAAAAGAGTTCAGCAAGAAAGCTTTAACCCTTTCAGAAGCTTACAGAATACTGATCACTCAGGCGTTGAGAATAGTGACCAAAGAAGACATCATTGGTCAATTGTGAAATCTCTTGATCATATTTGGTAATGTTCACAGTGCCAGTTATATCTTGGAATTCCCCAGCAGTGGTAGTATTACTCGTACATTTGTTAAAAAGGGTTATTTATACAATAAAAAAGTTCAAAAAGTACAAGATACAAAAATGAATTATTTTTTTCCATATTAATTGAAAATAATTATCTTTATTATCATATATTAATTGAACTATATTCACTTAAATGATACATTTGAATATGAGTAAGTATTTTCTTAATTTTAAGATTTCCTTTTCTCTTTCACATTTTACACGTTGATTGCGTAAGTGAGAAGTAGATTATAAAACAATAAAATTCAAACTCAATTCCTTTTTTGAAGTTGTTTGTTAGATGTGTACAAATAGAACATATTTAAAGATAAAATGAATAAAAAAACGAATTTATATTCTCTTAACTAGCCTGTCTTAGACCAATGTGATTGTTTTTGAATCTGCCTAAATGCCCGAGATAAAAAAAAGTAAACTAAGATGTTATTTTTAAAGTTGAAACAGCTAATAAAATAAAAATCGGCTGTTAAAAATCGGCTTGCAATTTTAATATAACAGTGTAAGTCATTGTAATAAAAAGAGAAAAAAAATGACATTTTGAAAGATGATGTGCGTTAAAGATAACTGATTAAAAGTAAGATGCCGGTTTACCATAAAATATTCTGGCGGACACTAAAATGGCGAAATTCTTCTGTAATCAAACTGTTAGAACCTTCAGATGGCTCTTGTGATTTAATAAAAAAATGTCTAAAGTTTATAGAAGAGTGAAGATTTCTAATAATAGCATTTTCTCAATCAATGATTCTAATTAAAATCTAGAGAATTAATATGTGAGACTTCTAAACAATGGATAAAAATCATAAATATCGATTACATTAAGTAATATTAAATGTGTTTGTGGTGCATAAGTTATATTATATGTATTGGAAAATATAGGTATAGCATATTCTCACAAAACTGTATCCAATGCATTAATTTGGCTTTACTTATTTTAATTACTTAGTTCTTTTTTTTTATATACGTGCTCGTTAAATCTGTGGAATCGAAAGTCCTATGGTCGGTCGTTGAGCATTTACCATGGGTGCATTGGTCTGGAGATTTTTACTCCCCCTTCAGATCAATTCCAAAATACCTTCTGGTGCTGCCATTTATTGGGGGATTTGAAGAGCCAAAGTCGTACTTTCACATTCATGGTGCTCTGATTAAACGAAAGACTAAATTTGACTAACAATTGACTTAATTTCGAATAAGTCAATTGTTAGTCAAATTTAGTCTTTAAATCGAAAGACTAACAATTGACTTAAATTCGCATAGCCAAGGCATAGCGAGCTTGGCTTGTCCAAGTGCCATTAGTAGCAACAACTTAGTTCTTTTTCATAAAACGTAATTGAAATTAACATCAAATAATCGTTTATTCAAGATTTTAAAAAATGCTTTATAGTAAAAGCTTATAAAACTAAAAAGATTTTATAAAAAATATGTTAAGCAGTTTTTTAATAATTCATAAAAAAGTTTTTAATATTTTTTTACATAAATATCTATGTTTTATAATCAATGTTAATAATATTTAATTGATATTTTCAAAAATAAGTTTCCTCTTAAACTATTCGAATGAGAATAAAATATAATTGTCACAAAAGATCACACTAATATAAAGGAACATTCCAAAAGAATAAATTTGATAAATTCAAACAATATATCGATGTAAATTATCCAAATTAACTCAATAAATAAAATTTTGTTTTAGTATTAAAAATATTTCAACAATTTTTAAGTATTTAATTTTTTTAAATATTTTTCATTTTCTTATTTGAAAAAGAATAATGATAGAATTAGCTACATAAAATAAACAGAGAAGAAAAGAATGTTATTGGTTTCGGATATGAGAGAACATTATTCAGATTTTCAAAACAAAGGGTTTGAAACACTGGTGTGTTTCAAACAACCATTTAAAATAGTTTCTCTCAGTGTTAAAATGTATAAAAATAAATGAGAGTTATAAAAATGTATAAAAAAACTCTATAAAAAGCCCTAAAATAAAAGAGCAATGATTTTTGCTGAACGATTACTGGGTTTCTGTTTTAATATAATTTAAACTTTCTCATAGTAATTTATTCAAGAAGTTTGCATAAAAATTTCTCTAATCTCTTTAAATGTGATGTATAAGCCACAGATTTGTGAATAATCTAATTAATAATTTAACTACATACTTAGTTATTAAAGTTTTGCCTTCGTCGCTAGAAAAATTTCGTTAGATACATTGACAAACATCCATTTAAAAATAAATTATTTATAGATTATATAGAAATTTTGTATACGAGTATCTACAAAAAATAAATTATAGAAATTAAATATCTGATGAAAAAAATTATGTAAAATAAAACATCAAATTATTTTTTTAAAAAATTTTTATATTCATTCCATCTATAATATTATGCTGTCTGAATATGAAATTAAGACATAATTACTTAAGCAATATTAGTGTTTAAAATGTATTTTCACAATGAAAAAGAATATTTTTTGTTTGGACATACTAATATACAAATATTTACTTTGAAATTATTAATATATGCTTTCCTATATATAATTACGCAATTTTCTCGTATTGATATTATTTATTCTTTCATTATCATTGTATTCATTTATATTTTAATCAAATTCTTATATTACACTGGTAAAACTGATTTACACCACTAAAATTAAATTCAAAATAATGTAACGTTTTTAGAATTTCAAATGCTTTGCACTTCTATAAATATAACGGATGTCTTTCTCTGGAAGCATTAAGTATATTATTTTGTTGAAATAAATAAATCCAATAATAAAGTGATATTTAATTGTTAATATAAATCAAAATATTTAATATCAATTAGCGTCAAACGCATACAATAAATGTACCATTTAGTAGCTGCAAAAAAGCATTTTTTACTTAATGTTCATGCATATTGTATGCATTCCATTATATTATCGCATCTAACATAAGACTTGTAACTCTTTATCAATAAATAAAGATAATCATTTTACTGAATATTTATATCTTTTCATTATATATGAACACTGTATTTTCATTATTTCCCTCTCAAATATTTATAATTAACGTTCATAAGTAAGTTATCATTTTAAATCAATGATGATTTTTTTGTTTTAAATATAAACATTTATAAAAATATTTTGAAAAGTCATATAAATCAACATCAAATAAAAATAATATTTTTGCGAAATTTTCTCTTTAACATATATTACTAATAATTCAAATATTTATTGTTGTTAGAGTGAAGAAAAAAAGAATATTATATATTTCTAAAAGTATATATAAAAGAAAATATTGCCTAAATAAAATTTAACATTTGAATCATAAAAATTCACAATTACTTTTAATTGTTCTCTATTTTTTTTCACTTAAGATTTCCTCATTCGTTATACTTTTATTCGAAAATTTCGTTTAGTTTTTGTAACATTTGATCTAAACTTTTGAAGTTCAGTTTTCTATTTATATCATTTTTTCTACTGAACTCATAATTTAACGGTTGTATAAACACGTATGTATAATGATATTAAAAATTTTTCAAATATCATACTTGAAATTACTTACTTTTTAGTTATCTTTTAATTGTTTTGTTCCTTTTTCATCTAATTTTTAGTTCTTTTCATCTTATCTTATTTTCAGAATATAATATTTTGTATAAATATTCACTTATTATCTGTTGAGATGAATTTATCTTTATATTATAATTTTTTATAGCTATTTTTCCGAAAATTACTTCTTTTTACAAAAAACACTTTACTTGCATTAAAATGCAAGGTAAATTTTCAAGCTTAAGGCTTTTTTTTTAGCCTTCTTTGAATGTTGAGTTATTTTCTCGCATGATAATCATACTTTATTTCAGAAGGAAAGAATAATAGGGAAAACAAACTTTTACAAACATTTTCGCAACCAATACAGGGATAAACCACTTAAGAATGTACCATACAATCCATTTTAGTGTTTTTTATCGAAGACCCCTTCATAAAATATTTAAAAAGAATATTTGATATGCATTTTTAAAATTTTTAAATTGCTGTTCTGTTATTAATATTTTAATATTGTTAAGAATTAAAAACTCCTCCTTACTGTTTCAATATTCTTAATTGTAAAACCCATAAATAAAATTGTCAATCCATAAAAATCTATTAATTTTTCGTTCATTCCATATGTCTTTAACTTTTCTTATTATCTTTTATTTATTTTTTTTACTTTGTATATGTTACATTATTCCAAATTTTTCTTATAATACAGGCACTATGACTCAATTTTCATTTTAATTTTAATTATAATAAGAATGATTTTTATAGCTCACTAAGCTATCAGTTTATATTTACTTATAACGGTTTTAAATTATTAAATGATTTCCAAATAATTTTTACAAATCCACAAACCACCGAGAAATCATTAAAATATTTTGAATAAATATGTGAATAAAAGGCAGTCTATTTTTAAGAATATATATACTTTTATAACATTAACAATTTAAGTTTTTTTTTAAAAAAATACATTTGATAAAAATTTCGATTAAAAAAATCAGTAAACTATGTATTAAAAAGTCAATTAATTTCAGTATTATTACTTTAAAAATATAAATTGTTACATTTTGTGTAACTCCTTAAAAATAAGTTTAATTATATTCATAAAACTAAAAGTAAAATTTAAATCGAAAGATTATTAGTTCAAAAATAAGTAAATAAAAATCCAATGTTAGTGTTTGGAAATTTAAACAACTTTATAAAAGCATCGATGTGAAATGTATTAGAATTTCTTTGTTAAGTGGTTTTGTAAAATTCGTAAAAATAATCATTCTTTTTTTTGTAAAGGATTACGAATAAAAAAATATGTATTTATCTGTAGAAAACAAAACAAAACAAAAATATCACAGTAGCAACAATAACATGCATACTATGATATAAAGAATACATTTCACTTCATTACTTATTTAAGAAAGAATATTGTTAGTAATTTTATTAAAATAAATTAAATCTTAAATATTTTACTGATATTTTAACTAGACAATTTATGCTTCAAACGTTATTTTTTCTTCTTATAAGATTAGCCTGAAATTTTTATCGAATTATTCATTATTTCAGTATTAGAATCAGTTATAAGTATCACAATTAAAAATTTTGTACCTTTCGAGAAGTAATATTCACCACAATAGCACTGTTTATACCAAAGTTTCACTTTTTTTATTGTTAAACTTTAATGTAAAAAGTGCTACTTTTCAATACGATTTCTCCCTAAATTTGTATTACTTTTAAGACTTGGACTTGTTGAAAAATTATGAATATGTTGCTAAAAGATTTAATTGATTAAACTGTAAGAAAATCGTTGAATTTTTAAATATGACATAAAATAAGAATAATAATTAAAAAAAAGTTTATATCATTATATAATATATCCTATAAATTTCATTTTTATAAATTAATTTAATATGTATTTTAAGTAGTTATTAATTAGCATATTAACAGTTAATAGTGTAACAACAGTTTTAATTGGTAAACTTTATTAATATTTTATTTAAGATTCTAATGTGTGATAAATGTTTTAAAAATTAAAAATTTCTAATCATTTTGTAAGTTTCAAGAATTTGTTACTTTATTTATAATGTAAACGTCTTAATACATAAAACAAAACTTTTAAAAAATTCAATAAACGTTCAAATGTTTCTTAAATAAGATTTTTCTCTATTAAAAATAATTTCTTAAACATTTTCAAATATAAATAAAACAGATATGAAGAAGTAAAAATATCAAGAAAACTTAACGAAACACAAAGATAATCATAACAATTTATTCATAAAACCGAAATACATTTTTTATTCCTTATTGATGCATTAACGTTTTAATACATTCAAATAATTTTTTTCCGTAGTTTACAAATATTCATACATTTAATATATTAGGACTGTCTTGATATTTTGTTTTTATTTCGTATTGTTCATAAGTATATGTTTATATTTAAACGTCTCATTCTATGCTTCAAATATGTTCTCAAATGCTTTATTGAAACTTCTAGCTTAACTTAATTTACTTTTAGTAGTATATTAAGCTATTTTAGAGTATAACTTATAATAATAAGTGATTATTACTTATATTTTACAATGTTATTAACTTTTGACAGGAAATTTTCTTTTACTTTTAATTATATCTTTAAAAAAATTTAAAATATATATATATAAAAAGCTTTATGAATAATCATATTGTTTTTTATTCAAATTTTAGTAAGCCTAACACACAAAAATTATACGGATGCAAGAAAAGCTAATTTGGTAACAAATCAATCAATTGCTTATCTTACAAAATACTTATCTTTAAAGAAATGAATTGGCTACTCTTTTAAAATCAACTTTTTTTTAAAATTTTCTTAACAAATAAAATATTTTTATAATATTTATTTCCTTGCATACTTGCTTGCATTATTCTTCTTTATTTTTTCTAAATTTTACTAATCATGAAAAATACAGTTCATATCATGCATAAGTGCAGCTTATTCTTTCCCTAAAATTGATCCTTCTATTTCAACAAATTCATTTCATACTTTTGTTCTTTATCATTACACTGCTTAAAGTAATTTTGTTCTTAATTTTTCGTATATCCGTAATAATTTTGGTACTTTTCTTTTAACTGTAACCTTATACTAAAAAAATAACAAAATGCATTACTTCCTGTTAATAAAAACAAATAATAAGATACAACGATGCATAATAATTAATAATAGCAAAATGATAAAAATTAATTGAATTATAAAAATGATAACGGAGGGCTTGCTCATGTCAATTAGTGTTTTTTCAGATGAAAATTGTTCGCTCCTCGTGATATTAAATTCAAATAAAAGAAATCTATTTTTTCTTTTTTGTAAAAAAATTCCTAATATGAGAAAAAAGTAGATGAAGTAGATAATGAATGGAGGAGGACAAAATAAACCCTTGTTAAATTATTCAATCAGTATATTGTTTCTGCTCTCACTTTGTTATTGGCAGAGCCAGTCGCATAGTTTTAATTATTTCTGACATGTTGGTCATTATTAAGGAAAACGAGTTAACAAGAAATTCAGATATTTTTATCTCGATAGTAAGAAAATAATAAAGCATATGCTCAATTTTCCTTACATTTAAGATAAGTAAAAGATATATCTTTGGATAAGACTTGCACAATGGAAACGATATAATTATAAGCATATCCTTCTTTAAAATAACATATTTGAAATGCAATATTGCTAAATATCAATTAAAAGCATAAAAATTGAATTAATGTTAATTTTTTTAGAATTCATTGAATGTAGGTCAGATTAATCTATCTTCTCCATTTTTAATTTTGTTTTATTTTTCGTCGTCAATTATTTCTTTCTAATCTTACAAAATATTAAATAGCATCATTTAATATTCAGTAAATAAAAATTATTTTATATATACTAGATAATTATTAAACTTTTAATATTAAAAAAGTCTTCAAACAAAAAAATGGAACAAAAACTGTAACTATCAGGAATGCATTAAGGGTAATGTGAAGTGCCAATAAAAAATATATATCCACACATTAGCTAAATTTCGTATTTAAATGTATGTAAAAGAGAAAGAAAAAATGCCTACAAATAAATTAAAAAGGCTGGCTAATACTTAGCAATAAGAAAGCTAATATTGTAAAAATATGAATGACATTTATGCTTTATAAATATCTTTCAATTTAGCAATTCTTTTCAAAAGAATTATAGAAACATAAAATATCCCTTATGCGGTAATCAAATTTGTATAAACAATTTTTTATATTACAGAACTTAATAATCTTTTAGTAAATTACCAAAATGTTAACTTATTGATGTTTGATACCATAGATGCTTTTGATAATGCAAAACTGTATTCAGAAAAAAAGAAACACTCCCAAAATGCATATAACATAACCCACCTCGCAACCTAAATTCTCTTAAAACGGTGGTGAAAGAAAAGCTTGTGGAAACGTATTGAAATAGAAATGTACAACTTGTGGAAATAAATTCTGACTCCGCAATTGAATTTTAATTCATGGTGGCGCTTTCTTTCAAATAGATCGCAATTTAGACAGCCATAACAAGCACTGTATCATTTTCCGTTGGTGGCGCTAATGGACTTGAGGAAAACATAAAATCCCTGCACCGGACGCCATCTGCTCTAGAAGTCATATGCCATCATTATTAATGTCTGTACCAGGCCATTTCGAAGAAGTGCTGCTCGTAACGGGCATAAAATCCTGGCACTCTCATTAGGGGCATCTGAGTGTTGTTCCTGGTGCTGAAGTGCCGAAGTCCCGCCTCCTCCTCAATCCTTTTCAGCAGCTTCAGAACTCGAGTCCAGTAAGGGTTATCCGGAAGGTGGATCTCCATGCAGAGATGGTTCACATGCTGCAATTATCGAATAAAAATTTGATTATTACATGTGAATGATTATGGCAAGATTATTGTATTAAGAATTCTGTATTGAAAATGAAGTTGAGACATATTCGAACTTGGGAAACTAGATATAAATTATTAGTTCAAAAGCCTGAAGCTTATTTTTTTAAATATTATTTTATTTTTCACAAAAAGTACATTGCGTTTTATTTAATTATTTTACTGATATTCAATAAAATTACTAAGTCACTCAGAAACTAAAATGATTAAATTTATCTTTTTTAATATTTTTTCATTTTCGTAAATTTTAATAGAATGTAAAGTATTTTTCTTCGTCAATTTGAATAATTGCCTTATTGCACCACCCACAGAAAAAGATTTTATACTTTTGTAATCATATTAATGAACCAAGCATTTCAAAAATTAAAAATTTATATGAAACATTGATTTTTACAATTTATCTTGATTACCGCATTGACATTTGAATGACTCATATTATACATAATACTTCTTGATATAAGTTTCACCTAATATTAAATGCCGCTTAAATAAAATTTAAATTAAACTTTACATAATCTAAATATTACTTTGTGTGGGATGAAAATTATTGCTCTATATATTTGGGACATATTCTCGATCAAAGTCACATTTTCAGTTTATTTCATTGTTTAAATATACTCGAAATTATTAAAAATAAAGCACCAAAAAATAAAGATCTGATGAAAATAAAATTTAACACGCAATGATTCAGATAAGAGATTCACTTGATTCTAAAATCAAGACAATTAAATGAATACAGTGTTCGCAGTTGAACAAAAACAACGCAAAATCAGTAGCTCATCCTTCTGCCATGCATTATAGTCCACCATCGAGTTGATCGGGAGTCCTATTGTCCTGAGGAATATGGGCCCAAACTTTTTAAGTTGTCATCTCCAAGTCATGTGCAGACATGTCATTAATATAGACAAGCACTCCAAGTCATGTCATTAATATAGACAAGCACGTACTAATATAGACAAGCACGTATGCAGAGTGACACAATGGCATCTGACGTTTCAATTGGTCCCATATATGCTTTATTTGGAAGAAATCCGAGGAAGGGTCTAAACATAACATAGCAAGTCTTGAGCAATTCGAGATGTATGAGGACGAGCATTACCTTCCTGGAAAATCGCCCCAGAGATTATATTTAACGAAGATTTATATAGGATCGAAGAATATCGTCAACGTAACGTTGACCAGTTAATGCTCCTAGAACGAATCGGCATTCATCACTAAACCCCACATTTTGTCAATCTGTGACATTCCACATTGTTCTAACTTGTCATCGCTGTAAACGGAGTCGCCAATGTTTCAGTGTAAAAAGGGAGCACACGGAATAGGCATTTGGATCACGGACTCACTACCGCAAGATGTCTGGATATAGTTTACAGAATAATTGACCCCCTACCTGCGACTGTATCGTGGAAGGAGTCGCTGGGTTCCACGACTGCTTGCTACACAATTCTTTAATTCATTCATTTCGATCTATTCTGAATGTCACCAGACCCGGCACGTCGCATGTGGGTACTATTTCGTGCCCCCCACGTTCTACAAGATGTTCTGGTGGCACACTTCGAACGATTCACTTGACTAGCAAAACGTGCTTGTCTATATTAATTCCTAGTACTGACATACTACAAATTAATATAGATAAGCACTTATAATACAGACAAGCACGTATTAATATAGACAAGCACGTATTAATATAGACAAGCACGTATTAATATAGACAAGCACGTATTAATATAGACAAGCACCATAAGACATATCTTTAACATTGCATCTAGTAAGTAAACATAATCATTTTTTGCTTGAATATCAATGTATTTTATTAAAAAATTTCTAATTTTTCTTCAGTTTTTATGTCTTGAATTTAAAGATGAAGAAAAAGGACTTATTTTCATGAATAATTATATCAGTACCTTCTTGCTAAACAACTCATCTTAAAGTGCAATTTAGATTTGCGTAAAGAAACATGTTAATTTTAAAAAGTACAATAAAACTGAAAAAGAATACTGTTTAAATTAAATTGAGATTGACTTTTAAAATTTAATTTACTGTATCATATGCATTACCGATGCATGACTTATTAGTATCTAGAAATACTTCTAAGTATCTGCACCACTGTTTCTTTTGTTGAAATTAAAAATCACACACAAATATTGTGCGGAAAATTCCATATACTAAAATAATTTACTGAATTTGTAATTATGTTTATAAAAACACACACAGCATATACATAATTATACATACTTATATTAATATATACTTATGTTTTGAAAATTCCATTTCTAGCTGTGAAGTTAATAACTTATCACAGATAAGAATGGAATTTTCAAAACATATGTCATGATATTTAAAAGTACAACTGGGAAACAATAAGATAGGTACAAATGAAAATGAATACTCGTGCTGTCAATTTCATCAGCGCGTTTTTAACAATGGTGACACAGGTATACTTTTCTTGCTATTAGCATAAAACAAAAGTTTAAAGGAATAAGACAAAGCTATTATAGCGTAAGACAAAAGGCAAAAGCTTAAAAATATGGGATAGCTGCCCAAAAATGTGCAAATGGCAAAACTGAAAATAAATGAAGTGTATAACAGAAAATGGGCAAATATGCAAGTAAATAGGTGCAATATAAGATGACGTTAATGAGAAATATTTTTGTTGTTACCAGTAAATGAAAAATTCAAATTAAGCCATTTATATATTTGAGAGACTGAAGTTTTAAATAATGAATAATTGAATTAATTATATATAAGTAAACAAATAATGAATTTATATTCAATATAGTCAAAGATGATAATTGCTAATTAGAAGAATACTGTAATATCACGCACACGCATATATAGATAGTTTTTATATTTTACTAATTATATATGCACATAAATTTAATTATTCAAACATCTGTTCCTACTTTCATTATTCACTTACATTTAGAAGCCCCTTTGAAAGAATGTCTTCTAACACAACATATTCAGCTCCTTCAATATCGAGTTTTAAAACGTCAATTGTTTTGTTCCTATGCCCTAGCTGGCGTAGAATCGAGTCCAACGTCCTCATATTCCATATTTGACCAGCCACATCTCTAATAAGGGAAAAGAATTCGATTGTTTAAAAAATACATCATAGGTTGTGTAAAAGCACAGTAAAATTTAACTTTTTAATACGATATGTAAATTTTTATGGGCCCCTGAAGGAATAGTGATATCAATGTTCTTCTGCTTGGAACTTATTGAAAATTTGATTTATTATACTGTAGTACAGTTTTATGCAAGATTATTCTTCAGCCTTTGGAGTTTGTGTATCGATGTAAAATAATCTAAATAAATAATTATGGAATATAAAAAAATCAAAAGCAATAAAATGTGCATGATACAAAGTATATAAATTCGAAAATGTCCTTTCTCACAAGCCTATTCTTTGAAAATGAATAATTGAATTTACTTGAGTTATATATAAAAGTTAAATTTAGACATGGCAAGTATTTAATTGGAAAAAAAGATGAGTATTTATACTGATAAGTATGTGCTCTTCAGGCTATGTAATTGCTATTTATCCTTAAATATTATTATGCAAGCGATGATGTCTTTCAATTAATGCCATATAAGGATTATTTTAAAAGATAATCAATGAAAAATAGCTTATTTGTATGTTATGATTAGTCAAATGTTTCACTTCTATAAAAAGAAAATTAAATTTTTTTATATATAAAAAAGAAGTTTTTAACTTGTTATGCCTTAAACTATAACAATAAAAGCATTTCTCCATTATTTTGTTATTATTTGAAATTTGATTGAAAAAATCTTTTTTTTTCTTATACAAACGTACTTAATATATTTCTTTGCGTCAGTTTTTTTTTTTTAAATTTAAAATTCATAATAAAGCACTTGGGAGTACACATACCTTAAGAAAGTTGTCGACATACTTCAAATTTGTAAATCGCGTACTTCTTAAATAATATATATATAACATATGTATAATATATTTACATAAAATCTTTTAGAAATTCATTTTAAAATTGATAATTATTTATTTAGTAAGGTTATAAAAATGATGTAAAAAATAACAATAAATTGAAGGTTATTCGTAGAGCTAAATATTATCAAATATTGTTAAATATTACTAAAATATGCTGCTAAATATTTTCAATCAATAAATTGCTTTCAACATCAAAATAAAAATTTAATATTAATTTAGTACAAGCTTTAAAATATAGCTGATGTGTTTTTAATAATCCAATTTCGTACAAATATTTTTTTTATATTTTTAGTAATATTCTAGAATTTCAGTTTATTTAGATAGAATTTGATTTTAAATTAAGTGTTATACAAAATTAAAAAGAATGTAAGCATTTAAAGCATAAATATTTTTTTTCATAAATTTTAAACACAATTAAAATAGATTAAAAATTTAAACATAAAATTTTAATTCAAATTCTTATTATTTCATGTTTTAAAAAATGTAACAAATAAAAGTATGATATTTATTTTGCATAGTAAAATAGTCTTAAATTCAAAGCATAATCATCAAAGAGTTATTGTAATATTTTAATTGGTTGAAATATCGAAAACAAAATATCCGCAGTAAGTAAATAACATTTTATTCGATTTTAAAAAATAAAACATCGATTCCGTTTAAAATAATTTACTGATTCAACATAATTTTGCTCTCAGCAATACGAGAGCAAGTAGAAAATAGCCTTAAGCAAATTCTAGTCAATGCTTATTATGCACACACAAAGTATTAAATCAATACACTTTCCGAATAGGTAGTTGTAAAGGGAATGTTTTCACCTGAGGGAAGAACAATTCGATGTTTATGAATAATTCCGATGAGAGAATTGGATTTGTTGTCTTCAGTATGAGTTGAAGTGTATTTCTAACATTTGTTTTATGCCTTAGAACAATCTGCGGATAATTTTTGTTGTTGAAATTACAATGCGATTATATTTTTTCAATAAGATAATATAAATCCATCATGAAAATGCAAGAAAAAAAATACTTTACACAAAACATTACTAGATAATTATCATGATTAATTAATTTGAAATTAACACCTCAAGGTAATTAAGAAATTTGTTCGCTAATACTTAGAATAATTACAGAAAATTTTTTAAAAATATTTGTTCAAAGATTTTCCACAAATGGATCTTTAACAGGATTTATTATTTCCGTTTCTGTACACCAAATATTGTTTTATTATGTTAAAGTGAACTATATATAATATTCACTAAAAGTTTTTATCAACATTTATTCGTATTTTACTCGATTTCCTACTTTTATTTAAATATTGATTTTATTTCTGTTAACATGTAACTGAAAAAAATATTTATACATGTGTTGCTGGTTGGGTCATTCTGGACTTTGAATCCATATAATCCATAAATAGATAGGCTGATTGGAATAAATTAATACAAATAATTTACAATATCCACTTCATAACCTTCTCAAAAGTCTTTTCATAGCCTTACATCCATATGTAACCAGGAAGAAGCTTGGAAACCTCCAAACGTACACTCAGACAGATTTGATTGTATAAATCAGAAAAATCTCTGAAAGCATATTAAGGAGTTGAAGCTTCCATTGGGTGAATCTCACGAATGATTATAGTTTTATTTTATGTAGAAATCAACAAGCAATGCTTTAACAATTCATTCATCAAAAATATTCGTATAATGATTGCGTTGATGATCAAGGATACTGTGGTTGTAAAATGCTCACAATTTCGAATGCTAAAATGATTGAAACTGCGAATGTTTCTCGATAATTTTTGATTCTCTCAGATAATTTATATTCTTTCATGCGGTTTGCTTTTCCGTTAAGTTATCAAATAATGCACAAAATTATTGCATTAATAAAGAACACTTTGAGCCTTTCCTAAGTCCTACTATCTGCCTCATCGCAGTGGGAGGTTGCTCCTGGACGGAATGGGCAAAATACGTTGGGAATATATTCTCCTAGTAGGATAACCCTAGGAATGACATCCATTCCACTATGTTCAGCTAAAGCTAGCAGACGCTAGGGGCTAAGTCAGACTTCTCCCTTTGGTACCCCAGGTCCTTGGATCAATTGAAGCTGCTCCTTTCCCATTATTATGAAACCAAATTCGAACCAGAAAGTCTTTCTGGAGTGTCACTGGTGCAAGGCTGATAAGGCCTTCCCGAGACATATTCTTGACTGTCTGAATTTTAATGTGAAGAGGGTTTTGGAGAATCCTATTTTATTTTTAGACTTTTTAACGATTTTTGGTTGTATGCAGACAGTTTGGCTTAGCTACACAATCTGGGATTAGAAACAACAACATTTTGAGCACTTTATGATTCTGTAAATATAATTAAATATAAAAAACATAATGTATATTATGAAAAATCGAAAGATTTCAGTGTATAGAACTGTAATCAGATTCACGATTATCTACGGATTAAATTTTGATTTTGACACATGAGAAAATGCTAATAATTAACTACAGAATGCTAAAAGGCACCCCTCTCAGCTAATCAGAGCTTGGAAAAAAGATACTACCATAAAACCCAAAACTTTTTAAAGAGAAAGATATAATAATCAATATAATATCAGGAAGAAGGGAATGGTTAGAACACTAAAGAGAAAGAATGACAACGAATGGCCAAAACAGTTTTTAAAAGCCAATGACAAGCTCAATGAAAATGTGGAAAACTGAGAAAGAGAGGGACGCATGAAAATGAAAGAGATTTTAAAATTATAAGTCAGCAGCTGCAAAACTAAAGCACGAGATTTTGTTCTTGATTATTGCTTTAGTTTTACAATTACTAGGGAACTGAAAGCCATGAAGTTAACTATAGATTGTAATGCCTAGCAAATCTGTGATGATGTTGTTAGTTTTTTTACAATGTTAAACTTCAACTGATATTTATTGAAGAACGTAGAAGTCATAGATTGATGTTTCAATATTTTTTTAACATGAAAGATAAAGGTATTTTAATATATTAAGAATTCATATTTGTATTTTTAATATTAAAATTCTCCTTTTTTATAATCGTCGATTATCACGCAAAACTGGAAACAACAAAACTTCGCCAATGGATTAGTAAAAATCAGTTTATTTGCCGCCGTTACAGAACTTGAGCTGTTGAAAAAATAATAGAACATAAATAGGGAAAGAGTAGGAAAAATTGTAGAACATTATTTCTAATAAAAACATAGAAGTATTGAAGCTTTAAAAGTATTAATTAAAATGTGCTACTCTCTTATCTTTAATTAAACTCATCCATCAATCAAATTATGGATATGTTAAAAGTCTGATTTGTGTATTTCTGAAAGAAGCAATGGATTCGAACACGTATAAGGCATAATTTATTAATGCAAAACTTTTGTAATTAATTTTACTTCTCTTTCTTATATATTTTTATTATAATTATTTATTTGTGAATCTACAAACATTTATCATTCTCCTTTTAGAATCAAAGTTGTATACTTTAAGTACTGCGCCATCTGTTTGTGGTTTAAAAACTAACTAACATGTTTCCAAATTACCTTCTGGGCTGTTTCCAATAATTTCTGGTGTATTCTAACAACATATGTCCGTCAAAAAATGGCTAGATTTATTATTTTAAAGCTGTTTTCCCATTTAGTTGTCTAAGCATCACAATATCTGCCTTATAAATGTCAGATATATCCTCCCCTTTAACCATACAGATAGGGATTGGATTACTTCTCTATAAATCCGATAATACTACAATTTTATTTTCTCACAACACAATTTACTACTCTCCATTAAGCAATACTACCTTAATTAGTATTTAACATAATGCAAAGAAGAAAATCTTTAATGTTTGATTAACTAGGTTTGACGAAGGTTGAAAAAAAAAGGTGATTTTTATTGTATTAAATTCGGTTTTCTTTGAATAATTATTATTAATTGCTGCAGAGGTCTTATTAAATGAAAGTTTTTTTTTAAATGTATTTTTAGGATAAATTATAAAATGTCAATATTTTGTTATAAGTGTTTTATGTTACATGTATCTATTTGTTTCTTAATTTATTTCATTATTTTTTATGTTTAGATAGCGTAAATTTTTTTTAAAATTTATTACAGTATGAGAAATATGAAAAAATAGTTCAAAAATATGAATTCTTTTCGTATGGAAATTTCACTTTTAAATAAAAAATATCTGTACTCACTTCTTTTGCAGATTTTCCCTCTCCATAGAAAGGCTTTTTTTTTTTTTGGTGTTCCTCAAATTGGTATTGTGTCGTATCTTTTCTACGAAGAATGAATTTGATCTACTAAAGATCACGTTGGCATCCTTTGAACGAACTGGTCATCCAGATTGTGAAAGGATGACCACGCAACGCTTTTTTGAAGTGTCAAAAACGTGGCAATAGATGGTAAATTCATTGAAAGATGTGTACGTGTGCCAGATCAAGATAAGACAGAGGATCAAGAGAGTACAATTTATTCTTTTTCTGTTGTATAAGGCTTCATTTCTAAGGACAAAAAATTTTCTGAAAATATTCGGTCAAAAAATAAGCTTTTTTATCTCAGTTATCGACTTTATCCCTCTAATCTAATCTCCGTTGAATATTTTTTGCTTACGAAATTAAAATTATAAAAAAAAAAAGAGCAATTTTAAAAAAGTTGAAGATGTAAGCAGGAAAAAGTGTGGAATCGTTTCTTTGGAATATGAAAATAAAAAGTACATAATTTTTTTTATGCATAATTTTCTTACATTTATAGTATTAATCACAGAAAAATGTTTTTTGAATAAAAGGTTTACAATATTATTTTATTTATTACACTTAATTTTTTAATCAAATTTTAGTTTTGTAGAAGAATTATCACTTAAAAGTATTTAAAGTATTATTTGTACGAATTAAATGTTTATTCTTAATATCTATTTCCTTGGCAGAATTCCTTTCAAGTTGAAATCATCTGTTTAAGAAAAAAAAAACGTATTATTTAATGTTTTTTTTTAATTCCCTGAGAAATGTTTTTAAATATTTGCATTATTTTCATAAGGAAACCACTAACTGAAAATTTATTTAAGATGTGTATTTTTATAATATGCTTTTGTATTTTAGAATAAATTTAAATTTAGACAATTGCTGTGACATCGAAATCCAGACATATTTCTCGATTTATAAATTAAAGGATTTCAAAATATCAAAACTTTAATTCTGATAAAACTAAAGTTTTAAAATCTTTTCGTTAAAATGCTTATTTTTTTATGGTAGCATAATGGTAAAATCGTTTTTATATAAAAGAAAAGCGCAAAACTTTATCTACAATAGTAAAATATATGCCTGGACTCTCCTATGCAAAAAAGGAATCATTTATAGATCATTAATTCGATTTATATACATATATATGTGGGTGTGTTGTTGCACCAGCTGGCTTCCCGGTACTTAGCCCTGAGTTGGGATCTACCAATCAGATAGAAACAGCCGAGTGGAGTTTTCGTGATTTTGAAGCAGGACCAAGCAGAAGACCCCCAATATTTGGCCTGCCAACCTCCAGAGGTACCATTTCACTTGGAGGACATTGCGTCCACGCCCAGTTTTAATGTGACCCGACCACTTTTAGCGAACACGACGGATCTTCGGTCTGCCGGGATTAGAACTCACTACCTTCTTACAATGAGAACGATACCCTTACCAACCAGGCCATCCCGGCCTAAATGTGTGTATGTGTACATAATAAGAATTACAAACGTTACTTAATCATGCACAGTACGGAATTTAACTCTGAAATTGCATGGAAAATGTAAAGTAAAAATTGTTTTTAACTAATTCAACTCAAAAAAATAATTAAAAATTTTTAAATGTAGCAACATTTTAAAAAATTTAATTATTTTTTACAAATTTTCTTTTTTATTAAATTAAAATAATTTTTAAAAAATTGCAAATTTATTTATTTAAAAACAAAAATATCAAAATCTCTATTTAATATATATTTTTAGAAATATTTATTTTTTGGTTTGGTTTATTTTTGTAAAAACAGATATAATTTTAAAAAGGTAACATGAGGAAAAATAAAAAGTCTTACATTTTACCGTCGAATTCTCCAACACCTAAATTGTAGAACCATATGTCTTTGCTGTGTTGGTGGTCTTCAAGTCCCATGCTGGGATCGAACGAATAGACCTGACAACCAAACTTTTCTTGTATGCTCTCATCGAAAGACCATTCGTTTGCTATTCTATACGTGGGGAAGAAGTATTTCTATATTACTTGCTTGAAAACATTTAACTAATTTTAAATTACAAGCATATTTATCGAGATTTTTATAAGCTTGTCAAATTACCAATTGCAATTTTGTGAATTATGTAGTCTAATAGTATTTTGACTAATATATATGAAATTAGAGATACAAATTATGCTATCTAAATATATTTAAACTATGAAGAAATGAAAATAATAACATTTATCAGTTTCGATACTTAAATCAATTTTTTGGTGAGTTTTTGTTGTGTTAGATTTATCCAAAAAGATCCGATCATTAAACAAAGATTTTTAATTGTATTTTGGAGGAAATACCAAATCTGAAGTTATATTATTATCCGTTGAAATGTTTCATCACACATAAGTGATTTGGCTTCCATGGTAAAGAAAATGCCTTAACTAGAGAAATAAATATTTTACTTATAGCGTAAATATCTCTATAATTAAATTTGTTCTATCGAATAGTTTTTTATGTCCTTTAATATAATTCCAAGACATAAATAAATTTATAAAATGCCTTTTCTTTTAAAATTATTTATATTAAATTGGCAACTTGGTAACTGTTTCCATGAAATTTCAACCCATATTAGCGAAACAATGACATTATACCATTATATTACATTTCAATTATATGTAAATGTATGTAGTCATATATAATGTAATTATTAAGTATTAGTTAAGCAATTTGCTTTTCATGTCATAAGAATCCTAAAAGTCTCTTTCCACGTAACAGAATATATTATCAGATTTCAAATAAAGAGCTTTTTGTAAAACAAAATGTATCCAAATTCTCATTTAGATTTATATACAAACTAACAAAATAAAAGAAACATTTATCACTAATAGTGTAAAAGAGCAGGGAAACGTTTTTCCTTTTTCTTTTATAGAACAATTGTGATTTTGATGCCGCATAACATTCTCCAAAATGACAGATGGAAATATGATACTGAGTTCAGTGTCTTTGACCATCTCAAACGGTGTGATTCAAACAACATATTTATCGTTATTTTCCAGATTTATTTTCTTTTGCATTTAATTTGCCACTGAAATAACGTTATGAATCTCAGTTTAGATTTTTCAGTAGTTAATAAATTTACTAGAATTGTACATTTCTCTCACTATTTCATACAATACGTGGACGAAGTGTTCATGCTAGAAGTGCATTATGTAACTCAAATCAAAGAAAATACGTGGATAATAAAAAAATTGAGAAACAAAAACTATAGATATAATATACTACAAATATGTTTCAATGAATTTATAAATATATGTGGATTTAATGGAAATATTTAGTGTTAAAATCGGGGCAGAGAAATTAGAAACAAATATACAAAAAAAGAATTAAAATATTTAGCTAGTCAAATTCTAAGGAAGCAACACTCTTTATAGTTCTTATTTTAATGATTATTTTGCTAAATTGTGAAAACTCCAAACGAAACAAAAGAAAGTCTATAGCAAAAAACAAGTACATTAATTTTATACTAGTGAAACGATACACACACACTTATATATATATATATATATATGTGTGTGTGTACTTTTAACTTAATACATATACATACATATATTAATATACATAATATTTAATGTATTTGCTAATACTGTCACCGTTTGAAATGGCTTTTGAATGTGAATTTTTTTTATTTTAATATAAATTAATTAAAAATCATAAATATTGGTAAATATCGTAATTCTCATTCATAATAATACCTGCTCAAAATGATAATAAATATTTAGTGACAACCTATTTTGAGGTTATTATAAAAACATTAAAGAGTATCTGTTACAAAATATTATATATTAGAAAAAATTAAGCCCTAGATAAGGAAATTCGACATCTTCATAATTTTGCTAAAGATAAAAAAAATTATTAGAAATTTTTGTTTTACTAACTTGTAAAAAAAACAAAGCTTTTTTTCGTAGTTTTAAAACCATTTTGGTAGCTTCACAAACTGATATTTAATGCAACATGAAGTCCACATTAAGTTACAGTTTTCCTCATCCTCACTGATTGTATTGATTCTGCCGAATGAAGAAATAATACATTGACAATATTTTGGAACGATTCGAATTGCCTTCGCAATACATCCTAAACATTCTACATAGAAAATCAATATAGATTTTTCAGAATACCTAATTTTACATTTCCTGCCAATACATGATTGATTGATTTTTTAGGTTTACTGATGCAAGGTCCAATAGTGGACATTTCTGCACCGTACAATATTTAAAACTGAAGGTTCCTGCCAATACATGGATTGCAATATTAGTTGTAGTGATGCATCATATTTAGTTATAAATTCTGAATGGAACCTTTGATATTCCTGATTTAATACATATATGCGATTTTCATCAATATTGGCCGAAAAGCAGATTTTATTGTTGAAAACCTCATTTCCCCTTAAAACATACAATCACTTTGTAATTTAAGTGATCCATGTCCACGTGATCAGGTAGGGAAAAAAAACCATAACTTTCATCCTTCCTACAATACACGCTACAATAACACTGGACTGTACAAAACTTTTAATGCCACAGACCTATTAATACACAGTGTTCTTCATGATCTGGTATTGAACTCGTTACTTTCCAGATACAAGAGCCAATCATTGGGCCTCAAAAGTTAATTTGTAGAAAGTAGTTAGCAGGTTTGGTTCTTTGGGTGGTTTTTCCATTCAGTAGCACATCGATTACATTAAATGTCTACCATTTATATCTTTAAAGATAGAATAGGATAATTATAGTTAGATTTAATGAAGTTTATAAAAACTCTTAACAATATAAAATAGTTATCATATTTTCTGTCGTCACACGTCTCATTTTAGAAATCTCTAAAAGATTAAAATTACCGTGAAAATATGCCATATTTAAATTTAACAAATAAGTTCTATAATTTTTAAAATTTTTAGAGTAAAAGCGAAATACACTGAAATATAATTGTAATAAAATGCCTCCCGATTACAATAGGGTGAATCAAACGAATTTTAAGACACATATAAAAAAATTTTGTGCGTATGTGATCCAATAGTAGGCAAAGAAAAATATATAATTCTTATATAAATTAGAATAAATTAACTATATAGACATATTCCTGCTTTAAAAATACAAAGAAACAATCGATAGTTTATATTCATAAATTGTATTAAAAATCTTGAAGCTAACTGATGTCAATCATGCAGAAATAATTTTTTAACAGAAAATAATTACTTATAATGAAAAATAAAGTTCTGTGTACTATCTTGCTTATGTTGGTGTATCTGACAAAAAGATTATCCCCCTTAAGATAAGCTAATACTTATTTGTTTGCTAATTCACTCTCACTTTTAGTAAACTAATTATCATAATTATATACCTAAGTTATTTGTTATTATTGTTGGAACTTAAAATTCTTCATGCCTGATAAAAACTCATTCTATAAAATATGCAATGTAAAATTACAAAAAGAAATAGTATACTCGTTTTAAATATGCGACATTCTTTTTCGGCAAATCAACACATTTCTTCTCTCACAAAAAAGTTAGTATTAATACAATTATATTCTGCTATTGAATAAAAAGTTTGTTATTTTCAGTTAATTCTGAATTGTGGGTTGTTTTCCTCTAGTAATTATCAGTTTTGTTACGATTCTCCCCAAAGAATACTTTAGAATGGTAGTAGGGATTCATCATCATTATACCATAATGCATAGTTTATAGTTTTCTAAATATAAAATATCGACTCAGGTATTAGGAAACCCCCGTTAATACCAAATATTATTACTATCTTCCTTTTTTGTGTCTGTTGCTGCGTCCTTGTAAACACAAAATGAGTGCAACAAGCGGCGCCAATTATTTTATTCACATTCTTTCGATTTTATTTGATTCGCAGAAAGTTAGTAAAATACTAAGCGATTCAAATTATATTATGTTTCTACCGAGTTTATTTAAATATATTTTTTATTTGATACGTCATCATTCTGATTTCTGCCATACAATTAACCATTATCAAGGGTTATTTGTGTGTATATTAAAGATCAGTGCGTAATAATTTGTAATATTTTTCGATCAACTGTGAAATATTCTGATATATATTTCAGTCTTCATTAGAATAAAATTAGCATTCACTGCTGCATTTGAAATATTTGCTATACTGAAATTACAATACTTATTATAGTGAGATCAATTTTTCCATTTCCGATAGATATTTGTTATAACCATTAATCCAATAAAATATTCAAAAATTCTCTGATATATATATATATATATATATATATATATATATATATATATATATATATATATATATATATATATATATATATATATATATATATATATATATATATATATATATATATATATACTATCACATCATAAGTAAGGGATTCGGATTTCATTTTAAAAGAACTGATGTCGATTGCAACAATAAAATATATTATGTGATCAATATATAAGTAAGATTATGTTGAAGATTATAATTCCATTACATTTGGTCGAATCAGATTAGACTGAATAGTAAATAATGAAAAAAATGTATGTAACGTTACAATTCTTATATTTTCTTATTTATATTTCATAGTTAACAATATATAAATAAACCCTAATTCATGTTACTCGATCATCTTAAGTGGTTTGATCTCAGTTTCATACCAATCTATGACTTGACTGAATTAATGCCTCTGGGACTTTGTATAAGGGGTCAATTTCTGTACAAATCGCTTTCACCTAATTGTTATGTAGCTGATGAATACCAAGATGTCCCGGAACACTAATTCATGTTACTCGATCATCTTAAGTGGTTTGATCTCAGTTTCATACCAATCTATGACTTGACTGAATTAATGCTGCTGGGAGTTTGTATAAGGGGTCAATTTCTGAGCAAAACGCTTTCACCCAATTGTTATGTAATAATACCAATACCAAGATATCCCGCAACAGTCTATGGTATATAGAAGGTATACTATGGTATATCCAGTGGATACCTGCACATGTTGGCATTGAGGAGAATGAGGAAGCAGATAGTTTTGCAAAGGAGGCGAGAGACCGTAACTACCAGCACCGTAACTTTAAGAGACGGTATTGCAATTTTAGATACAAATTAAAAGAAAAACACATCAAAATGGAACATCATTTATGTTTTATTAAAGCAGACAGGATTATTACCAGGGCTATTTCCAGACTTAGAACCCAATACTTCTGTGAAATGACTGTTAATGCAGATGGCACCAGATATTGCAAATCCTGTAGGAAATGGCTAGAGGAGGAGCTCACTCTGGGACATATTTTTAACTGCCCAGCCATCATAAGAAATTTACGGGCTATTGACAAATTTCCCTTTCAGAGAAATCTCTATAATGATAAAATTGTACGCATTGACAAAGCCGCGATTTCAACACATGTAAGGATTTAAGTTGACTTCAAATGGACACGACACCACAAACCAAATCAACCATTACATAAATAAGAGAAATTATTGATTAAAAATGTAATAAATTAGAATCGCATGCTAGTTTTAAAAAAAGTATAGTCTTTTGAACTATAAAACTGATTGAAAATTAGTATAATTAGATTGACATTAGTTTATTTAAACTTGGAAAGCATTTTCCACCAAAAGAACCCCTCAGGGGGTTTACCTTCTTTAGGTAAGCACGGGTGTCACAATCCTGAGGTACCCTAGTGATCTGTCCTCTACTTTCTTTTCCTCTCTCCACTACTCTTCTGCTTTTTTTCCTTTTCTCCCTCGTTGTGGTTGCCTCGTAAGAGGTTGAGGGCTCCCCTTGAGTAGCTTTCGCCACTCTGTTGCTTTTAGCTACTCTTGAGGACTAAATCACCCACGTGTTTGCCGTGCGTGGAGACCCGTGTCCCTGGAAAGGAGGATCCTGCTAATTGAGGCCTCCTGAGACCAACACATTGCTTTGGCCTCTGCTTCAGGTAAACGGGAGGTGTGTTGTGGTCCTCAGCACATCAATCGGCTTTATGGATCAAGCGATCGGTACATCTACTGGGTGACTCGTTAAGGGTGGAGACCACTTCAGGGATGTACCGTGAGCGTATAGGGACTGACTAGCATTGTTGCAGTTGATTTGCTGCATCCCCTTGTTGGGCTCCGTGGTGGGTGATGCCGTCTAGTCCCCGAATTTTGTAACAAACTATATGGATAACAAACTAAATTCTTCTCTCCCATGGGAGCAACAGTTACAAATGATGAATGCAAAGTATTTTATTGTTAAAAGAACTGAAGGAGGTTCATTTCAGTTTGTCTCGCCATTTGTCATTGAGAAGAGTATTTCCTCTCACCTTGGCGAAGTGAAAAACATACGAAGATTACGTTCTGGAGATATATTGGTTGAGATTGCTGATGAAAGGCAAGCAATACTGATACAAACGCTTAAAAAAATTGGCAATGTTGACGTTATCGTGCAGCCTCATATGACATTAAACTTCTCTAAGGGAGTAATTTCTGCGGCAGATCTGATATATACATCTACAGATGAAATTCTTGAGAATTTAAAATCTTAAAATGTCTGTGCTGTCAAACGAATAACTCTTAAACGAGATGGTGTTTCAATCAACACGAAACATCTCATTTTGACATTTTCAACTCCAGACTTACCAGAACACATAAAAGTTGCGTATATGAGATGTTCTGTAAGAGCGTATATACCAAATCCGCTGCGCTGCTTTCAATGCCAACGCTTTGGCCATTCAAAAATAGCTTGCAGAAGTAAACTGACGTGCGCTCGATGCTCTGACGTTGGCCACGATAGTGTTACCTGCAATGCTAAGGAGGTATGTGTCAACTGCAAAGGCGACCATCCTGCTTACTCACGATCTTGCCCAGCATGGCAGTTGGAAAAAGAAATTACTACCGTTAAAATAAAAAATAATGTGTCATATCCAGAGGCTCGGCGAATTGTCGCCTCATGTACACCACAGATAGGTATTAGCTATGCAACTGCTGCTAAGAAAGTCACCAGATCTTGCTGCACGCAAACTGATGCTATTTCGCAGCCTTCAACTACGCCATCTCCCAAACCAAAAGAAACAAAATCTTCAACCGTTATGCCAAAACTAACTTTTGCAAAATCAAGAGCATCCCAAGCAAAGAAATTAAAACTTGCAAAAGAAGGCGCTTGTAAGTCTTCCTTGACAGAAAGGAAAGCCAGGCTTACATTGGATGAAGATACCGTAAAACTGTATCCATCAGATGCTGATAGTTTGGAGGATTCATCAGAGACTCAGATGAGCACTGCTGGTGAATAACATTCATCCCATTAATGACTTCCTTTGTTTCATGGAATTGTCGAGGTTTTCGTTCTCGAATTGACGACGTCAAATCTGTTATCTCTCGCTACAACCCCGCATGTGTGGCTCTCCAGGAAACATTCCTGAAGCCCACTGTTAACACCAAACTGCGTGGGTTTCAATGCTTTAGAAAGGATAATGGTGGTGATGCGTCTGTATCTGGAGGAGTTTGTATATTCACATCAAACTCATATTCTAGTACAGAACATCCACTAAGAACTACACTACAAGCTGTAGCAGTGAAAATTCACGTAACATGTCTTATCACGGTTTGCAGCCTGTATTTACCACCAAATGACGTCGTAAATTCGGAGGAACTAGATGATTTAATTGACCAACTCCCAGCTCCATTTATACTCCTCGGTGATTTTAATGGCCATAATATTTTGTGGGGTAGTGAAGATACGAATTCTCGCGATCGTCAGATAGAGCAGTTCATATCTGACAATTGCCTCTGTCTGCTGAATACCGATGAGAAAACTTATTTCCACGAACCATCACGGACATTTCACTCTCTTGACTTAGCTATTTGTTCTCCATCACTCCTGCCATTGCTGAATTTTGCTGTCGGAAATGACCTCTACAATAGTGATCATTTCCCTCTAATCGTGTCTCAGGCTGGAAGTAATAGTGTGCGTCACAAACCACCTAATTATGTGTACAGTCGAGCCGATTGGACACTTTTCACGCAATTGGCTGTGAATAGCGAAACAAGAGTTGAGACAGATGTGATAGATGATGCCGTTAAATATGTTACCGACACAGTTATCCGAGCTGCAGATGTTACTATCCCTAAAAATTCCATCATTCCACATAAACACAGGAAACCTTGGTGGAATGAAAAGTGCCAAATCTCTTATAAGAAACAAAGGAAGCAATGGAATATATTTCGAAGATACCCTACTACGGAGAATCTTGTTGCATTTAAAAAAGCCAAAGCTCAAGCTCGAAGAGTTAGACGTCAGAGTCAAAGAGAATCTTGGATTCTGCTATGTCGTCAATCAATTCATCGACAGCAAGTAAACAATTATGGAGGAAAGTTAAAGCAGCCAATGGTATTTATCAGTATTATTCCATTCCCTGTATTAAAATCGGAGCTGCAATACACTCCTCAGCGGTAGATATTGATAATGTCATCGGTGAAACCTTTGCTAGTGTTTCCAGCTCTGATTCGTATAATCCTACTTTTCTAAGGATTAAAAAGAATCGCTGAGCGTGACACCTCTAAGCTTTCATGATCGACATATTCTACCCTATAATTGTGATTTTGAACTGTCAGAATTGAAGTCTGCTTTATCTAAAGCAAACGACACTAGCCCAGGACCAGATGGAATCTCGTATCAAATGCTCCGTCATTTAAATCATGATTCTTTATTAAACATATTTTCATTGTTTAATAGAATCTGGACTGAGCATGCTTATCCTACATCATGGAGAGAAGCGATAGTGATTCCAATATTGAAACCTGGCAGAGATTCAACTGACCCTCTGAGTTATCGTCCAATAACTCTCACGAGTTGCTTGTGCAAAACGTTTGAGCGTATGGTCAATGCTAGACTCATTTACGTCTTAGAGAAGAATAATTGCACACCCCTTCACCAAAGCGGATTTCGAAGAGGACAATCCACTATTGATAACATAGTAGATCTGGAATCCCAAATTCGAAATGCTTTCGTGAGGAGAAACCATCTTGTTGCAATCTTCTTCGATATTGAGAAAGCATACGATCGTACGTGGCGTTATGGTGTTCTCCGTAATATGCATAATCTTGGATTTAAGGGTAATCTTCCAATATTTATACAGAATTTTCTAGCTACTAGGCTATTTAAAGTACGTATTGGAAGTACAGTTTCCAATACTTTTACTCAAGCTGAGGGTGTCCCTCAAGGTAGCGTTTTAAGCGTAACCCTTTTTAACCTGTTCATCAATAACATACTTCATCAGTTACCATCTTCAGTTCATCGGAATTTATATGTTGATGACTTACAAATTTCATATCAGGGTTCAAACATGAATATAATTGAGAGACAATTGCAAACAGCTGTAAACAATCTAACTACTTGGTGTGAACGAAATGGTCTTAGTATATCTCCTAGTAAGAGTCACTGTGTCCATTTCTGTAGGAAAACTAGTCTTCATCCCGATCCTGTACTTCACATAAGCAATAGACCTATTCCTGTGGTCAACGAGATAAAATTTCGGGGTAATTTTCGATAAGAAGTTAACTTTCCTTCCGCATACTTTATATCTGCGGAAGAAATGCGAGCGATTGCTCAATATCCTCAAGGTGTTGTCTAATACATTTTGGGGTGCAGATCGCACTTCATTGCTCCGAATTTATCAATCAATCATTTTATCTCGTATTGACTATGGTTGTGTTGCTTATGGATCGGCTAGATCTTCCATTTTACGTAGATTGGACACCGTCCACCACTCTGCTTTAAGGATTTGCTGTGGAGCATTTCGTACATCACCCGTCTAGAGTCTATATGTAATCTGCCAACAGTTGCCATTAGACCTGCGGCGGATGCAGCTGTCTCTTAATTATTATTCAAAAATCATGTCCTCACCTCATCATCCCTTGCGTTCCACGATTCCAAATGCTGCTCTTAAGAGATTATATAATGCTAGACCATCAAGCATTCAACCTTTTCTCTCTCGTATTAAATCGATTATTTTGCTTTCTGACCTATGTGATGTCCGAATCGAGTCTACCGACCTTTACACACATTCATCGTGGTATAATCCACACATTATTGTGTTAAATCCCTTTGGTAAAAATAAAAAATCAGACACAAATACTGCTATTCTTCAACAGCTTTATTCATTCCATCGCTGTCAGTACACTATGTACACTCCAGTATTTTCGGATGGATCCAAATGTCCAGGATCAGTTGGCTGTGGAGTTTATCTTGATCATACCTCCTACAGTTATAGCCTTCACAAATCCTGCTCCATCTTCACTGCTGAGGCTACGGCTATATACCGAGCACTTCAGTTGGTAACAACTAAAAATGAACGTAAATTCTGTGTGTACACTGACAGTATGAGTGTGTTAGAAGCTTTGAGGAATAACAACTATAATTGCCATCCAGTTGCGTCTAAGATATTCAAATTAATTTATTCTGTTACTAACAAGGGATTTGAGATACTGTTTTGTTGTATTCCAAGCCACATAGGAATAGATGGCAATGAGAAAGCTGATGCTGCCGCTAAATCTGCAGCTACTTCCATTTTGCCTTCAATACCATCAATGGACATGAGAAAAGGATTCAAACATTTCATATATTCTCTTTGGCAGGAATCTTGGGACCTGCAAGTCAGCAACAAACTCCATTCCATATTTTCATACATCATTCCATTATCTGTTTTATCTCCACGAAGCGCAGATGTCAGACTGACTCGCCTTCGAATTAGTCACACGCGTTTCACCCACAAACATTTGATCTTAAGTGATCTCCAACCATGGTGTGAAAAGTGTGATGAACCATTTACAGTTTATCACATTTTAATTGTGTGCCCAGATTTTAACCATCAGCGTTTTAGATATTTTAATAGTAATATTTTAGCATTAGAAGATTTGCTTGGGGAACCACCCCATCGCAATTTATTTGCGTTTTTAAAAGACATAGGATTTATGAATTTTATCTGATTTAGAAATATTTTATTTAAATATAAGTTTTTAATCTTATACATGTGCATATTGTATGTTTACATACTTTTAATATATATTTTAACTATATTTCTATTTTATACTTTTTATGTACATTTTAACTATATTTCTATTTTATACTTTTAATGGGTGAAAAGAAAACTGAGGTATAATGTCTTGTGATTGGCGCAGCTTGTCTTTCTCTGGACCTTGTGCCATAAAAACCAACCAACCAACCATCCACCAAAAGAATTCTTATTAATGCTTATCATTCCCTACATTGCAGCTAAATCTGGTTTATAAATATATTATAATGAATAATTTCACTTTGTGTGTGATTTTTTTTTTTTTTTTGATTTTATTGTATTTATATACTCTACTAAATTTTAAATTACATCACCAAAGAAAACTTGTAAAATTTATTGGGGAACTCATATATTTGTTATGCACTATTGATATAAATAAGTGATTAACATTTTAGATTATAGTAATATAATTATTGAAAAAATTGCTAATAAAAAATTAAGAATTTAGCTAAAATTCAAAGGTATTTTTGAACTATAAATTGTGGAAATAGGCATTTAAATCAGCTTAATATGTGTCTTGCCTAAATTAATATTTTAAATTTTGCCTTAAGTACTCAAATAAGGCTATACTTAGACACCATGTTGATCATAGAAGTGTCTCAGCTTTTCACTCTTGTGATAACTTTGCTAAGGAAACAGCATTGCTTTGTGCTCTATGCTGTATTGAAAAATAGTTTCTGTGACTGTACTTTAAAATCTGACACAAGTAATCACTGTTACAATGTCATATTTTTATTACATATTTTTTTAATTCTTACTGCTCGTGATCAAAAAACAAAAAATTAAAAAAGCAGTTCGAACGGGTTTCATTATCATTATTATTTGGTTTAAGCTTAAAATGTGATAACATCTAATTTTGACTGTCAGATTGATGAAGAGTTGATTTAACTAAAAATAAAATATTGTAACAAATCAGCACACTTGAAGATAAAAGCAAACTTATATTAATTACCGAAAACTATAAGCAAAAAGATAAAAAATAAAAAAAAATTACACTGAGAATATTTTTTCATGACTTTGTGATTTGCGCAAAAATAATTAAACTAAGATATAATTAATAATTTATATAAATAAAATTTAGTTACATATTAAAAACCTATAAATATATTTAACACTATAGTTGTAGAAAGAAAAATAAAATTCTATATAATTTTTATAAAATACATTAAAAAATTATAAAACTCCTAATTTTTAATTAATAACTTATATTTTAAACTAGAGTTTCCGTTGTTCAAGTACTCTTACCCAAAAGAATACACAATACAATCCTCGCTTAAGCCAGGTCCTGGTTCCAAGCAGATGACTTTGTCCCCATCGAATTTATTGTTGTGTCGCTTTTTACCCCCGAGTATTTCCATGGTTTGGCATGGTGCCTGGGGGTGTAGGATGTACCGCATCAGACGGTCATACGACGCTCGCTCCCTCTCTCGAAGTAATAAGAAACTATCCATGTTTCTACCTGAGGAAAGGATTTACAAAATCGTTTTCATTGATTGAAATTATAAATTTTAAAAAAAAATAACATTTATAGAATATGGGACAAATGTAGTAGCAATATTAAAAATAAAATAGATCATAAGAGTCATAATTTTATTCAAAGATTACAATAGCAATATTTGACATTATTAATAAAATTTATATGAATATTTTTAATAGCAAAAAATACATACGTTCATTAGAAACATGTGTGGCGTATATTGTAAAAGATGCCTTGTATAAAAAAGGTTAGAAGGCATTAAAATATGTTGAGTTACGTTATTACGATACGTTTCCAGTTGCCAATATTTACCAAGCACGTCGCTGTCATAAGAATGCCGATGGGTGGCCCTCTGGCATTCAGTTTAAGAAACTTCTCTCATGTTAACCTGTCTTGTGTCTAAAATTTTATAGCAATTTGAAACAATAAATTTAATTGTTATCAACTTAAAATTAACTCTAACAGCTCCTTTTTGAAATCTCAGATCATTTTTGACTATAGAAAAAACTCATTAATGCAATGATAACCCAGCTCTGCATTTACATGGCACGATGCTCTGTGATTGGCAATGAAATATTTTAATATCTTACAAGACTTTAACAGATCACATTGGCATTCACTTCTCACAACAAACCGCGTCACTACGGACCTTTATTTAAATGTAGAACTAATAGTAATTATTATTTCTCTTTGAAAAAACATGTTGCAAAGCTTTTAACTAATTAAAATTTATATAATTCCAAAATGATGTTTTAATTTTAAAAAATAGTAAGGAATCTTAATTCAAGAGAAAGGCTTTTTATTTAATTTTCAATCTTAATTTATGTTTACTACGATCAATATGGACCATCCTTCCTTAATCAGAAATATTTCTTAGACATTGTTTATTTTTCTGGAGATTTTGTCCATTATCTCAGTGACAATGTAACTTTAGTTAACTTACCAATATTAAAAAAGAGTGGTAAAAGTACCCCAAAACTCTTACCTTTATTGTTATACTCTCCGAATCGGCACCAGAGCCTCACATCGGGTACCCAAAAGGCACAGCATATCAAAAAGGCTGTTCCCATAATCACAGTCACGTAGACTATCAGTCCCAGGTATTTCCGAACCATAATCACGCATGCACCAGAACTTAAACTCATGTACGACGTTTTATGCAGTTTTCCCCCATAACGATCGCATAAGTCATGCTTTGCCTGCAATGAAGATGAATTTTTTTTTTAATATTCATATTTAAAGTGTGCATATTTAAACGAATATGCATATTTTTTTTACTAAATTATTACATTTTTGTTCGATAA
The DNA here is from genome assembly GCA_030067965.1 of Latrodectus elegans. Lineage (NCBI taxonomy): Eukaryota > Metazoa > Arthropoda > Arachnida > Araneae > Theridiidae > Latrodectus > Latrodectus elegans. Next base: position 40,931,476 of record CM057815.1, read on the forward strand.
TATTGATGGTAAATCAATAACGTAATTTAAGCATTAATCACTAAATCGTTAACATCATTCTAATGCAAATAAGAATTTTCACATCTAATAACGAATTGATGATTTTGATTTTATTTATTCATTGACTTTTAAATTTCTATTTGATTTCAAAATTAAATGTTTACTTTTCCTTGCTATCTATCATTTAACACTTTTTTTTATTCTCTTATTATGTTTATTTAAATTTATTAAGGATATTACTATTATGTTTTTTTTTAAATACTAACCCCTTTCACACGAAGCAACATCCGATAATTTTTATATTTCCCCTTCAGAACTCTCGTTTCATTTTTACTATTGACATTATTTGCTAATTTGAACTACTTTTAATTCATACGAAGTAAAGTTAAAAGTTTTTACAGATCTGCATTTTCACCGTAGATTTGACACGGCTCTATATTTTGTTAGTTTTTATTTCAAGCAATTTAAGAATTATATTTTTGAAGAACAATTTGATCAGCTAGAAAAGATAGAGAACAAAATGCTTTGTGCTGAGCAGAGAATTCCAATTATAAAAATTGTCCCTGTTTATTATACTTTGTTGGAGAAAAGTCTTTCAGTTCAGTTTAGTTTAATCATTATAATATTTTGTGAGATATCATTATGCATATAAAAATTTTAGAGTGTAAATATCATATTTGGAGTACATTTATATTGTTGCTGTCATATATGGATTTTAATAGCTGATAAAATTAAAAATCATCGTGCTTAGAAATGGTAAAACTTCGTGGGAGTTAATACATTTTCTTTAGTGTGATGCTTAAGATAGATGCCATATAAGGTGTTGATGTTTTTATAAGGACGTGGTTGAAAATTATACACCTCTCTCTTTGAGGTTTTGTTAAATTTCTTCTGTCGACTAGAATTATAAATTAGAGACAGGTGAAGTAAGAATATTGAATGCTGCAGAAATTTTCATGATATTATTTTTTTATTGTATGCATAAACATATTTATATTAAATTCACTCCTATGAAATTATTATTCTCTTTTTGAAAATTGTTATCTAAAAAAAATACGTAATAGCTCTTGTAAATAATAAAATATTGAAAAGTATTTCTCCATTTCTCATAGTTGGGTAAAAATTTTCGATCAGTGAAAATAAAGCTAAATTAAACTCCTTTTTTCTGTAATTTAGAACGAAAATATTTTTAAATTTAATCAAATGAAATGCAAAATTATCTTTCAACGCAAATTATCTTTCAACGCAAATTATCTAGAAAAAGAAATGTATATCACTTCCTCAAAAGCAATGTAATTTAATTATGTATATTGTGTATTTTTATTTTTATTCATTTGGTGTTAATTTTATCGGGTATATATATATATATATATATATATATATACAGAGATATAGAGATATATATTTATATATATATACATATATATATATATATATATATATATATATATATATATATATATATGTGTGTGTGTGTGTTTGTGTGTATATATGTATATTTCCTTGCATTTTAATTCAATTATACTTTCAAAATATATCCCCATAGGAATGATTTTTGAATTTGTGGATTATGGCTTATACATGCTTCTTAAATTTAATTAGAGTAGATATATTTTTCTCAGTATTACAAAATTTTTCTTCGAAGAAAAGGTTTTCTTATTTATCGCTTTTGATCGTTTCTCACTCCCAAATTATAATTTTTATTGAATTTAAAACAATAGCTTAATTTGTTACGCACACACACATATATATATATATGTGTGTGTTACGCACACACACATATACACATATACACTCATATATATGTATATATATATATATATATATATATATATATATATATATATATATCTGTGCGTGTATATATGTATAAAATTTTTAATCGATTAACCTTTTTGAGCTAATTTGTATTTCATATTGCTTAAAACTTATTATTCAACCAACAATTTTGCATTTTTTCAACTTTCTTTTTCGATAAAGTTATTTAAAATCTAAATTGTTATAATTCTTAAAAATTACGTATAGTTGTTAACCTATTATCAATATTTTACTTAAAAGAGCAGCCATAAAACAATTGTAAAATTGAAACCAAAATTAAAAACTGAAATATTTCTCAATTCCTTAAAAGAAAATAAATTAGTTTATTCCTCGTAAAATATCACGAATTTCACATAAAGCTATTGAATGTAAGTACAAATATCGTTCCTCCGTCAAATAAATAAATTGTTAATTTGAATGTCTTAGCATTATTTTAAAATATATGTAGCTTTTAATGCTAAAATTGTATCAAATGTTATATAATTTTAATTGGAATAATAATTTCTAGGAAATTGTGAGAATTCACAATCTCTCTAATTTGAAATAAACAGTACGTTTTGAATAAAGTAAGCTAACTAATGAAATTCTTATTTATTTATTATATTTTTAATCCCTATTATTCAATAATGAATTCAAAGATCAAAATAAAAAATGCGTCATTTTGTAAGATAATGCATGAATAAAGAATTGATAATACATTCTGAATTATTTATTTGGAATACAACTTCTTAATCAATTACAAAAAAATATTTTTATTTATATATAAAATTTAATACATTTATAAAAGTTCCTTTTTTATTTTTAATGGGTTTTTAATTTTTTAAGCAATTCTTACCAAAAAATGTAGTACTTTTTAAATATTTTTTGAGATTGAATAAAATTATTTGAAACAAATTTTATAAAAAAATAACTATTATAACAAATCAAATACATTTTTAGAACATGTATTTCATAAAATTTTATATCAGTTTTCAAATGTGAAAAACCATTGTACCATAATGAGAAATAAAACAAAGCAAAATTTAATATAAATAAAACAAATAAATATAGTATGTTACACTCACCATTTTAATAAACTTAAAATCTGAAAAGAAAATTATGTTTTACATATTTTTATTATTAATGAATTTAATTAACATGATAATAATAATAATACCAAATAAAAATCACTTAATGAAACATAATTAAAAAGTGCTTTAGTATTCACCGGTATGAGTAGCTATCAAAGTTGAGATGAAAATGGATAGAAATTTTGTTCTTACTTACCTCATCCTGCCTACAAAACTATTTTTCTGTGTACCTATAAATTTTGAATGTTAGTGAATGGCAAAAATGCTTTATTATTTCCTGTTATTTATTCGCGATGGCTCTTCGGATGCACGTTAACTCGAGATTCTAATAAAGTAGAGAGGCATAAACATACTTTGCAAAGTAGTACTGCTCAATTTAAATCGCCATCTAGTGAATATTTCAAACAGAAATGTGATGTCGTTTCGGTTCGCTGACTATTAAGAATGTCGAGAGAATTTCTCATCATAGTAGATCGAATGCATTGAATAGAAGCACTCCTGGGATGTGATAAATTGAAAATTCAATCTGAAGTAGTGACAGTTCTTGTGGCCGAATGTACAAATACAAGATTTTTTTGTGCTTAAAATTGTTTGAATTTTATCATTTTTTTAAAAGTATTTTACTATAAAGCTAATTCTTACCAGTTGGTTAATTCCTGTACAAGTCTTCAAATTATGGCATCTCTTTGGGTTCCAAAAAGTCTCAGACATTCTCTGGTAGTTTAATATAAACATGAAAGATGACATTGTTAATATTAGAGAACAACTACAAAATATGTAATCTTTCTTAAAAGCAAAACAAAAAATTCTTTTTTTATTTCATTGTTATCCACTTTATCATTTGGTAGCAAAGTATCAATAATTTCGAATTATTTTTTTTAAATCTATTCTCATGATGTACTGTATTTTTAATTTTAAACACATAGTTAACTATTATTCATAATTTTCTTACTAAATATTCAGTAGAATCGTTTTGTTTCGAAATTTATGTTAATTAATTTCTGTGTCCAAATCTCAAGTAGGAAGGTAAATATAGTTGAAGAAGGTTAAATATTTTTTCATCGAAAATGCAGTAATGTTTTCTCCTTGTTATCAGGAATGCGGTACAGTCATATTATATATTAAACTTTTATCAAAAATAATGTTCTAGAAACTTTAAACACGAATATATAATTATTTTTCAAATAAACACTGTTATTTACTAAATTTTATTCTTATAATATTGTTTACTTTAAATAATTTGAATTTATTTCAAACATTTTGTTGCTTTGAATCTGTTCTGAATTCCAACTAAGTCAATGAACTTTAGTCATAAAAATCAGGAAAAAAAAACACACACACAAAGACATTAAATGTAATCTTATTCTCTTATGTTTTTATTTTAAATAAAACTACTGAGTTTTTTTTTCTTTAAAATTCTCTCGTTAGAACACAGAATAGATAAAAATTCTAAAATTAAAATAAGGACTTACGTTAATAATAACATAATAGGCTTTTATTAATTTAAATAAAGTGTTGTTTAAAACAAAAATAAGTTTAATTCATAACAAATAATGTTTGTATGTTTAATTGCACGTAGATGGCACTTTTGTAAGTAGATGTAATTTGTTCTATTTTCTCATATAGGGTTTTTATTTTATGTAAGTGGCAGTCTTTTGTTCATTGGTCTTGTTAAAGCAATGCAATTTTTGCTCAGAATCGCATTCAAATTTTATAAATTTTCTACAGTTCACTGCATTTTGTTTTCACCTGCTAATAATTTAAAACAATTGATTTTAAGTTATGATTGGCTATATTTGATATAAGTAATTTAATGCAGAATTTATTTTATAAAAGAGTCGAACATAAAAAATAAAATACATTTGTCATTTTTTTTAATTCATAAACGTTCATTTCATTAATATAATAGCGTTAATGCAAGAAATAAATCATTTTAAGCTCTTATAAAATAATAAAATCGAGAATAATTTGCATAAAATACATATTACACAAAGTGTAATCTAAGTATAAAAAAAATTAATAAATTGCGATATTAGTATATTTTCAATTATGCATCTTTTAATAAATAAAATTCGAATATTTCAAACTTATAGAGCATCATGCTTACAATATCCATTCCATGGTTTACATTTGACTTTCCTGCTTGTATTTCATTTGAATGCTTAATTTACTTTGGAATACAATACCAAGAAATAAATTGCTAGAATTTTTGTGTTTTGCTTTTACTGTTTCACGAAAACAGGTGAAACAACTTCGGAATTAACAGATCTATAATTTATGATTAAATATTTTAGTTGAAATTCAAAGACGCTGAACAATCGTTTTCATTACTTAATCATATTAGAAAAAATTACCATATGGTATATAAAAAAGAATCGCCTAGACGTTTCTCGCCAACTTTTAATGAATTACCATAAATATGTATGCATCTCTTTGTTAAAATGCATCAAAACTATTTCCTGTGGGAAACCACATGAAATAATAGGCAATACATTTGACTGCCGTTTTGTCGAATGTAACCCCACGGGAAGGGAGGGTTAGTTATTTTTTTCAATCACTACTAAATTCCTATAAATTAAAAGTTTTGGGACTTTAATGACTCTTTAGTAGCTTGAATTTCATCGTGTATTTTTTTGGCTAATTTAAGTGAGGATAAATGTTTTCAAAAAAATTATTTCATGATCGTTTATCTTGTACATTTTAATTTGGAAGTAAGTAACAATAAGACCAAATAACATTCCTCAAATATACATTTCTTTCATGATGTTATTTTTTTCAACTTTAAATATACTGAATTTCAAAAATATTTTTATCGTCAGAAAATTCAGTTATTTTTAGCTCTTAAAAGTCAACAGAAAAATTTTCTATATCTATGAACTATCTTTATAAATTCAAAATGAAGAATGAATCTTTAGCCCTGGAAAATTACCAAAATATAAATGGATAGTCCTGAACGAGCAGAAATTTTCTTTTTTAACTGCAAATGAGTTTCCTATCTAACTTTTGATATTCGACTTAAGAATCCCTTTGATAACTCTTTTAATAAACAAAGCAGCATATCTTGATGATCCCGACATCTGTCAAGAAATCATCAAGCTGGAAAAAAATGTCTACAATTTCATCACTGTTATTATCAACACATATTTCTATGCAGCAGCTTTGTTGATACGAAGCCAAAATGTATTAACTTTTTTCTAACGCAGAGCAAATTGTGCGGTATTGTTTCTAACAAATATTTCACCTTTATGAGACCTTCACCTTCATCCCTTTTATGAGAATACTTAACTTTGTTTCTAATAATACAATTTATGTCATTTACTTGATTTTGATCGAAAACCTAAAAAGTATATAAATGAATTCAAAAGATACGAACAAATTTCGTAAAGTTTGATGCTGAACATTATACGACATTTTGGCAGAAATTGCATAATTTTTTAATAATTACTGAAATTATAAATACTGATGGAGATGGGTATTTATTTAAACTACCTACAAACTGCAAACATTTAATTACCACGAGCAACTTATGTAGTTTTTATTGTTCTTTAAACATAGATAATTTATTATTAGTTTTTCATAATGTACTCATCAATAATAAAAACTTAACACAAAAAAGTAATTTTTAAAATAGATAAATATTTAACAACCAGTTGCAAATGCAATGTTATCCCAAGACTGTTGTAAGTCATTTTGACTTTCCACAGTGTTTTTATTCCCAATAGATTTGGGGAGGGAGGATTGAAACCATCTGTTTTAGAAGTGAGAACTTAGAAGACACTCATGTACTTTCCTTAATTTTTTTATTAAGTATGAAGAAACAGAACCCGTCATACATTGTTCAACAGTCAACATTGTTTTCTAACACTTAGTCACGTTGAGAATTAATTGAGAGCTTCATTGAGTGGTTTTATTAAAATTGGAATTCGGATCTACAGTGATTTGGAATGGTAGTCAGTATGTTTGACAGCAATTCTTATAAGACCTTTCAAATAACGTGAACAGCTCAATCATACAAGTTTAATATTATTCACTATACACTTTAATGCATTTATATCATCCAAACATATCGCAAAGAAGAGATTTTGTAATGCATGTGGACACAGGACATAGATTTGCTGTTTACAGTTCATCAGGATATTGAGAATATCTTTTCTGTAACAATCGGCTCATATTTATGAATAGAGTATAAATTAAGAAATCTTGTTATAAGACACTCCTGAAAAATTCCTCAACCATTTTATTGCAATGATGTATTCAATACTTTATAAAGTTTCAGCTCTGAAAATATGGAATAACTGCTAATTATATTTATCTTATAAAGGGTAGATTGATTCCCATGGATAACAATTCTATTTGTAGGATTGCTATCCATGGGAATCAATCAGTACAAATAGAATTGCTATTGCCTACAATAACAATTCTATTTGTAGGGTATGTTCCACACGCAATATGAGAATTTTATCCATGCTTGGATATCATAGGCTTCTTTTTTCTGTCAAGACCTGTTGATGAACAAACAATTTTCCTAAAAGTGCTGATACAACTATTCATACATGGGACACATTCAGAAAAATGGATGTATACTATAAAATACTTGCTGGTGATAAAATAATAGAGCGAAGCTATGATAATAAAAGGAATTGCCTCTGGGGGAGTGTGTGTTAGAAGCCCACATTCTTTGAAACGACAGTGAAGTGAATTCGATTGGTGAATCATAGCAGAGTTTTATACCAACATTCCAGACGGGAAACTTCGATTTGTTACTTTCCGCAGGACGGCACAACATGCCACAAATCATTTCATAATTGTCTCAGGCGCATGAAGTGTTAAAATCTATGAAGAAGACCAGAAAATTCTTGGTTCTCCTCGGTTATTTGACCTGTCTACTTGTAAACTTTATTTTGGGAGCTGTTAAAAGAAAGATTATACGAAACAAATCCACGTGTATTTGAAGATTGTTGTCCAGAATGTCAATCATTAGTATCACAATACAAAAAAAGACAAGAATATGCATAAATTTTCTCAAGCGTGCTCATATATGTGGTGAAGTGTGAAGAGTGCTTTCAGCGCCTTAAGTGTGAAGAAGAAGAATCATATTTCATACAAATATTTTTTTTTATTTTATTAGTTGACTTTACTATAATATATGTATATAATCATTTAATATTCAAGAAGCATGTAAATAAATAATCATACGATTCAAAATTCAAGAGAATAGCCATTTTTTCGTAAGGATTTTAGATGTTTTTTGAGAATTTATATTATTATTTTATATCTTACAAAAAAAAGATATAAAAACAAATTTTAAAAAAAAATGTCTATGTAATGTTATTTAATAAAAAGATTTTTGTATAACAAATATTTTAAATGAGTATCCTTTATATAATTAATAACCTTTAATATTCTGCAGAGACTTGCAGTTATAACATTCTTACTTTTAAAATTGATAATGAAACATGTTTGCTTCTTTTATAACAATTATTTTCCCCCATCGGGTTGAAACAAAAAGCTGTATAATTTGGTAAGAGATTTTATTCTGGGAAAACTGGACTCAAGTGTAAATAAAGTGAATCAAATATAAATAAAACCGGTTATCGTTGCCAGATTAAAACGCAGACGATAATTGAAAGTGTTATACCTAAAAGATAAAAGCTTTATATTGTTTTATTTTTATTCTATGAATTATCTGGTAGAAAAAAAATTAATCATCACGGTTCAGTGGATGAGCCATCAACTGACCCTAGGTCATTTTATTTGGGTCAACATACCGGTCGGATGGATATAGAATAATACAGACCTAGTTAAAGAATGCGTTTTCTCCTTTTAGAATTTTCCCTTTCCTTAGCCAGTGAGGCAAGACGAAATCGTCTGACAGACTCAGCCATGGAAAGAGCTTACGAGTATTTTTATTTACTGGGATCTGTTCTTCGCAACAACAACTACCGCCGAAAGAGTTTTAAAACATGTTTGTTTTCAACTGTGTTTTCTTCAATTTTTGTTTTATTCCTTGTCAGAAGAATGCTTATGTCGAGTGCCCTCTATGACAAACAAGCTGAATTGAAACGAGAAAGTGGTAAGATTTCCTGAATTCCATTTTAATATATTTCAATCTAATTATATATATATATATCAAAATAATTAGATTAAATATTATAATTATATTAAACAGTATAAAAAAAACTTCCAAAAAGTACTGTGCATTAAGAATTATAAAATTTTTTAGGATACTTCTCCCTTACATTATTTATAATTAATTAAACCTAATAAATAATAAAATTAAAGTTTACTTATGGAAGGAAAATAATTTGCAAAATTCTACCTTAAAACTTTCAATAAATTTATTTCATTCAGAAAAAATGTGTATACAACATTTCTTTTTTTTGTATTCTATAATAGTTTCAATTTATAATAATAAAGAAACAATTTATGTTCTTAATACAAACAGAAAATCACGATAGATTACCTACACCCTTGAACTTAAAATTTATCGGGTTAATATTTGTTTTTATAATTATTTATATATGATACATTAGTAGCAAATCTTTAGCTTTGAAATTATAAAATTAATTCATGAAAAATCAGCTGTGTAAGTTTAAAAAGATCATACAGTCTCAGACAATCTCATGTCTTAAATAAAAAGCGATTAAAATATTAAAATGATTTATTAAATGAAATTTTTATTTACAAGTTCATTAAATAATCTCTTTACTTTGCTCATTAACTTTAAATGCGGTATTGAATGATATCTATAACCTTTACTATTTGAAATTATATTTTTAAGATATATTAATAAGGTAATATGCCAAAAGAATTTTATTTAAAGATATATTTATAAATAATTCTAACAAATAAGCTTTATAAATAATTCTTATCATTTAAAGTATGTTTACAATATGACATTACAGTTTATTTCATAAAAAGTAATTGTTATAATATTTTATAATGTACTGTTTGAAATTCGACATAACTTTGAGACAATTATAGAAAGAAGAATAAAATATATGTTTATTTTGTGTTCTGGACGCTGGAATCTGTGGTTTCAAAATTAATTTCAAGCAATGCAGATAAATAACGCTGTGTACTTCCATTTCAACATGTATTCTGAGAAATATAAACAGTAATATAAACAGTAATATGCTAGCTTAACTAATACTTAAATTTTATATTATATATATATATATATATATATATATATATATATATATATATATATATATATATATATATATATATATATATATATATATATATATATATATATATATATATATATATATATATATATATATATATATATATATATATATATAAACATGTTTTTAATTTAAAGTTTTTAATTTTATTAAAACTTACTGAAGATGTATATCACACTTTTCCATACTACAGTGCCCCCTATTGGCAAGATTTGAAATGAAATAAGAATTTTATACCAAATTTGTGTAAGACTATTTCAAGAAACATAGTGCTTTTGTGAATACCTTGTAAAAGTTTTTGTAAAATGCTCAATCATTCTCTGAACATTGTATAGGCAATAATTTACTAAACTTCACTTTACAATGAAAAAAAATCCATTTGTTTTGAAAAAAGTTTAATAAACAAAACACACAATCTTGCTTTTTTTATTTTTAAGTATATATTATTTATATAATATTGAAGTAAGGTTGTTAGTTTCATTATTTTAATTTATTTACAGTTTGTTTTATTTTATTCACATTCTTCGCAGGAGAACTGCACGAAAAATTTTAAACCTTTTTACTTCGTGGTTGTCAAAAAATGTCTTATTTTCATAGCTAACTATTTTCCTCCTGATGATTACATGGTCCTTATGCTTTTTAATTTCTTAATTTTGATTTGTAATGTTTTTGTCTTATTTGTATCATTATCTGCTTTAAATAATCATATTATATTTAAATTCTTGGCACATCTTTCATTGTTTTTTAGCTATATATATATATATATATATATATATATATATATATATATATATATATATATATATATGAATCTATAAATACATTTTAAAGCAATATATACTGGATATAAAATACTGCACATTAGATTAAAAGTATAGTACCAACTAATATAAATTTATTACATGGTTTCTTAACTACTTTAATATTTTTTGAATTTAACTCGTATTTTTTTAATTACTCTTCGCAACTATAGCTTTATCCCAATTTTAAATTTACTATTGGCAACTTTATCTTTATTCTAATATTAAAGAAGGTTCTTATTTGCTGTTAATATTTTATAATTTTAATTATTAATTATATTAATTTTGTTTGTTGTTAATACTCTTTGAAAGTATATCTGTTGTTCCTTCTACTATGGGTTTGTTTATTTTGCTTTAATATGCTTTTTACTTTAATTTTTGTATTTAAAAGAAATATCTTTATACTTCTTTTAAATACAAGAACGCTTGGGGGGGGGCTATTGCTCGAAGATCTTTAGACATATGTCCATCTTGAATATCAGAAAAGAGTGATTAATTTGTATAGTCGAACATCTACCTCCTGATGAAGACTTGGTCCCTATGTTGTCTTCTTATTCATTGTATTATTAGGTTGGGGAATAAGTTCACAGCGTTTTTTCCGAAGACTTTTATTTAAACTAAAAACAATAATTATATCTATAAGTTAATCAATTATATATTCGCCGTTGCTGTTTACAGCTTCTTTCCACTTCTCGACCCATTTGTTGATGCATCTCCGCCAAAACTCGTCTGGTCTGGTGTCAAAGAAGTTGTTGGTGCACTGGAAAATGCTCGAAAAGAATGCCACAGTCAACAAGGAGCTCTTCATTACCCAGCTACACCACGTGAATGAGGCTATTCGACTGAAAAGACCTGATTGACATGGTCAAACCATACTCCTTCACGACAACGACAACCTTCATGTTCCACAAGTCGTCAAACCGCACTTCAAGAGCTCCAATAAGAAATCCTCCAGCATCGCCGTATTATCCGGACCTTGCACCGATCGATTAACATCTTTCTGCTCCTTGTCAAACCATATGAAGATCGTTACTTAACAAAGAGGTTCTTAAAAACTGGCCCAACAACTGTTTTGACACCAGATCAGGCGATTTTTGGCGGAACGGCATCAACAAATGGGTCGAGAGGTGGAAAGAAGTTGTAAATAGCAACGGCGAATATATAATTGATTAACTTATTAATATAATTATTATTTTTTGTTTAAATAAAAGTCTTTGGTAAAAACGCTACAAACTTATTTCCCAACCTAATGAGGTGTAACAAAAAAAAACAGGTGTGAAACAATTCTATAAATTTGACCTTATACGATAAATGTCCACATCTGGTCAGCACATAATGGTTGCAAATAACTGTACAATAATTTAGTGTCTTTAGATATCAAATTTACCCTGTCCCAACAGAAACTTAATTGAAAACTAAGAGCCATCAAGTTAATTCTTAATGATTTTTGTAACTCAGTAATTGTAGATTCAATTTTGAAGTTTGTCCTCCATGTAGTTTTTAATTAATCTCTGGCTAAAGTACTTGTTATGCATACACTGTTATGCATCAACAAATATCAGTTCTGTTGAATAAAGATGCAAATCAAATTAATTTTGAACGTTTACCAGTATTTCTTTTATTATCTGTTACCGAAAAATAAACTGATCTTTATTATTATCATTAAGAGAATTTCATCTTAAAAGTGCAGATCTTAAAATTCACAATTCAACAATTTTTGAATAATCAGATTAAAATCCCGTGAAAAAATGTTCTCTGTACATTCCCAATAAAAATCATCAAATTAAATATAGATATTATTAGAGGATTTAAATCAAGAATTTTCCTCTAACACATTTAAAGTTTCGTGCTCAAATGACTCCCGAAATGCATAGCAAAATTAAATTCTATTCGTATGTTATTCCTTTAGTAAATCTAGCTCTTTGTAAACTAATATTCCAAAAAGTGATTAAAAATGTGTATGCCAAATTTCATTTGAACTTGTTGAAAAATATCGAACCACATATAATCTCATTTTGGCAACATTTATAAGACTAGCAACACCTCATACTCAAAAACTATGTGCACCACTTTTTTTTCAATCAAATCTGATAAGAAGTAAAATACGAGGGCCATTCAGAAACTAACCTCCGATTGGTCACAGTGCGGGTAGTGGGGGGAGTAGCGCGCCATCTGTGCATTCACGCGCTCAGCAGGTCAGTCGGCATCAAGTCGTAGTCGAGTGAACATCGTACCTACGCTAGTTTAGTTTTTGTGGCAGTTTGAAATGTGTGCTGCAATAGAAAATCCCGCCAAATGTGAGGTGCGTGCTGTTATAAGGTTTTTTACAGCCAAAGGATACTCTGCAGCAGCTATTCATCGTGAGCTTTGTGCCGTGTACGGACCAAAAGTTATGAGTGAAGGAGTTGTCCGTGAATGGGTACGTTTATTTAAAAGTGGACGAGAAAACGTTCATGATGAAGAGAGGAGTGGTAGACCATCATTGGTGACTGACGAACTGTTCAGACAGTTGATGCAAAAAGTTCGTGAAAATCGACGTTTCACAATGGCGGAGTTGTTCTACTGATTTTCCACAGATTTCTAAGACTCTTTTGTACGAGATAGTGACAGCAAGATTGGGTTACCGTAAGTTCTGTGCACGATGGGTGCCGAAAATTCTTACCGACCACCACAAAACTCAAAGAATGGCCTCTGCATTAGACTTTCTGTCACGTTATGAGGACGAAGGAGAACCATTGTTAAACAGAATCGTGACCGGTGACGAAACCTGGATTAAGTACGTGAACCCTGAGACAAAAAGAACAATCAAAGATGTGGGCACATTCAGATTCGCCTACCAAACCAAAAAAAGCCCGGCAAGATTTTTCTGCCAGAAAACTGATGGCAACGGTGTTTTGGGATGCCAAAGGGTGTTGTTGGTTGAATTCATGGAACGTGGGACGACCATTAATCAAGACGTGTACTGTGAAACACTAAAGCATTACGACGGGCTATACAGAACAAACGCCGTGGTATGCTGACTTCCGGTATCGTTTTTGCACGATAACGCCGTCCTCACTCTGCTCGCAGAACAACAGCCCTTCTTGAGTCCTTCAAGTGGGACGTTTTCAACCATCCACCTTACAGCCCAGATCTGGCGCCAAGCGATTATCACCTCTTCATGCATATGAAGAAATGGCTCGGGTCCCAGCGGTTTGATGACGACGAAGAGCTCAAAGATGCGGTCACAGGCTGGCTCAAGGCACAAGCGGGTGATTTTTATGCAGAAGGAATTTCAAACTCAGAAGAGATACGATAAGTGCCTCAATCGTAATGGTGACTATGTCGAAAAATAGTGCAAAGATGTAGTTGTAAGATGTATATATTAAAATATTTTTACTTAACTTGGTATATTTTTTTCAATTAACCGGAGGTTAGTTTCTGAACGGCCCTCGTATTACACAACATGTTATCCCTTACTTCATCCGACGTAAATTTTCGGGGGGCTAACTACATTTTAATAACCATTTTAGTGACTCAAACTGCAGCTTACCACTGCTTATCGGAAAGTCTTATATTCGAACACTGTTGGGAAATATTTGAATCGCAACGATTTTTGCTTTTAAAATGGATATTTCATAGACAATGTTTAGTTGTCGGGAAGAAAGAAAACGAGTACATTTTCAAGTACCCAACCTGACAAATGTTGCAGAAACAAATATTTCGTTATGAAGCTGTGGTTGGAATCGAATCCAGGAGCTTTCACTCTGAATAGCAAGGTCTTATCACTAGGTTACGGTGAACATTTCTGATTTAATATTGAAACCAACCCTAATTCCATTTGTATTCGAATTGTGAAAGAGGAGGGATAGATTCTGTAGCCTTGAAATTTTGTGGATGATGCTTCAACAGAAAATTTATCTCTAAATACCAAATAAACCCTAAAAGAAGCTCTGGTTCTTCTTAGAAAAGGTTAAATCATTGTGTTTGTTTTTAAGGAAAACGAAATCTGCGGTTTTGGGGTTTCCATCTTTCTTAAATTACGGGGGAAATCTTTTCAACAAGTTCTTTCTGAAATTTTGCTTTAGAAGATATGATTCAAAGTTTGTTTCGTACATTTTTGATGCTTTTCATAAAGGGTTTTTAATAAATTCTTATTGTGATATCTCACGTAAGTCTCTTCTCAAAAGTTATGTTCCATTAAAAATGCGTGTATGTGTTTTCATAACATAATATAATTCTCTAATACTTTTTATCAAGATAAATATAAGACATTTTTATTTACGATGTGCTTATGTGGTTATATATATTCAGTAAATATACTATTTGTATGCATATAACAAAACTTATTGCTTAAAAGATTTCAATATCTTTAAAAATATTGTGACTATCTTTGTGACTTCTTTTTAGCGGTTGATTTCGAAAGACTACTCTATTATATAAAACATCCCAAGACACTTTGCTATACAGCTTTGTCCCTGGGAGGGAGCAAGGACAGCAAAAACAGAATGGATGGGGACAAAGTAATCTGCCAAGACTTAGGAGCACCACTCAGACCCCCCTGCTTGGTATATTCTTTCGGGTAAATTTTCATTTCTTTAATTTCAAATTATTAACATTTTCTGCCCTCAATTTTAAGAGGGTGTGCTTAAAGAAACAAAAAGTTCCTCTTTAAAGAAGTTGAACACATGCATAAATATATAGTTTTAAAACCTAAAAAAAGAGCAGCTGATAACTAAATCTTAAATTCCATTATATTTTATGACTTCACCCTCTCATCATTAGAAAGTAGAAGATTTAATACTGTTACAAATTATAAATAATTATGGTATTTGTCTTAAAATATCTCAGGCAGATCGGAAATACTCACCTTTTGGGCAAAAATTGCGGTATTTAGAAGTGTTATACATTAAAAGTGGGTTTTCTAATAATTTGGTGACTTGGTGATGTTTTGGCGAGAATTTTGGCGACTTGGCGATAAATAGATACTTTTGGAAACATCCATCACCTAAGCTCTAGAACCAATATTCAGCGAGATAGCCTAGAAGCTTCCAGAACCTTGGCGAAATTAGTAGATTTCCTCGCTAAGTCAGGTATAAATACCGCAACCCGACATGGTTAGTCAGAGTTTTTGTGAAGACAGTCAGTGAGTGAAGACGATTAGTCATGAGAATCTGTTCTCTGTCTGAGGTATTTGAGATCTGTGATTGGAAGCTGTTACTTATTGTATCTGACGAATTGTAACTGTATAATTGTGATTGTTACAGCTGGTATATCTAGTGGAATTTTTACGAATAAAAGTCTTGTGTTCATTGAGTGCTTGCTTTATTCAACTCTCAATCCACACGAACCCCCGAAGCTCGGTATAATACTTATGTTATATTATGATCATTTTTCCAGCATACTTCTGCCAACCGAAAATTCTTAGCACAACTAACAGCTTATTGTTTTGAATAGCGATTAATTGATGAAGTCCACAACTGAGCTGGCTTTGCATTGTTTAAACTTCTACATCACAACAATGTGCATCGGCTTTCTTAACATGAGTCCTTGGCAGAAATAAATATCCAATCGGATGAGAGGAAACGGTGTTTCCTCAATCATCTGAACACGATTCAATGCTTGATCCAAATAAAAATGTTACGTTTGGATTTAGTTACACTTGGATAATGAAATATGGGTATTACGTTACCCTTTTCTGCATGTGCTTCCTTCGGATTATTTTTATATTTGAGCACATGAATGCAGTTTATTGTGTGAATAATTTAAAGAGTCGAGTAATTTATTAAATGCAATTTTTTAGCTTATTCTTTGAAGAATAATTCCAAGAGTTCTAGTTTCAAAAGTGCACATTTCTCGTGTTACAAATTATGCACTCATGAAATATTTGTGTTCGAAACTGAGAAATTTTTAAGAATTTTTTAAATTTAATTTTATTTATTTCTATTTATATTTAATTATTTAATTTTTTTACATCCATTGCTTACTAAATATATTATGCACTGCAATTTAACAAAATAAAATTTTAAAAATTAAACATTCACATTCGTGGACTCCGTATTTGCTTTGCTTTACTTGTAATAAATACTAAATTTAGAAAGTAAGCTAAACCTATAGCAGGACAGCCCATATGTGGACCGAGGCCTGCAATGCCCATATCTGTTTTCCTGGGCGATGGTGTTGGAGTGTGAAGCATATGTCATGGTTAAATGGTCAGCTTAACTCGAAGCTCCCTGTGTTTAATTCCCAAGCATGCTTTGTACTCAGTTTATGGACCCATTAAAGGGGTGATAGGCTGAGTCGACCTTACCCAGCCTGAGCATCGAACCTAGGAACAGTCTTGGGAGCACGAAGCGCCGAGTTTCAAATTTAGATAAATTTCTATGCAATTGAATAAAAACAAAGCAGTTAAAAATAAGTTTAATCAAGCTTAAATATCAAAATTTTTGTCAAATAAACAATAATTAATTGTAAACAAAATTAACAAATTTATATTCTAAGAAAAAGTTATAAACTCTCTGACATGTTTCTTCTTTCCTTATCGATAAACATTTTACAATAGCGTACATATAAATTTCATGAATTTCCATAATAAGATTCTATTTCAGGTATTGATATTGAAAAATCTTTATTTAATTTCAATTTAATTATGCGAATGATAACTAAGATATTGCTCTATAATATTGAAAAATTAAGATTAAAAAAAAACTAATCTAAGTATAAATATTAAAAAAGCTTTAAAAAAAAGAATTCAATTATTTTAATTTAATTAAGAAAATGTATGTAAGCACACTAAAATATATGAATTTATACAACTATTTATTTTCTTTGCTAGTTTATGGCACATAAATCGTAAATCTTCACTTAAATGTGACATATTAACTTGTGTTTGCTAAACAGTTCGCGTGCCTTTCCGCGGTTACAATGGATTTTATAGAGAATAATAGCAAATATTTACCGCTATAAATTGTATGACAAATGATTTACCGCATTATCAAACTCTCAAGGAAATTAATAATGTGTATTTCTTGTTCTGTGAGATTTATTAAGATATATTGTTTTTGAACTTACAAATATTGTATCTCTTCTTGAAATATTTCATTTTCATGCGTTCTTATTCATAAATATATCATCTACTGTTACAGGAATATTCAATATTAGTTTTAAAGCAATGGGAAATAAATTACAAATTTTAATATCACAGCAGTTTCAATAGATATAAATTTAAACGTTTCTGCGAAAATAGTTCTCTCTGCGGAGTAAAATGAGGGACGATAGCGAATAGAATGTTAGTTTTTTTATATTATTTTCAGATGATATTATTATAAATATATAACTAACATTTAAATATGAGTGGCATTATATAGAGGTGAATATTTAAATCCATTATAAAGGGATTTATTAACCACAAAACTTTAGCTTCTCCATAAGTAGTATATAATTAAAATATTAATTTGACTTTTTTTTCTACACAATTTTTACACATTATTATACACAGAATTATCTTTGAATATTTAGGTAGTTAATATTTAAGATAGAGTATAATTTTATAAAATTATTGAAATATTCTCAATTATTAAAAACATTTCATCTCTAAATACAGATGGAATGTTTATGATTTGATAGATATCCTTTTAAAAACACTACAGCAGCTGTGTATAAGGCTCTATAAACACATCGCATTCGTTACTTAGCATACAGTTTCCAAATTCATTTATTTCAACTTCATCATATAACTTAAATATGAAATATAAATGTGTCTTAAACATGAGAACTATTATTTTGTTGAGTTTTTTTTTATATATATAAGATCTTAATATTATATATATATTTATAAAAACAACTTTTAAATTTAAATAAAAGTCTTGTGTGTACTTTACTAAATTTCATAAACTTAACTGTTTTCTGAAAAATGCTTGTTTTTTTTTTATTTTCAATAATGAATTTTTCGATATTATAATGCATGATTTTTATTCATATTATTACAAATTTACAAAAACTAATGGATTAATTTATTACAAATAATTTCTGTGTTTCAGTTTCCAGTTCAATTTTCAGTTGTTTGATAAAGTAAATTTACATCTATAGAGTTGACATTGCATAAGCCTAATCACAACAAAAATGGAATGCCTTGCATCCCTCCAGGTCTGGGATGAGAAACTGTTCAACAGGATTTTAAAATAAGAAAAAAATGTTTAACTAATGAATAAATCTGACGCATTTGACCTTCCAAGATTGAAAGTTTAGTCAAGCCTAAACTAGTCTGGCTGGTTTAGCAGCCAGAAAATATTTCCCTTTCCTAAAAGAAAAATTTTAATTTGTCTACGCCAATATAAAAAAATTATGATAGAAATATTGCCGATGAAAATATTAGATGAATGCACAACATGAGGTTTATTGATTAATACATGATTTACCAAAATACAATTTAAGAATATTTTATTACTCTTAAATTCTTGTTTTCCATCACGTGTATATTTTAATCTTACGTGTAATATATCACAACTCAGTGTAATATATCACTTAATGAAAAATTCACAAATTTGTTATTAAGTGTGTGTAAGTTTTATGAAACGGAGACAAAAAATTTTATCTGTACTGTGCACGTGTTTTTTTTTTTTTTTTATTTCTATACTTCAAGTTTTAATTTATCATGTCAACATATTAATAGATTTTCATTATATTAACAGAAAAAAAATTGGTTTTGTAAGCACAATGGTCTATGACAAGCCATGATTCCCCATAACTGAATCGAAACCCATAAATAATGTTTTCCCGTATCAAAAATCAAACTTCGATGCTATATGTAAATTTGAGACTATAGTCTAGTAAAACTACGGCCAAAATAAAAACGGACAGGTTCTTATCTGCTCCGTTCCTGTACTAGGCAGATTATTGAAGTTTGCACTAAGTTCGGTACTAAGTACTAAGTTTGGATTATTGAAACTTGATTTATATAAGGAAATTAATATTGTGGCTAATCTTTTCATCTACGTTATTAATATTCAAAATGGCGCTCCTGCGTGCACTGCTTGCATGTATTATTTGAACCCAGAATGACTCAATATTATAACATGTCTGCAAATGAGTACTTCAGGGCAAGTTCGTTAACATCTTTCGGCTGATGAACTTTCCCTAAGTATCAATTTGCATTTTATTTCTGAATTTTATTTTATTTCCTCGCAAAAATACAAATAATATATGATATACAGTCAAAAGACTTCAATGATTCCTTTTTCTTATAGCCATTTTAATAATGAACAATATAGACAATATTATATTCATATATATCTGTGCATATATGTAGATTTAATATTTTCTCTTATATCCTAAATAATTCGTGGTTTTAATGTAAACATTTTTAATTTTAAAAATTTTCTTGCCTTGAATTTTGCTAATTGTTTTATGTTTTCAGTAATTTTATTTTATTAAACAATTTTTAGAACTTACACATTTTAAAATTTAGTTTGGTTATGTTTCAATTTTTACTATAATATTATATATATATATATATATATATATATATATATATATATATATATATATATATATATATATATATATAATATATTTATAAACCTCTAAACTTGGCTAACGATGCTACTGTTATAACAATATACATATATACATAAATTAACAAAGTCATATCTATAGATCTACAGAAAATTAACTCTATCAGAAAGACAAAAATTAATCAATTATCTGAGTGCATTTATGTTTATGTCATAGAGCAGATTTATGCGGTGAGTTACTCGGTCGTTTAGCAAACATGGTAAAGCGTATTCGAGGATATTTTTCTTTTTTAAAGATCAGGTGAGGAGATGGGAACTCCGATTCTTTTCTTCAACTCGCTGATACCTAAGAACTACGTTTTGATGATGTTTCCCTTCAAAATACCGAAGTCAAATTTTAAATGAAAACTTGTAGGCTTGATATGGAGATATCTCTCTCTTTCTCTCTCTCTCTCTTTCCTTCTCTCTCGTTCTGTCTCTCTCTTTCTTTCTTTCTCTCTCTTCTCTTCCCTTCTTCTCACTCTCTTCTTCCAATCATCACCATGTTGATGCATATTAAATATTTGCATAACCTAATACAATCCTATTAATATTTCATTAATACAATCCAATTAATATATCATTCGACCATGATTCAAAGTTACGAAGCATTTGGTATTTGTGGTGCTTAACCTGTAACAACTTATTAAGTCCATAAGTTCCCCAGACTTATTTGTATATATATATATTTTCATATTTTAATCTCATATGGAATCACCACAAGGATGTCTTATGTGTGTTACTCCAATCAATATAATGATATTTAGATCAAAAATCAATTTGCCACCCTTATAATCACAATAAGATGCCTTTACGAGGGTTGCTATTTATATTTCTGGCCTTGGCAACAGTAAGTGTTGTTAGGCGACCGAAGACGATTTTAATCGAAAGTTTGATATTTTTAAACATAAATTCAGCAGACGATTTACCATTATAGCTTTATTTGTGTTGTTGACAGTAAATTGAAAAGTTCTTCTCTGTCAAAAAATGGAATTGAATCGTGAACATTTTCGTGCCATTATTTTTCATAACTTTCGACGTGGATTGTCAAGACAAGAGTGCTTCGATGAACTTAATTCTTTATACAGCGATAAAGCGCCATCCTACAGCACTGTAAAAAATTGGTATAACGAATTTAATCGTGGTCGATGTTCGATACAGGACGAATCCCGTGCAGGTCGTCCAAAATCCGTTGTTGTGCCAGAAAAGATCAATGCTGTGCGTGAACTGATAAAGCAAGATCGTCATGTGACATACCGTGAGATAGAGGCGTCTTTGGACATTAGTATGACTAGCATCAATAAAATATTGCATGAACATTTGAGCGTAAAAAAATTTGTTCGCGTTGGATCCCGCATAATCTGACAAACGCTCAAAAAAAGGCTCGTGTCGATTGGTGCAAGGAAATGTTGGAAAAAATACATTCAAGGTACATCAAAGGCTGTGTATAACATCTACACAGGTGACGAATCATGGATCTATGCATATGAGCCGGAAACAAAACAGCAATCAACTGTATGGGTCTTCCAAGACGAGGCAAAACCAACAAAAGTTGTTCGAGGAAGAAGCACATCGAAACAAATGATTGCCTGTTTCTTCGGCATTAACGGTCATGTGGCAACAGTGGCGTTAGAGCAACGCAGGACGGTCAATTCTGAATGGTACACGACCATTTGTTTGCCAGAAGTCATCGGAGAAATTCAAAAAAAGCAGAAGAACAGGCGAATCATTCTTCATCATGACAATGCGAGCTCTCACACATCGACTCAAACAAAGGCATTTCTGACGGAGCGAAAGATCGAACTGATGGGTCATCCGCCGTACAGCCCTGATTTGGCACCCAATGACTTCTTCTTATTCCACACATCAAAAAATAAATTACGTGGACAACGATTTTCGACCCCCGAAGAAGCGGTTGATGCATTCAAAACGCATGTTTTGGAGTTACCTCAATCGGACTGGAAAAAGTGCTTTGAAAATTGGTTCAAACGCATGCAAAAGTGTATTGATCATCATGGAGAATATTTTGAAAAACAATAAAACCAATTTCGATCCTACATATTTGTTTTTTCATTATTAGGCCAGAAATATAAATAGCAACCCTCGTACAGACGGAAACAGACAATACAATATTTATATGAATAACAGATGTAATTCCTTAATAAAAAAAGTACAATCCAACTAATTTTTTCTCGCATAAAACACTTAGCGCAAAATACTTATTTATAAAAGTTTACACTGAAATTCCTTTTAACTGTAGTCAAATAAAAATTCTGAAATTATAATTCATTATTTTCAGAGGCAACGATGAATGGTCCTTTGAAGAAGATGCAATGAAATTTGGATGCGAAGTGTATACATTTGATCCAAGCTTGAAACTAGAAAGCCATAAGCATAAACCCAAGATTTGGTTCTACCCATTCGGCATTTCTGATTTCAATGAAGATAGGTAAAATCTAAACATAAATGGCAATTGAATATTTGTGAAAAATGTTTCATATCCAAAAATTTTCACACACACACATATATATAGATAGATACACATATATATATACACATATATATAGATAGATATAAGCCCGAAAAATATGCATGAACCTAAATTGCTCAATTTTATCATCTGTTATAGTCTATGTGCGGTCTAAAAATGTCCGATAAAATTGTGGATCACCAACTTCATCAAATATTAATTTAATGTTGTTGCAGTGTAAATTTCGTGAAATAAAAGTAATATTTAAATTGCGAAAGGTAAATAAATTGCTGATTTCGATGATATGTACTTGTCTTTTATTACCGCCGCGAACTTCAATGGCTCAATATTTTGAACAACGTTTACAAATGAGTTTAATTTGTTTCCCAAAAAAGTGTTCTAATACCGTGAAATTGCTTTCGACTAATGAGGAAGAAGTTTTTTTCTGAAATAGCTTTGTTTCTATTTTTGGAGGTAAACGATGTATAAATTGAGGTATCAAAGAACCTGAATGAATAAAAGCACTAGACGTGTTAAAGCGATTAATTAGTAAATGAAAATACTGAATTATGAATATGATAGTACTTAAAAAAAATAATTGAATTACATTTGGTGATTGCGCACATCGGTTATACTTTCTACATTAGTTTTATTTATGGATTCAAAAGTGTAAGTATCAGTAAAATATTAAAAATACCAATCAGCATAGTTAAACGACATTAAAATATTTAGGATAACAAATTTATGTTGTGATAACTAATAGACAACTTTCCTTTCATTTTTCAACGGCATGATAAAAATTTATGATTATCAACAAATGTTGGAGCATTTATAATAGTTTGAACTTTAATATGATTCAAACTATAATTGTAAGAGTAATAAATTTCTTCCAATACATGCAAAAACACATTTGTAGAATTGTATATGAGTATTAATGAATAACAATATTTTTGTTTGAAAACTAAATGTCAGATGTGTTTCATCTTATATAATTTAAAATTAATATTATATATACACACCACAGTGATTATTGATGTTCAAAGGATTTTAAATAACATACTATAGCAGGAAAATTTTAAAAAATTTAAATTTGAATGAAATAAAAAATTTTTAAAGGAAAGTCAAAAATTAACTGTCAGAAAATTCCGAACGATTTGACCTACAAAGTTCGAAATTACTCATGAAAAGAGAAATCTGATGCAATAATCTTTTTTCTTGGAATCACTAGTGTTTTAGTATAGAATTATACCTACATAAAATAATTAAAACCCAAAGCCATCGCTCTGATGAACTGACGCGTTCCTCTTGATGAATTTTAAAGTCATGGGAAGAAGTGCGTTCAGAAACAAATCGTAGCATTATATATATATATCTAATTAGTAAATTTCAAATAAAACAAAAATACAGCGCCACCTATCGGTACTATTTTGAACTTATTTTAAAATTTTGATCAAATTTCTATGGTTTTCCTAATAGACAGATAATTTAGATTGACATTATATCATCATATTTTTCGAATTAATTTATTTGAAAGTTATGTTAATCTGAAAGCGAATCCTTTTAGTACCGATATAATTAAAAAGTTTATTTTTACCTATTTAAAAATATTAGATACTTAACATGTGTCTATAATATATTATATAGCATGTGTCCTTAATATGCGTCTTTAATATATTATACATTCAATACAAATCCTAGACGGCATTTAATTTATTTATTTATTAAATGTTAAATAACCGATAGAGTTTCACCACAAAGTAAGTTTAGTTTGTTTGTCGCTCAACGGTCATTTTTTGCACACGAGGGCTAATTAGACCGGGACCTACGGCTTAAAGTGGATTCCGAACCACTACAAGCACCCATGCCCAAGGTGGGACTCGAACACACGAACTGTTGAACCGAAGGCAAGAGCGCTAACCATTCGGCTGCCAGCTCGACCACCACAAAATAAGATTAATGTTTGCATAATCTGTCTGTTCATATAAATGAATACGTATTTTTAACATAATTCATAACGGTATAAAATTTATCAACCATAAATGTGCTATATATTGTCCATTAATTTTTTTTTTTTTTTTTATAATTTACTGTTTGTAAAAAAATGAAAACTTTAAGTTGTTATTATTTAACATCAACTAAAATCACGTGGTTAATATTTCTGTAGAGAAGAAATAAATGAGTGTATAAAAGTTATTGCAGCATTGAAAAATTATTTTCATTGTTTCATTTTATAATTAATATTTTATATATCAATTTTAAAATGAAATTTCTTGCGACTTCTATAGAAGTCACCAAAAAAAGAAATTCCAAGCTAACAGAAAAGAGAGAAAATTAATTGTACCAATAATCAGATATATTCTATAAACAAATTAATATAAATTATTATATCTAATTAATTAAAGTGATTTGAACTTTCAATACCCGAGAAAATTATATGTTATTTTTAATAGAGAACATATTCTATAATATAATTTAAGAATTTTTGTATGATATTAACATACAAAAATTCTTAAAGATATCAACTATAACAGATCTAAGAAAGTCCGCAATGAAAATTCATTTAAGAATTTAGTTTGAAATAATTTTTTCAAGAAATTATTGATAATCAGCATGATTATTCATATATTTAGCGTAGAACTCTAGTTCTCTTTCTATATACCGTGTTCTTTCCAGTTTTCAAATATAGACTCAGTTTCTACTATGGGCTTATACAAATATGTAAGAAGTGTGTTACCTAATTAATCAGTGTGTTGTAATTTTAATGAATTTTTCTCTCAAATATAATATTAATAAAATTATATTTCCAGACTAAATATACATTATGAGGTTCATTACACAAAATACAACTGTTGCCAAAACTTAACCAATAACCATGTAAAATAACCATCTGAAATAACATGACGATATATAAGTGAGAAATTTCTACTTGAATATCAAATTTTTTTTTTTTAATTTTCGGTGTTAATCGCGGATTTTTCAAAAAATTTTCTAAAATGATTAAAAATTTTCCTAAAATTGTTTATTTCTATAAAGAATTTAGTTAGTGATTTTGGAATGTATGCATGTAGCCATCTCTTAATCTTCAAAGATCTATAGAAAAAAGTTATTTCAATAGATCTAAATATGGCGTCAACCACAGCCCCATTCATTCCACCACTAAATCATAAACTGTTGACCTTACTTAGTAAGTGAAAATTAATTTCTATTGAGAGCTTTAATTGTTTCAGTTCATTATCTTATTTTCTATTGCAGATTTCTTCTACGCGAGTTGGTTACTTGGCGAATGAGAACATTGGACGATATACTGGAATTCTTGGGTCACCAAAATCGAACTCTGGATATTTTAAAACTGGATATTGAAGGTGATGAATGGAAAGTTCTTGAAGACATCTTAAAGAAGGGATTACTGAAGGCAAAATTTTAAATTATTAAAATATATAACGCCCCTTATTTGTTCCTATTCTAAGAATATTAAAATACAATTGTATTTATTTTATAGTAACTCTTATAAAGTTTTTATTTATTTATTTCAGAAAGTTAATCATCTCTGCGTAGAAGTGCATTTGCATTCTGGAAATTGGGCAAGAAAACTTCACATACTCCGGCGATTGGAAGATGAAGGCCAAATGAAATTCTTCAGCTCCCGGAAAAACCAAGTCACTCGTCCACGTCGTATTCCTGGATTCCAAAACAGAACAGAGCAACTATTTTACGAACTTGCTTGGTTTAATGATCATAATCCGAAATGAAATGAAGTGTAGAAATCAAATTTATGATCGCCAACAACCATGCTGATGAAAATGCGCAGAAGTGCCGAATGTAGGTTTGCTATGAAGTTCCAACTTGCCGTGGTAAGGAACTAGAAAAATGTTGTCCAATCTAAATTATCATCATATTATCAAATGAATGAAATTGATGAAAATTATTGAAAATGTGTAAGCTTTTACACAGCTAAGTAACTAGAAATTTTAAATTTCATAACTAAGAAACTTATTTACAGTACAAGGATCACTTTTTGTTCATAAATTGTTCTTCCTTCCCTTAGCTTTCTGTACAAGCAGATAGCTCTGAACTGCACAATCAACGGCTAATTTATTAATTGCACTTGTAATAATCATTTACAGTCACTAAGCCAAATATTTTTTGTAATATAAATCATCAAATCCGTTTCAAACAAAGTTTTATATATGTGGAATGAAATAACAAGCCATCACCAAGTTATGAAATTATACAATTCGTATTCCATGAAGGGGTCTCAATTACATAGACTAATTTATTTAAACTGGAAGCTATATAACCAATTCAAGTGCTTCTTTTATAGATGCCTTACTTAAGGCAACAATTCTATTTTAGGATGTTTTTGCACAATCGCACAAGCATATCAAATACATACAAGTGAAAGATAAAAAATTCAGAATCATTTACTAGGAGACTCACGGAAGCCATGTACTCTGCAAACGTAGATATTTTTACAAATTAATTGTTATAAACACTCTTCCGAATACCAACCAGAAATAACACACTGTAAACATATTTTTATAATAAATATTTAAATTTTTTATATAAGCTCATGACTCATTTTGTTCGTACTTTCGGTGCATGTACAGCTCATTAAATAATATAATAAAATTCATGAAATTGAATTTTCATAATTGTCATAAAAATTAATGCAACCTTTATACTGATGCACCTTATTATTTTAATAACTGAAATTTATTTAAATATATTTGTTAGTTATATAGAAATAATTCGACTAAATTATAAGAAAGATAAAAATAACATAGGTTAAGTCACATTCTATCATTTGAAGAAACACTGTGATTTTTAAATAAAATTCGATGTTATAAAACTTGAAATATTCCTTTTATTATTGAAATTAAAACTATTAAAAATATGTTTTTGACTTACGAATGTCAAACAACAAATATGAAACTAATGATAACTCAAAAAATATGAGAGAAACTGAAAGAAATTTAGTGATAATATTTAATAATATAACTTAAAAACACAATAAAATGTTGCGTGGAATATTTAAATATTCTGATATTAACAGAAACAACAAATTTACCAAAGACTTTTATTTAAACAAAAAAAAAACAATTATTATATCAATAAATTAATTAATTATATATTCGCCGTTGCTGTTTACAACCTCTTCCCACCTCTCGAACAATTTGTTGATGCCGTTCCGCTAAAAATCGCCTGGTCTAGTTCAAAGAAGTTGTTGAGCCAGTTTTTAAGTATTTCTTGGTACACTGAGAAATTATCGAAAAGAATACCAACAAGGAGCTATACATTGCCCAGTTATACCGCGTGAATGAGGCTATTCGACTGGAAAGACCTAATCGACATGGTCATATCATGTCGATTAGGTTATAGTGTGCTCATTAATCCTTTTATGAATAAATAAGAATGCACACCATATATTAAAACTTAACTAAATTTTATTTATCGAATTTTAAGAAAATGCCTAAAAACATTATGAGTACAAAATCTCTAAGGAAAAAAACGTGAATTCTCCTTTCCTGTTCCTCGTGCGCTATTCTATGGAGGTTGGTGTTGCCAATGTTCAGGTAGAAAAGTTTTCTAGCTGCTGATGCCAACTTCCGAGCAGAAGTGTTTCACCACATTACTCCCCCAAGTGCCTAAGGCACTAGAGTTAGAGATATCGCGGGTTGAAACGGACTCTTCTGCCGGATCGCGTAGTTTGCACAGGGAGATCTTCGTTTACAGCAGAGTCTTGAATCACTTGACCAGGCATAGCTTTCGGAGAGTTCGGTGAAGCTTGGGTAGCAATGGGAACAGGAACTAAAGAATCAGAGGTTTCAGACATTAAAATGCTGGTTTTAGTCGGTCGACATTGATGACAGATTCTTTTCCTTTAATGAAGAGAGTGTAAGTTTTATTAAGCCGTTTACACTTGATAAGGACCATCATACGGACGAGTCAATGGAGGTTTTACTGCATCCTGCCTCACAAACACATGAGTGCACGAATCTAAAGCTGGGTGCACGAAACATTTGGGGTTGATATGAGCTGAAGTGGGCACTGGTGCAACATTTCTCATGGACTCGCACAACTTTTGTAAGAAGGAAGCCGGATCCAGGGAAGTAGAGACACTTGTGGCCTGAAAGAAATCTGCAGGCAGCCGTATTGTTGTACCGTAAAGCATCTCGGCACATGTACCACCAAGGTCTTCCTTGTAGGCTGATCGATGTCGTTGCAATGTACTGGGGCGGCTTGATGTCCACTGGACGTCATTGTGACACATTAATGATTGTTTTAATGATCGGTGAAACCTCTCAATTAATCCGTTCCCGGCAGTGTTGTATGGAGTTGTGCGAATTCGATGAATGCCAAGGATTTTGTTGAGATTCGTGAATAAGTTCGACTGGAACTGACGACCTTGATCAGTTGTTATGGTGGTAGGTATTCCGAATCTTGCTATCCAATTGGTAACAAAAGTTCGGGCGATGGTTTCTGCGGAAATGTCACGTATCGGAATTGCTTCCGGCCAGCGAGAGAATCTGTCCATCATTGTTAAGAGATAAGAATATCCTTCCGATGGGGGGTAAAGGTCCGACAATGTCCAGGTGCACAAGTTGAAAGCGTTGTGAGGGGACAGAAAAGGCTTGCAAAGGGCTATGATTGTGTCTGGAAACTTTTGATTTCTGGCAATCAATGCATGCGCGAGTCCTTGCAACACAGTCTTTTGAAATTGAAGGCCAGACGAAACGAGAGAGAATCAGTCTTTTAGTTGCTCGTACTCCTGGGTGAGAAAGTCCATGGAGGGAGTCAAACAGAGTTTTTCGAAGTGGGGAAGGAACAAAAGGGCGGATTCGATCGTTGGTTACATCGCAAAATAATTTAAGTCCTGGGGACAGTTCCATCTTCTGTAGCTTTAAGGAACTACCCGAAGTTGATAGTAATTGAGTTAGTTCTGCATCATTTTCCTGGATTTCAGCCAAACGTTGAGTTAGTTCTGCATTTCAGCGAAATCGATGGCGTCATTACTATTAATGGCGAAAATCCTTGAGAAGGCGTCGGCAACTGGGTTGTTGGATCCAGAGACGTGTTGAATGTCAGTGCTGAATTGAGCAATAAAATTCATATGTCGAATTTGTCTAGGAGATGCAGAATTAGAATTTTTCTTAAACAAAAATGTAAGTGGACGATGATCAGTAAATATAGAAAAGGTTTGACCCTCAAGGTTGTGCTGAAAATGTTTTACAGCAGAATAGATAGCCAATAATTCTCTATCATATGTGCTGTATTTGGTTTCAGCTGGCGTCAGTTTCTTTGAGTAAAAAGCTAAAGGCTGTAGGCCATTGGCACTTTGGGAGTGTAATACTGCTCCTATGGCGATATCGGAAGCATCTACCATTAATGATAGCTTCTGATCAGGGTAATGGAAACCAAGGGTGACTGAATTCTTTAAATCGCTTTTGCATTTTTCAAACGCGGCAGTTGTTTCCTCTGTCCAAAGAACAGGTCGTTTGTCATTCTTTTTAGAGTTTTTAGAAGTGAATGAAGTGGGGCTTGAGTAGCTGTGGCCTTAGGCAAGAAACGACGATAAAAATTTAACATAGCTAAAAATCTTTTAAGGTCAGACAGTGTTTCAGGCTTAGGGAAGTTAGAAATTACTGCGGTCTTTTCGGGAAGAGGGCTTACGCCAGTGGGTGTTATTACAACCAAGAGATGTTACTGAAGTTTTTCCAAGCACACATTTAGAGGGGTTCAATTTTAATCCGTATTCGCGGAGTTTATCAAAAATGGTGCGAAGGTGTTTAACATGTTCATCTTCGGTTGCCGATGCTATAAAAAGATCATCGAAATAGGGACGCAAAAATCCAATCCGTAAAGCACTTGATGTATAAATCTTTGGAAAGTTTGACCGGCGTTACGAAGTCCAAATGGCATTTTAAGGTATTCGAACAAACCGAATGGGGTGGTTACAGCAGTTTTCGGTACGTCCTCAGGATTGACGGGAATCTGGTGATACGCTCTTGCCAGATCGAGGGTAGAAAAAATATTTTTGCCAAGAAAACCTGTGTACAATCCTGAATATGGGGTACAGGATACCTGTCAGGAGTTGTCACAGCGTTCAAGCGACGATAGTCGCCACAAGGGCGCCAATCACCGTTAGATTTGCGGACCATGTGGAGGGGACTGGCCCAAGGGCTTTTGGAAGGTCGAATAATTCCTTGAGACATTAGGTATTCGAACTCTAAACGTGCTGCTTTGAGTAAGTCTGGGGCCAAACGGCGAGGTCTGGAAAATACAGGGGGTCCCTTAGTTTCAATGTGATGGAAAATTTCAAAACTTTTAAGTTCATTTGTTACTAAAGAGGGGTTTGTAAGCTCAGGATACTCACCGAGTAATTTTTCAAATTTGGAATGGCCGATAAGTATTGATATGTTGGAATCTAAGGAAAATTTTTTAAAAGATATGCCGTTTGACGAGAGAGACGTCCGAGAGTCGATCAGGCGGTTATTTTTGACATCGACAAGTAACTCAAAATGTTTAAGAAAATCAACACCTATAATTGGTTGGCTTACGTCAGCAATTACGAATAACCACGAAAATTTTCGGCGGAGATTTAGATCAATAATGAGGCGTTTGTTGCCAAAAGTAGAAATTTTAGTGCCATTTGCTGCATATAAAGCTAAATTTTCAGAGGGTGTGGTTTTTGGAGCATATTTTTTAGGCAAAACAGATATGTCGGCTCCTGTATCAATTAGAAATTTTAATTTTGAAAACGGGTCGGCCAGCAGGATACGATTTACTTGGCGGTCGCTAGATTGGCCAGTGAGCGATCGCCCGTTTACTTTCCCGATTGATGAAAAGAACATGGAGCTTGGCACTTTCGCGCTTGATCACCGAAATTGACATGATAAAAACAGAGTTCGTTCGTACGTTCCTTGTAGTGATTGAAGTTAGTGCGAGAGCGGGAACTATTGCGAGATCTGCTGCGTTGAAATGATCGGCGGAAATTACGCCTAGGGCTACGGGAACTGCGTTCCAGAGCGATGCTTAATTCGCTAACTTGTTGAGTTAACTGCGCTACCTGGAGTTCCAAGCCAGCCGTGACAGAATCATGAGAGTTAGTGATAGAATGTACATACGAAGGGATAGCTAAATCGCTTATTTTGTCAGCAACTGCGGCTATTTTATTCAAATCATCCTCACTGAAAGCGGCTAAAATAGTTCTGCGTGTTATATGGCAGTCTTGTGAGCCATAATGAGCGTAAAAGTGCTTCACCTACGGTATCTCCAGCTAACGAACGCATGCGATGTAGTAATTGTGAGGGTCTTTGGTCACCGAGTTCTACTCCTGCAATAACGTTCGAATTCTAGATGCTTCACTTTCGGAATGAACAGAAATGAGACGTTTTAAGGCATCGTATTTTTCGGTAGTAGGTGGTTTTTCTAAAAATGTCGTGTACCGAATTTAGTATATCGATCTAAGCAGGAGACAACATGATTGAATTTTGTTAGATCGGACGTTATATTCACCAGGAAAAACTGCGATTCCAACCTAATAAACCACAGGAAGGGGTAGTTTCCAGAAAGGTGGTATCTTTACCGAAACGTGTGCAACCTGTCAAGTTGTGTCTTCGGAGGAAGAATTTTGAGTAATGGAAAAATCATCCAATAAAGGCATGGTAAAAATTTAGCAGAAAAATAATTACAAAGTATACAAATCAATAATAGGAAATGAGTATAGTTTCGAATATCAAGATATATAAATGAAAAAATGCAATAAACACAAAAATATTGGTTATGAAATATAAAAGAAGTAATGAATATTTATATAATACAATATAGTAAATCAAATAATAAAACTCAGCATGATGCGAAAGGATTGATAAAATTGTGGAGTAGTTAACAGAATGTAGCTCATGGGAGAAAAATATGTACAAATTATTTAAGTGAAAAAACTTTGCGTTAAAATATACACAATTTTTCCAAGAAACTGACCCCAGTAAATAACCAAAAAGCGCATAACGTTACGTTTAAGAAAATTATAAAAAGATCCTACCTGCATCCTAGAAGTTATGGATGAGTACAAATCAGCGCTGACATTACTTATTCTCATAGAACAGTAGATGTTGATCCAAAGGAATTCGCGTCGAAGTATGCGTATTCAAATTATGGTCACCAGATATTGTGTCCTCATTAATCCTTTTATAAATAAATAAGAATGCACACCATATATTAAAACTTAACTAAATTTTATTTATCGAATTTTAAGAAAATGCCTAAAAACATTATGAGTACAAAATCTCTAAGGGAAAAAAACGTGAATTCTCCTTTCCTGTTCCTCGTGCGCTATTCTATGGAGGTTGGTGTTGCCAATGTTCAGGTAGAAAAGTTTTCTAGCTGCTGATGCCAACTTCCGAGCAGAAGTGTTTCACCACAAGGTCTTTCACGACAACGCCAGGCCCCACGTTGCACAAGTCGTCAAAGTCGCACTCCAAGAGCTCGAATGGAAGGTCCTTCAGGCTCCGTCGTGTTCTCCGGACCTTGCACCGACCGATTACCATCTTTTCCGCTCCTTGTCAAACCATACGAAGAGCTTTACCTTCGATAACAAAGGTCCTTAAAAACTGGATCAACAATTTCTTTGACACCAGACAAGGCGATTTTTGGCGGAACCTCATGAACAAATGGGTCGAGAGGAGGAAAGAGTTTGTAACCAGCAACGGCGAATATATAATTGATTAACTTATTGATATAATTATTGTTTTTTTTTTCTTTTGTTTAAATAAAAGTCTTTGGCAAAAAGGTTACGAACTTATACCACAACCTATTATAAATTACTGAATCAATAACATATAAAGGGTTGAATTTAATATTAAAATTTTATTTTAAGGTACAACACAAAAAATTGTCAACAATTTTAATTCAAATTTTGACCCTTCGAATCCTTGTTTATTTTATTCAATGCTTACTTTATTTATTTTTATTTAATTAACACTCTACTTTACATCACAGAACAAATGATGATTATTTGCTCATTTAAAAAAAATTACATTTTATAAAAAAGAAACATTTTTAGCGTCATAAATAAATATCAAATGAGTTAGATTATCGAATATAAATTGCATTTCAAAGTTAGAATATAATATAATCGGCACTGGGGTAAAATTAATAGGGAGAACAGCATTTAAAACATTTATTTCCAATATAATCACCAGTAAAGCTTTAACTTTTGATGAGTATATTTCAAAAAATAAATTACATATATTTTATAAAAAATACTATACGACAGTTTTTATTTTGGATTTTTCTTTCAGATCTAAATTTTTAATTCTATCTAGCAATATCAAGAAATTTTGAAAAGTACAAAAATAACTCCACAGATGGCACCACTATTTGAAATTTACTATATTAAAACGCTTTTGAATTCCTTAAAATTTTATTTACAAAATATCTTTATAAACTTTGGAATCAGCATGACTTAGGGTTTATTTTTCCAAAATTGCAATTTTGTTTGATTTTTCACTATAACAATTACTTTTCATATAAAAAAGGTAATAGGTACATTTTATATAAAAGTACTTTTTATATAAAAAAGGTTAAATAGGATTTAAATTTTAATGTGAATTCAGAAACCTTACAAGCGTTTTTGTTCTAAATGGTAATAACCATTTATAAAATAAATAATTATTATTAAAGACAGCAATGAGCCATAGTATAAATAACTTTTTTAAGTACACCATATTCCATGATAAACTACTTCCTTAACACATTTTTCAATTTTTTCAGTTTAGGTTCTTGTAATTTAATATTTTTGTATTTATACCTACATAAAAATTATGTCTATCGGAACATTTTCAAAACTTTAATAAGTTTAAAATATTTTTTTTTATTGATTTAACTCTTGAAAACTATCCAGAATTTAGAACAAAAGAAATTTGAAGTTTAAATTTGTTTAATCAAAGACAATTGATTTAACAGTTAAATTAATGAACAAATAAAGCTTTTTAAACTTTTTAAGACATAAAAGTGATTGAACTTTTAAAAAAAATTAATATATTTATTTTTCATATTTTTGCAACAAGTAACAAAAGAAAAGTATTTTTGTGCCTCTTTTAAATTTATTTAAAATGCTTCAGAACTAAATTTAAACAAAAATGTTTAAAAAATATCATTTGTTTTTCAAAAATGTTTAGGTATAAAAAAATTATGTTGTATATTAAATCTAAAATCAGTCACTTTATAAATGACTGAAAGTTTGTTTAGAAAATGATAAAAAAAAATATATTAGCTAATATAATAAATAAAAATACACACAAGAGGTTAGAAATTTCAAGCTACTAGACTGACATAAAAAAAATCATGTTCTGAATTTATAGTATGAAAGTATTTATAATTTTCAATTTTTTTATTGGAAGCATTGTTTTAAAATAGTCACAATTTTATATTTCATGTAAATTCCTCTCTACAATAGATATAAAATTATTCATAGGTTACGTCATTATTATTAATTATTCATATCAAATTATTCAGGAAGCACTTCTTTTACCAGCACTCAAATAAAATTAAGTGCATATCATAACAATACTCTTGCTGTATTTTAATTATGTATAAAGATTCTAATTAATAATATATAACTTTAAGGTTCTTCAAATATTGAATTAAAGGTTATTCACATTTCATGTGGAACGCTTCATTATATTTTGAACACTTGAAATATTTAGTTGCTTTATCTCAATTATTCAATTTTTCAGACAATTTTCACAAAGAAAAGTTTTATTATAAATATTAATATGTGATTTTTCTTGCAACATTTATAATTAAATTTGTTATTTAACAATTATCTTATACATTTTAAAAAATTTTAAATGTTTACATATCGTAAAAAATTGGAGAACATTTTTTAATAAAAATATCAAACAAATATTATATTCAAAGATTTCTAAAAATTATTAAGAAAACTGAGATACATAATATTTTTTAAACATTATTTTACCCTTCAAATATGTATTTTATAAATATTAAAATCTAATACAATTGGAAACGTAAGAATGACTGCAAGGTAAAAATGTTAAAAGAGCACCATCTTTCCTGATTTTCAAAACACAATTATACGTAAGTATGAACTTTTGAGTTATGAAACTTAAAGAATAAAATTAAATTAAAAAATACACATGTAAATGTTTTAATTGTATAATAACTTAAACACACACACACAAATTAATTTTCATTTTATTTTTATTAATGATAAAACACAAAACTTCTTTAACTGTAACAGTAATAATGAATGCAGGACACTATGCCTGTGCACTATACATTACTCATCACAAATTAGAAGAGCTTCATGGATTTATTTTGCAGTTCAAAAATACACACTTCTGATGGTTAAATACTTATGTATATATATATGTTATAATATGTATATTCGTCCAGGTTTAGCTCAACATCAAAAATAACTATGTACAATATCCTCTTTTATACATTTCTAAAATCAATCTCACAAAAATAGTAACAATCACATAAAAAATCTACCTAAAACAAACAATATCACTAAAGTCAATATCGCGAAAATGAGGGCTTAGACTCATCCATTAATAGTTCAACTAAAAATAAAAGTATCAATTTTTACCCGTATGTCAATTAGGCAGGTTTCCAAAAGGGCAGTTTCTGAGACTACTATTAACTGTAATAAATAATTAAAAGCAGAAAATATATATAAAAGCAACTGCATAGCAATATGAAATGATATTAAAAAATAAAAGAAAAATAAAAATAGCCAAAATATTACTGAAAAATATTTGCCAATAATTTTTTAGATTTATACTTCTAATGATGTAATTATGTTAGGTAGATATAATTATATTTAAAACTTAAAATATAATTGCGTTTATGCGGTATAAACTAAAGTTTAATTTTGAAATATAATTTACATTAGGTAAACAAATTATATTTCAATTTTAAAATGTAAAGGTATTCGAAGGGAAAGAAAAATTAAAGTAAAATATAATTTTAATTTATGTATTAATATTTCAATACAAATTGAAATTAAAAACAATTTTGTAAATAATAATACTATAATTTCATATTACATTTTAATAATACTACAATTTGG
The DNA here is from genome assembly GCA_030067965.1 of Latrodectus elegans. Lineage (NCBI taxonomy): Eukaryota > Metazoa > Arthropoda > Arachnida > Araneae > Theridiidae > Latrodectus > Latrodectus elegans. Next base: position 40,968,452 of record CM057815.1, read on the forward strand.
AATTAATTTTAATGGCACAGTAAAGAAAATGTGGATTACACAATTCCAAGGTTTGAAATGTTATTTTTTGCATTTTAAATATTTCCAAATAAAAATATGATTAATATCTTAAAAGTTCTTCCATTTTATGAATAAATATATATTTTTTAATTTTATTTCTTTTCAACAGAATGTACCATTCTTGATTAAGTGGTAAAATAAAATGATGAATACGTTATACAAAATTTCAAATTTAGTTTTCGGGAATATTCCTCATCTCTATTTTTATTTTGATTGATTTCTCATAAATTCTATTTCATCAAACAAACTCTCAGAAATAAATCATTTCTATTAATTTTATTAAAAGTGTGATAGAAGCTTATTTAGAGAATTATTAGATTATTTAGCTTTTTTAATATCATAAATTTATGATCAAGATAATTTTGAATGAATTTTAATGTTTTTGATCTGTTTTAATAATCACAAATGATGGAAATTATTAGTTATTTTTTTACCATAAATAAAATATAACATTTCCTATATAATACAAATACTATAGTGACATTATATAACCCATATTTAAATAACTCTTAAGTGCACAATTTTTTATAAACTAGTACATTTGTCATTAACTGATCTTAATTCTTAATAAAAACACAGATAATGAAGTAAAATTCAAGAATGAAATACCCCCCCCCCCAAAAAAAATACTTTTATTCGTAGATAACGTACAAATCAATGTTTTATGGCAGTATCCGCACTAAAAAATTTAAAATGAAAACATTGATTTTGTTAAGATAATTTGATTAATTTGTAAACCAAATATTCAATAAAAAATAGCTAAGTCTATAGTTCTGATTATCACACCATTAAATTTGATTACTTGGAACATATTTTTTTTTAATATTTCATACCAAATAAGCAAATGCTAATTAAATGGTGAACATTTTTCTAGTGCACAATTTAAGATAATCCTCTCCTTAGATATTAGACAGTATATTATGACAAGTTAATACCAAAATAATTATTTATTAATCTTAAATAAACTTTCCAAAAAATAACATTTACAAAAAATATTAATATTTTTAAAAATTCTTAACCATACAAACAGTTTTAAAAATAACAAAATAATCATTAATTTTATTAATGATATTTAAATAAACTGCATTATGACATTAAGTGAAATTATGATATGATAGTTTCATAATTTCACTTCATAAATCAGTTTGCATTGTGTTTTTTAATTTAAGTAACTTTCCCCATGTTCAATTTATTACAAATTCAAAAATGAAATATATTATACAAAAAATATTAGTTTCAGTGTTATAGTTTTTCGATAATTTTAACTTATAATTTTAGGCAAGTTTTAAAAATAATTTCCTGTTTCTAAATTTCTAATTTTCAAAAAAGGTTGCATAAGTTGAAAACTACTACAATTTTCATATCACAGATGTAATCAGCTTTCATAAATAGATTAAAAATGCTTCAGAAACTGCAATTTAGGAAATAAAAGCCCTTTTTCATGCAAAATAACAAATATATACAATGACTACATTATCAACAAATGTATATATATAAATGAAAAACTAAGCCCTCATTGCAAAACTTGCCAAAATATATTGAAAAGCAATTTTATGCACTTCAAATAATTCAATGATAAATTTTAAGACACTAGTTCAAAATACAAATACATCGTGAAAGTTATTTACAACTCAATGTTTAACGTAAATAAACAGGCAATATTGAACTAAAAAATGCAACAAATATCATTGTTTCTATTTCAAATTAATTTAAGTCTTGAAATAATATTTAATTAATGTTAGATGCATTAAAATATTTAATGTATTTATGTTGAAACTAAACTTTAAATATTGTTTATCATAAAGCAATATACTTAAAAAAACTTTAGTTTCAAAGTCAGTAAAAAAATATAAGCACAAATTAAAAACATTAAAAAGCATATTTTGGGCTAGGATTCAATAAATATGCTTTTCACATAACTTTCCAAATCTCTATCTTTTCTTTACCTTCAAAGACCATCGGCTATATATTAAATCAACTACTACTGTTGAAGAAACTACATTAGGTGTAAGAATAAATCTGAAATAATCTAGTATTAAAACTAAAGAATAATAAAATTGTAAAACACTTAAGAAATTTCTAAATTAATTTTTTTAAGAAAGGAAAAAATAACTTGGTAAAGAAATAGATTTGATTAAGAAATACATCATTAAAAATTTAATTATTATTTTATCAATACAAATCATGCAAAAAAATACATATTCTCTTAATAAAAATACCATTACTATAATAATTATAAATGGACTTAAATAATTCTATATATATATATAAAAAAATCAATTTGAGAAGAATAATATATAACAATTTAATTAGATATATCTATCATAATAAAAAATATGAAATCACACATATAGTGAATTTATATATTCACTCTTAAAATAACATTTTCTTAAAGAGCACATGATAATATTATATAGATATGACATAAAATACATTTAATTATAAGTATTGGAATAGTGCAAACATTACTGATACATCATGATATGCTTAGATAAAAATGTGTAACAAAAATTATTCCTGAATAATGAAATTAAAATAATGTGTTACATTAGTTTCAAACAATCCTTACAAATATTTTTAATGTTATAAACAAGCACTGATAAGTATTTTAAAATGAACTAGTCACACAAAATCCAATGCTTTGCCTAAACTCCAGTCATAAAGTAAAAAGTAAAATGTATACAGCTATTTATGCAACATCATTAATAATTTCATAAATCTTTCATTCTGTTATTTATATTATTTTAAAGTGAAGAACTAAAAATTATCTTTATAATTTGAAAACTATTAAAATATTTCACAAAAATTATTACTGTTCTGATAATTTATTAAACAATTTAAAGTCATAAATTATCTAAGATTAGAGCTGAAACCTTCATTTTAATAGATGGGCAAAAATGACTAGAATTTATAACACGCTACCCTGCTAATTGTCAATAAATCTAGTTGCAACTACAATCAATTTCAAAGTATGCATATAGACATGTTTTTATGCTTTGTTAAAATCATTTATCATATGATTAAATCTTCATTTAAATTAAAAATACTGAAATTAGACATTAATATTATTTACTATAAAATTAAAAATATTAAATAATATTTACTATATTAACAAATAAAGTTAATTAGCTTTCGTTTCTTTATTAGGAGTATAAATGTAGAATTAGTAAAGTATTTATTTAAAAATTATACTGATATTTGCCCCCATACATAATGATTTAATATAACATATAATGAATAAATTTTCCTTCAAGAAGAGGAATTTAATATAAAAAAGGAAAGGAATTAATTTGTTTTTTAATACACAGAAAACTTTTTACACAAGCATATTCTCTTCACACCACATAATTTATTGTGGTTTTCATCTCATGCCATATTTACAATCGACAAACTCATAATCTGTGACTAGTGTGAAAATATGATATCTTTTTCCTTTAAAATCTTATTACAAAATAAATGATATTCCTATAAATCACTTAAATTTTTAGGAATATGCACTTATTGTCACGTAATATTACATGAAAGTTTAATGAGATAATTAACACATATATTCAATAATATGGAAAAATAACATTTTACATCATATCAAAGTAATTTAAAATTTTACTATCACTCATAATATTTAATTTTATGCATACAGTTATACAGATTACAAAACAATTTACAAGAAATTTAATAGCCATATCAGAAGTGAAGTTGCATATCAGTTTCCACCACAGTTAAGTGTTAGGATGTCATGAGAACCAACATAAGTTGATTCAAAAACACATCTTTTTTTCAACTAAAATTATAAAAAACATCGACTTAAGTTTTAAATATGAATTATTCTAAACACAACTTGAATAGGAAATTTGAAAAATAATGATGGCTAATTTTTGTTTAATTTTTCTAATCAAAATTATTGGTATAAGTTACTAAGCAGGAATTGGCTACTATAAGCTTTTTAACTGTAACATGCATGTGCTATTCAATTTGAATAGTATAATTGCAAAAAAATTATTTAAGCTGATATAAATATTTCCTCCAAAACTATATATCGCATTTTGTTTATATTAAAAAATAATTTAAACAAAATGCAATATATATTTATAAAACATAAGATTTCATTATTTAAGTATTTTTACATGCATAAAATATACTTTTAAATTTTTCTCTATTAAATTATATTTGAAATAGATTAATTTATGATTTATGTGATATAAGGTATTCCTTTTCTTTAAATAATTACCTATTTATTTTTCTAACCTTTGAAACAAAAACAGAGGGAAAAATAACATAAATGAAAGAATTTGATTGATATTTTAAAATACTATTGAAACTGACATTGAAAATGTCTGTTTTCTATACATTTTCGATGTAGAAGAAAATACAATCAATATTATGCTCTAAAACATGCCAAGGAAAATAAAATATGTTTTAGAATAGAATATTAACAATGTTGAAATGATACTATCAATAGTTACATATATTCAAGATATCAGTACAATTGCCATGATCAGTCTACAACTTGACGTCAAATAATGCTATAAGGATTTCTTTAATAAAAATATAATTTTAAAAATTTATAAACGAAATTAAACTTTTGTTAATAATTTTACTAATATTTTATTTTTTTTAGTGGTGTATTAATATACTATAACAAAATACATCATAAAATGAACAGATACAATAATTTACTTATAAACTTTTAAAAACTTCAAATTTGAAAGAAATATTCTCTTAAACCATGTTAAATATATATATATATATATATAAAGTTATATAAATCTTTAAACTTAACAAATGACATGTAAAATCAAATAACAAACACGATTAATAAGCAATTATTTGCTCAAATGTTTTTCATGATGTATCAATGTAACTATGTACAAGTCTAAACATTACAGCAAATGAAAATTCTCTCTGCATGTGATTTTAAATTAATATCAACTTAACGCTTCTCAAAAACTGAAAATTCTCCACATTACAAAGAACACTGTACAAACTTCACATCATGCAGAATAAATAGGTGAAGGCACATATTATCCATATATATGTGAAAATTACACATTAACATTCAATGTAAGAGCATGCCATGAAGATATGATATGAAATTATTTATGAACTCTTTAAGTTATAAGATGCTGATATTTAAATTATTATCACATTAAAATATTGAACAATTTAGCTCAATTTCATATAATTTCTCTTTCAACAAAATATACATGTAGAATTTTAAAGATTATATCAGAGGAGCATAATTTCAAATTCATTACTTTTACTTAAAATAGTAATACAAAAATAGTTTATTTTTATTATGAAAACTTTAAATACCAACATATTTTTTCATTTAAATTCAAATAATGAATATTTGCACAAAGATTTACTTTTATAAACTTTTTAAAATATTATTTCATTAATAATATTTTTAAGACACTTTTTGCACATATTTCAACAATATACAAGATTTATATTTCATTATTATAAAAATAAAGGAGTTTTAACAACTTGGAATTATACATCTCTCAAATATATAAGTCTATTTTAATTTACTTCACTTCCTTTAATAAAATTCAGGTAAAAAATATTATTTTACAATTCTTCAATAAATATGTATTTCTAATGGAAAACATTAAGTTAGAGGAAAAGTATATTAATTCTTACCAAGAAATACATCGAAAATTAATAGGATGCAAAATAAAAAAATGCACTGTTAACTATGTTGACATATATTTAAATTATAGTATATAAATTCTTATAATAAATATAAAATTCCTCATTACTGTATAGTGTGCAAAATATTTTTTTCCAAATACCCAACATTATGAGTATAAATATACTCTAAATATAAGGGGAAAATATATAATTCAGTGTACTTAAATAATTCTTTAAAAATGTAAGCTTTAGAGTTATAGAGTTTGTATGGGTATAACTCTATACATTATATAGAATTATACATATATATGTATATATACATAATTTATTTACATTTTAGTCCTCAAAATGAAATTTTTAATTAAATTTAACACGGTGACATGTCTTTATAAAGACTTCCTACAACTTAAAGAGTTCAAAGATTTAAAGATTTTTTTGTTTATAGACGACTAAGACCACCATCCACTTCCCCTTTGGCCACTCTGTCAAGGACTTCATTTACAAATGCTGCAGTATTTCCAGCAACTTTATGTGGTTCTAAAAAAACATAGCATGAAGTAAGTGTTAAACATGAACACAATTTTAACATAAGGAAAAATCAAACAGAATAAACAGTTAATGAAATAATTAAGCTCTTATTTAAATAATATATTGCATGATTATCTTCTAGAATTTTTTTCAAACAGCATAATTTTTATTACATTCTAATGTTACTTCTCAGTAACTAAACTTGAAGAAAAACATATTTCACATAGTAATAAAATTATTAATAGAATATATCCTTATACAAATATCATTATGATTGAAGGGAGAAAAATGAATTTATTTATTGAACAACAAACAGAAATTATCCTTTTTGGAAAAAAAAAAATATTGCTGTAATTTATATTAAATTAAAAATTCTTACGCTTCATTTAATGGATGTATAATTTTGATGAACCAATAAAGAATATTATAAGTATGCTAAATTAGCATAGAAAATATACATATAATAATGATTAATAAATATTTCATAGGCTTATATTAAAAGCACTGTTAAAATTTTTGTTTTCAGATTTCTATTTAATCTTTATAGATATTTATTTTTATACTTTCTATATTTTAAAACACAGCACTATATTGATATTTTCTTAATATAATTCCTTTAGTTTCAGTTACATTATTCATTTATTACAGTATGTAATAAGTAATTAATTTTTTTTTTGCTTTCGTAAAGTTATCAGATTTTACAAACACATTACTAATATTTTGAAAGGCAAAATATATTAGTTGATATTTATTTTAAAACTTGAAAAATTATAAAGATATAACTTGATAATATCAAAAATAAATTAATTACTGTTTCAAGATACAAGAAAATACCATTTGTATAAATTGTTATTTGGAATTAAAATTAAAATGTAGTTTTAAAAAGAGTAAATTCTAGCTACACATGTATTTTAAATAAAAAATTAATGTATATACTACATAAAGCTCTTCTTAAATAAACATAGTATTTGCAAAAGATATTGCACATAAAAATACGCTCCATACATACTTTTAAATAAAAAAAATTACATATTGAAAAGTATTGCATATTGAAAAAAAAATTGAATATTTTTCACACAACAAAAATATGTGCCAAAGATCTGATGACTAAAGATAATGGAGTCACCAAAAGCCAATATGTGTTATTACATGTGTGTTATTAATATGTGTTATTACAAATCTGTGTTATTACATGGTATCATAAAATTTTACACATAATGACACAGAGGTATCAAATTCATAAACCTTATCTGTGCTGATGCTTATAAAAGATGCTCATTATATAATATGTTAAAATAGTTTTTAACTGATTTAATGAGCTTCCTTTCAAATTGAAAAGAATAAGATTTTGCCTTGTAGTTAGAGTAAAAAAGGGTAGTTTCAACAGTATTTACACAATGTGATTTTACTACTTTTGAATATAAGAGTTTACTTTACCCTGTACAGGAAGAAATAATAAAAGATTTATCCCGTAGTTCTAGTGACAGAACTTTTTGCAAAGCAAGAGTTTAAATTTTTCTTTTATCATAGACATTTAAGTTATTTATGTGAAATGCATTAAATTTAAAGTTTTAATTTACTATAAAAAATTTTTTGTGTAATCATAATCAGATATTTTAAAGAGCAGTCTGAAATGAAATCAACATTTTGCAAACAAAATATATAACAAAGAAGAATCACTTAACAAACAAAAGTGTGTCATTCAATCAACCATTAGCAACTTATGATATAAACAAAAATAAGCTATTTTATACCTCTATGAGACAAAGAAAAACATTACTGAAAATTCAAATACAAAGACATTCCAACTTCACAAGCAGTAAAAAATAAAATATTTGTTATGAGGCACCATGTTTACAATAAATTTTTCTGCAATATTGTAATTGAAAATATGTAAAAATCAATAAAATTGAAAAATATTTTTTAAATAACCTTCCTCCTGAGAATTCAACATAACTACTTCAAAAGCAATTTTTTTAACATAGGAATAAAAATCTAAAACATTTAATATTATTTTTATAAAAATTAACTTTTAGGTTTAATGAAATGTACATATATATTGCAAAATAACTATCAGAAAATATATCATTAAAAAAAGAAAAGAGAAAAGAATTTCATACCATTATCAGCCAAAAATGATTCAAGTTTTTTGGAACAATTCAGCAGTTTTTTCTCATGAAGATTCTCTATTTTGTATCTTAAAAGTTCTTTAGTATCCACCAGAATAAAAAGTAACTTTTCTATCAAAGATAAAGTGCATATTGATAACAACTTATCATAAAACCATTGTTCTAAATAAATTAAAAATCGCAATTTTAATCAAGATACTTTATTTTTGAGCATAAATTATCAAATATTTAAATATCAATGAAAGAGTTAAAAATTTTAACTGGAAAACTAAACAATTGAACTCAAGAAAATTAGTTTTTCATATCTAATAAAATCGTCACCACATACTAAATTTCAGTAAATATTATTATTTAATAAATAGATAATAAATATTTAGATATTGAAAATTCAGTCAAAGGAGTAAACTCAATAGAAAATTATTTTATATGTATAAAGTTATATAAATTAAAATTTTATAAAATGAATATAATTTATAAAATAATGGATACTTTTATAAAAAAATTTTAATGAAATGGATTCCTAAAATATTTTATTTTTACCAAAATATTCATACTAAAAAAATATGTAATTAAGGATAATTAATTCCTTTATAACATTAATTGTCTCATTCTCATAAAGAAATGTGTTTAGTAACAAATTAATTAAACTACAATTAAAATATATACATAAGTAATACCATAAACATACTACAGTTAAATTATATCTAAAAATATATCTTCTATAGAAATAACCAATTAGTGAAATTCACATCTTAGATTAGTGACCAATTCCTTAAGAGTTTGTAAAATTATTATTTTGTTATTTTTATGATACTTTTTATAATATCTTATTTTATAACATATATATATATAAAATAAAACAAATAAGTTTTCACTTAAAATATTATTTTATTTTAGTAATTAAAAAAATTATACATCATTCATTTAATAAAATATTTATTACAATTGCATACTTATTCCAATATTTTATGATGAATTGTGTATGTTATTTACACAATCAATAAAAAAATTATTTCATGAATGCAATGAAGTATAAAACACATTTATAATAAATTAAATTGGCAGAAAGAATGAGGTATGTTTATACATATTTATGATTAACTACTCGTGAAACTATACTTAATATTAATTTTACTCAATCAAAATAATTCATAAATTATGCTGTCAAATGCATGTTTTAAAAAGGTTTTTACGAATTACTTGAAAATATTATTTAGCAACATTTGCTCAGAATACTTATAGTGATTTTTGCTATTTTTATAGAATTACTGAAATTTCTCCTTATGCCTCTTATTCAACATAACAGAAAATTATCTTAATTTTTTATTTATAAATGAATAATGTTATTATTATACATAGTAAATCTGAAATCACAGCTACCACTTTCAAAATATTCAGCTCAATTTTAAGAAATGGATTTGTAACCAGATTTGACTGAAACAGAAGTTATTTCATGTATACATCGAAATATTTGAAAAAATATTATTATAATTGATGGCAACATGTAGCATGAAATCATACATATCTCTAATACTTACTGTGTTCTTGTTGAAGACCATATAATTTAATTTTGTTTGCTTCATGCTGAGCTTTCTTTTTAAGCCTACAAACCCTGTTAAATTAAAAATTAGTAAATAGTAATATAATAAATTCATAAATTGTAATAGATAATTACACAACAATGCTAGGCATTTACAGTAACAACACTTATAATCAAATATTTACAAGATAAAATCACATTTTTTTAAATTATACTAAAATGTCATTTTGTTAAGTATGTAAAATTGTTAAAATTAAGAATTTAATGAAAACTTTTTGGACAACTTTTAACTAAAAATTTAATTTTTCCAAGGGAAACAGATAGACATATTCATTAAACAAATTTAGATTATTTTATCCTAGCACAAAATCAAAGAAAAAACAATTATTTCTAAGCAAGAACTTGGATGAAGTATAAGCAAAATAATATATTTTTTCAAAAATTATATTATATAATGCAGAGAAAAAATGTTCTATTACAGCCATAACTATAAATATAACATAAAATATAAAAATAAATTTTTACGAAACATAAAATTGTTTACATATTAGTATAAAATTAAATTAGAAAATACATAATATGCATGCTTAAATTTAGAAGGGAAACATTATCAATTTAAATTGTTTAAATTTACATTTCAGTATGTTCACCTCTGACATACGTGACACATGAAATTATGATATAGAAATGTTCTCAATTTCCATAATTGTTTATAAAAATTTAAATTAATGTTATTTTTAAAGTAATGATATTTTAATTAAGCACTTATAATCTAAGACAAATTTAATGCCTTAAATATATACTAAAAGGTTATCTGTTTTATTAAAAAGATTATTTATTTACACTTATGTTACATTAATATATATATTTACATAAAAATATATATATTACTTGACAAATGTTGCTTATGGTTTAAAAATCTTATTCAATTCTATTGACATATATTCTTATGGGCTTTTCTTATCCAATATTTTTAAGCAACAGAATAATAAAATAATATTATTTATGTATTCCAAAAATAATGCCAAAAGGCAAATAACACCTACATAGAATTCAACTGATTTTCAATACTTACAAATACACTAACAAAAAGTTTATTTGGTGAGTTAGAATATTGAATTCAATAAATTTCATGCATAAAAATAAAATAAATTAAATCATGCAAATGCATGAAGTTTATAATATCATAGCTAAACTTTAATTAGAAATTTGTATAAAAGATATGATCTTAATATTTTCAACATTCAAAAAAAGTTAAACAAACAATTATTTTAGCGATATCAACATGCCTAAAAACTGCAAAGTGATACAAATATCTAAATCTAATGAAAAAAGCAAAAGGAGCACTAAAAAAAATAAAATACAAAAAAAAAAAAAAAAAAATGCATTGTTGAAAAAACCAAAATATGCATTGTTGAAAAACTGAAGCATATATGAAAAACATTCACTCAGCATTCTACAAATTCTTTCAAAGAAAATACGATTTCTGCTATATCATTGCTAAATATCAATAGAATGGATAAATATAATGTGGTACATAAATAAATTTAAACTCAATATAATAACTCACCAACTCTTAAATACACAATAACTCAGAATCCATTGTAATTTAGCTCTAATATATAATTCTAAAACTTCCAAGCTTGGCTTAATATATCTCCCTTGCACTCCTGCTAATGTCAGATATTATAAATTTAAGAAAATTTTTTTCAAATATCTTTAGAATAAATAATTTTATTCAAACATCTAGAATCAAATAAATAATAGTTTGATTTACAAAACGATTATTCATTTGTTTTTAAATTACACAATGATTAAATAAATTTCTAAAAACTCAATAAATATTTAGAATATATATAAAAAAAAACTATTTTATTCTATTATTAAAATATTTCTAACAATATTGCAGAATGAATAAAACTTGACATAATGGTAAAAACATTTCATAAAATACCCTGAATGCAAAAATTTGGTTTTTACAAAATTTACTTGAGAAAGAAAAATTACATTTATAAATCAAATTTATTTAAAGTTGCAAATTAATGATTCACTTTATATGTTAAGTATGTGTATAAATATACACACACATACTTAACATACAAAATGAATCATTAATTTGCAATTTTAAATTTTGATTATATATATATATATATATATATATTAAATGTATGAGCAAATTCTGAATACAAGAACTTAATATTTATTATATATTATTATATATTTTTTAATAGTTATGAAAATTAAAAAATTTTCTTATATACTACATAACAAAAAATATGTCAAATGGTAAAATAATTAAGATAATGATTTTTTATAGCAACATTTGATGAAAATATTATGTGTAGAGATGCATAAATGTATGTTTCTAACATAGTTAGAAAATACTTTAATTAATATTGATAATAAAATGAAAAATTATAAACACAAGCATAAAAATTCAATAAGAAATGAAATTCTAGTAAAAATCGTAAGTGATTGCAGCAATTTACTTGAAATGTTATATTAATACAAATTAGGATTGTGCGCATCATTTAAATACAGACAGAAATATAATGTATATAAAAAAGAAAGTAAAAGAGTATGAGAAATGCATATCAGATTTGAACAAATATCGCAAATAAATAAATATTTTAATGCAATTTAACATGAAATCCCCGACAACTTGTGAAACAGATAATACGTATTTATATGTTATAAAGAAAAAAGAAGAAAAATCTAAGAAAAAATTCAATTTTAGTGAAAATATTAACATTTCACAATTAAAAATAACAATGAAACAAATTAAAATAAAAACCAGCAATGCCAATTTAAAAGACAAATCTGACTTAGCCAACCACTCACCGAAGAATAATATCAGTTAGAAGACATTACAAACATAATTTCTCATACAAACATTAGGCAACATAAGCGAACATGATAGTGTTTGAACAGTCCCTGTTTTGTGCTAGACACAAGCATAATAAATTCATCAAATAGCAACGGTCTTTCAATTTAAAGGATAAAATATCAATGATGAAATTTTGCTTGAATATATTTTCTCACAAATAAGGAAAACTAACAAGGAACTTTTCTTGTACACATTATAAAGCACTTATTATTACACAAAATTTATTGATATTTTTGAGTAAAATAAAGCATGTGTGTGAATTTGCATGGATTTACCTATTAGACAAAAGCAGACTTACATATTACAGTTTATGTTACACTAAATATGTAAACACACATATACTCATAAACTACTTTTGTAAATGTAGAAAAAGCGAAGACAAATACACCTAAATAGCCTACAAAAACAGGAAAATATAATTTTAGGAAAGTTAATATACCGGAATTTGTAATGCTCATTAAAAAAAATCTTATAAGATACTGTAGAGGAAGAATGAAAAGAAATTTATATTCATAGTAAAATAAAATATAACTTATAAATTACCTAGATGCCAGCTTATTTTTTTCTTTTCGAGAAAGAGGTTTTCCATGAGAGGTACCTTCAGGGTTAATATTATAAATCAATTTGTTCAACTTTTTCAGTTCCAAACCAATATTATATAATTTTCGAGGATCTGGTGTCAAATCATTTCCATCCCCTCGTCGAGCTTTACCAGAATGTTTAACAGGAAGTGCACATTCTTCTGAAAAGACTGGATCAAAAGCATCATTCAGAACATGTGGGTCACTTGATTCTCGACGTGGTAGAATATTCTGCGTTTTGGCACCACGAGATTGAAGATTATACTGCCAAAAATACCTATGTTTACGAGGTTGACAAGTTTTCTCTTCTTTATTTGAAGCCCAACTAGCAGAAAGTTCATCACTTTCATATTGGTACACATCTACAAAATAAAACCAATTGAGGCAGCTTATACATTAAACTACAAGAATATAAAATTATTTTTCTAAAAAATTCAATCAAAAACATCAGTTAATGTTAACTAAAAATTAATAATTAATAGTGTATCTAAAATATAATTTTTAAAATTAGAATTGTATTTCTTTTACAAGAATAAACAATAAGCTAATAGCAGCAAAAACTGAACTGATGCAAGAATTTTAATAACAATAAACTATTTTCGTACATATAAATTCACCATCTCAAAAAATTTACAACAAAATGAAATTCTGAAAATTATTTTTTAAAAAAATTATCATCTGATATTTATTTAAGCACAAATTTCAATAAGTATACAATAAAATCAACTTCTATCAATTAGAATTGATCAATTTTCATCATATAATATACAACAATTAAGAATACAAATTTTGTTTCAGATAATCTAAGTCATTAAATGAAATTACTAAATTCGTATTCAAAGTGAAAAAGTTTAAATACTATAAAACTATATTTTCAGAGCTATTGATATGTTATAATGTAAAAATTGCAAAATTCAGTATTACAACTAAACTTAAATACATATGTGTGTTAAAACTTTTGGCTACATTGATAAATTGTATAATTTTAGAGACATATCTACAGCAAAGCTGAAATGTACACAAAATAAGTTTTATATTTTCATGAATACTAATGATATCTATACAAGATAATATAAGTATAAAATTCTTACCATACAAGAACTATAGTCAGAAATTACAGCAATGATCCTATACAAAACTTCTTATTTTTAATAAAGGTGTAAGATTTTTTTTGAAATATAAAATAGTTAGTTGGTTTGGTTTTTCTATCACAATACCTTATTTACACAGATTACGAACAAACAAGCTAAATAAAATTCAAATTAATTTGCTTTAGAAAAAATAAAAATGGAAATAAGCAATAAATTATTCAGTACAATTAATTCAATATGGGTAATTCAATAAATTTCAGAAATCTTAAAAAAAAAAAAAAAAAAAAAAAAAAAAATATATATATATATATATATAAATATATATATATATATATATATATATATATATAACAATTTCTGTGACAGAGCATTTAAAAAAACATTTTAATATTATAATGCCACAAAATTAAAGCATTTTAAACAAAAGAAATTTTGTCTAATATATACAGTAAAAGCACGTAGTCATTTGTGCATTACAAGGATCTGATCACAGACAGCGATGAAACAACTAAGGTAAGGAATGATTAATACTTTGCACATATAACTGATATGAAATCTTTTTCATAAAACTTCCATGTTTTCTTATATTTTTGTGAAAATGGAATATTTTTTATTCAAAAGAAAATATAGCAATGATTATTTGCCATTGTAACTTTTTGCCATCTAATAGACTATTTTTTTAAATGATTTGTGTCACTAGTTGTAATAAAAATCTATATTCTGTATACATTTTTTTCTTGCTATGATTAGAACATTCCTTCTAAGACTAATGAAATAGTTTGAAACTTGGAAATAAAATGTAAGTGTTTTTCCCTTTTTTCTCAGAGAATATTTTTTTAAACTGCATTTATTTAATGCTTATTTTTGGTTTATAAAAAATAAGCATTAAATAACTGCAATGTAAAAAAATATTAATTTTGGTGACACATAAATTAGTACAGTGAAATATAAATTAGTACAGTGAAATATAAATTAGTACTTTATGAAATATTTATTTAAGTACGAGAAATATATTAAGATAAATCACGAACAGAGCTTTAAAAAAAAATCAAAAATTCTTATATAGATAAAGGAATGTGACTAAACATCGAAAATAATATATTGTGTAGTAAAACATAATAAAAAATAAGCAATTCAATTACGTATAAATAAATATAAATTTTTCAAATTTTATGCTGTCAACTGTGAATGAAATACTGCCAAAGGAAATAAAGGACTTAAATTGTAAAATGAATAGAATTCCTAAATTTAATAGTTTAGTTGCATCAAAAATTTCATATCAATAAATGTATATATGTAATCAAAATCCACTTTTACAAACTGAAAATCCTACTATGGTAATAAACAATATATTATAAAAAAAATTACAGTTTTCACTGAAATGGTACCACAAATTTAAACAGTACAAGTTAGATATTTTTAAAAAATTATTAGCAGCTTTTTTTGAAGCTACAATAATGTAAATATAGTAAATATTCAAAATGTAAGGGAGGAACAATGATAGAAATAATTTTCAAGTGTTTCTTTCTTCTCTTTTATGCACACAAATAACAAATTATTAAGAAATTAAAATAAAGAAGGGGGGAGAAATGAGCTTGTTTGCTTTTATATCTATGCTTGTGTACCTCGAATGGAATATTCATTAAAATTTGAGATATATATTATGCCAGAACTTAGTTATTTTAAGAAGGTGTAACATATATTATTAAACTGAAGTAAATTATTTTTAAGGACCAGAGCCATTACATATTTATTAAAATTAGAAACTATTTTTTCCTCAGGATAATTGAGAAAATTACAAAGCATTTTATGGACATGAATATCTTAAATAAGATATCAATCAGAGAGAGGTATTTTGGCTAAGTCAGTGAATAAAATATTTGTGCAATATTGTGAAAACAATTTTCTCCAATTATTTAGTTTATTAGTACCATAAGAGGATAGAATGACACTGTTTATTGGCACAAACGTGCTTTTAATACTGTAATCTTAATAACATACTATTACGTATAGGAATCGATAATTAGCATGCACTTTGGAAAGGGGTACATATTTACTACCATAAAATTGCTTCTAATAATGAAATAAAAATACAGATGTTTCGAAAATCTTTCAAATATGTATCTATGACATTGTTTTTTTTTTTTTTTTTTTTTTTTTTTTTCCCAAAAAAAAAATCAAGATATCTTTAAATATATATTTGGTAAAGGAACTTGTGTTCTTTTACCTTGAACTCCTTGAAAGTTTATTTGGTCTCTGTATAAATAAGCTACTTTTTTTTACCCTAAAATTACAGTTGCCAATTAAATATCAATAAATTTAACTATTGATTATTATTTAATCCTATAAGCAAACAAATATCACTTATATGAAAATAAAAAGGGCAATTTCGTTCATTGTTTCATAATGAGCTTCTCTTTTTATTTTTAATCACAATTGCCATTTCAATGTTTCTGATAAAACAATGCAATGTAATAATTTCATATTTTGTTGATATTTCTTTTGTCTCAGCTAATCCCTATTATCGATCAATTGAAATGAATGATAGGGATTAGAAATAAAGCATACATATGTAGAATATGCCCTTGAAATTTATGTAAGATTCTTCAATATCTAATTCGGCTGTTAGCCTCTCCATTACACAACCAACACTATCTCCAGAAGACTGGTATTGCTGGTTTTGTAAGACCTTGAGAGTTCACAGGCGCCTTCTGTTGTGAATACTTAATTGCCCATTAAAGAAATGTCACTATGTCAAAAACAACATTTTTCATTCGATTCATGATTTGCGAATCTGATTTAAATATTAACAGAGTGCCTTTTTAGAGTGAATACTGGAAAATATCTTGCTCTAGTTAATACTTTAAAATATGCATAACAGAGTAACTTTGTAACAGTAGAGTCATTAATAAAACTTGATTTTTTCAGATGAATTAGCTTTGACCTCATTCCGCCTAAAATAATAACAAGGCGACTCAAGTGGCTGGTTGTAACAGCTTTTTATATTCTACTATTGAAGAGACAATATAAATAGTACGAGCTTAGGTAATAAATTTAAATAGTGATAAATATTGTTGAAATATATCGTGTTAGAATATTTTCTTTTCAATTATCTCTTACAATAAATTTATTACACAGATTTTTAAGAATGATAATATAAATCTTGTTTTAATATTCAATCTAGTTTAATTTTATGAACACAAAATTAAAAGTCTTATTCTCCATAGTTTAAGGGCATTGAAAATAAGTGTCATTTTTCACAAATAATTAAAAATAGTATTTGATTTGAATTTATTATTTTTCATAAATAATTAAGTGTGAAATGTTAGAATAAAAAATTAAAAACTGACGTTTATGTTTCATCCCATGATAAGTAACGAAATAAATTTGGTTTTTTTGTCACTCAAAGTTGCAACTGCACACTAGACTAATTAGACTGGAACTTAAAGTTTAAAGTGGATTTTAAAGCACTGCAAACATCCATACCAAAAATGAAATTCGGATCCATAGACTATTGAATAGAATGACAGAGAGCCAACCCCTCAGTTGCCAGCTCGCCCCAGAAAGAAAATAACACACATACGGTTTAATTTGTAACTGTATATCAGATCAGGAATCTTCCAGGTACAGCAAAAATTATAGGTTATTAGTCACTGTCTATAAAACATGGAAGGCATACACTTAAGAGGGCTTCTTGGTTTATATCGAATTAGGAGCCGATTGTGTGATGTTAAATACGATGATGAGAAAATTTTTTAATTTATGTATCATTGCTTAGCGTTTTTGGCACCATTTTGTTTCTCCAAACCCTTTTATCGACAAACAAAATCGCCCATTTTCGCGCCAAGGGGCACCTTAAAAAATATTTTTTTTTTCCTACAACACATCTAAGATACTTTAAGGTATCAATGTCGATTATTGATAAGACAATTCCCATTTCAAACATTTCTTATCGCTAGAGCGAAGTTTCTTTTACATAGTTATCGCAGCTTTACATTTAGAAACAAATATGATTTCATTATTAAAATTACATTTTCATGATTTAAAGATATTGAAAACAATCAATTCAGGACCAGGCATTTTATTGGGAATAACCAGCCATCTTTTCAACTAAAAATCTCAGAAATTATTGACTAACTAATCAATTTAACTAAGAAAAAGACAGAATTTTTCGCTTTAATTTAAATTATCATTTCTTTCTTTCTTTAAATTTAAGCATTTTAGGCCCCCGATTATTTTTCGCAATACATATTTGTATAATTTTCTTAATAAAATTTCATCTTTTATCACACACACACAATTATATAAAAACTAAAATGCAATTACAAGTTTAATATCAAACATCCCTAAATTCACACATAAATGTGGTTTCCTTGAAATCTCTCTTCCCAGTATAAATTCATATGGAGAACAATTTCCACCGAAATTTACAAAATCATATTAAAAATATACTTTATGAATTCTCTTAGTTTTCAAAATAAATTATCAGAATTATTAAATATAATAATAATTATTTACAGTAAGTATTTAAACTAAAATTATTATATATATATTATTATAAAAATAAAAACAGTGTTAAAAATTAAAGTAACTTAAAAAATACCAATAATAAAAAAATATTGGGTGGTTCGGAAAGTAATTTCGTTTTTCATGAAAATGAAAAACGTATACGGAATAAATATTGTATTGCATTGCATAATGTCCATTCTAGTCCAATAGCTTTTAACTATCTTTCTGGTAGTAGCACGATTTCACACTCATTAAAGAGGTTGGTTTTTACTAGCAAAAAGCTGATCCAGGTGGGAAAAACGAAAAACGACTTTCCGAACAATTCAATATTTTATTATCGATATTTTTTAAGTTACTTTAATTTTATTACAATATGCACTTCATTAAGCAAACTGAAAATAACTTATTTCCAATATATTTAATATTAAAGTGTAATGAAAGAGCGAGAACTTAAATCTAAAGCATTTCCGTTTCCAATTTTGTTTGGGCTTATAAAAATCTTTAATATAGCTTGTCAAGATATTCTAGACTAAAAATACAAAGAAATAACTGAACAATTTGTTTACTACTCAGCATTTTTAACCTAATAATTAGATTCAAAATAAAATTACAATTACTAATTTTTACTTTAAACATAAGAGACATTAGAAATAAAGAAAAACTTGAGTTTTCATGCTAGGTATTAAAACACATTTATAAACATCAGAAATAATTTTTTATGAAGTTTATAAATTATTGTTTATAAACTTCATAAAAAATTATTTCTGATGTTTATAAATGTGTTTTAATACCTAGCATGAAAACTCAAGTTTTTCTTTATTTCTAATGTATTTCTAATGTATATATATATATATATATATATATATATATATATATATATATATATATATATATATATATATATATATATATATATAAAAATATGTATAAAATATTTATATTTTACAAATTTCTTAAAGAAAATTAAAACTAAATTTTTAAACAAAAAAAGCAGAATGTTGGATTGTTCACACAAAACATGTTTAAGCTAAAGATAAAAATGTTTAAAATTTGTGAAGATCGATTATCGTGAATTCAGATAAAAATTTCACGTTCTGGTATAACAGAAAAATTGTATTAAAATCAGTCAGGACAAATATTTAAGTATTTCAACAGTAATGTATTGATGCAATCCAATCAATGCATTAATCCAATCGGCAAAAGAAAGTTCTAATACTTTTAGAGAAAAATTTCATCATTATAACTGACGATCTTACGATTAAAAGGAATCAAAACATGCATTTGCTGTTTATAAACTTTAATAATGTTTATAAACAACTATATACGTTGTGAAGTTGTTTATAAAAAAAGGTTCGAAAACTAAGCACAATCTGTTAATATATGAAAATATAGAATTTCACTTTTCGATGTATTTTGTGGTGAATAAGCCAAAAAAAATATTATTTAGAAAAAAAATCACTAGAATTATTTAATAAGTCAAAATGAATGAATTGACTATGTGAATATAATGTAAACATGTGAAAATAATAATTTTTTTTTATATTTTCGCAAACTGTAAAGAAATGGACATAATGGAATAAGTATTTCTGTAATAATCGCGCATGCGCTCTTCTGACTGGAAAAGTACCATCATTGTTTTAATTTAAATCTTAAACAATGAAAACAAATAGAGAGAGAGAGAGGAAATCGTTAGCCGCAAAATAAGTAAAAAAAACTATCAAATGTTTGCTATATGAAGAATACTTAATTTTATTTATTTTTATTAACATTTAACATTTATTTACAAGCAATGCACAGAAATACTACGATGCAGATAAAAATATTTCCTGTTCTATCAATTGCTTCTATTTAGAACTAAGACTTTTAAAAGTGAAAGTGGAAATTTTTAAGCTTTCCCCGTGTGTTTTAATATTTTCGATTACACCACGACCGCCGGAGTCTACGAAATAGCAGACAATGAATGATAAACAATATATTTTTTGTTACTAAGGAAATATTTGCATATCTCAGTTCCAGAAGATAGTCTCATATAAATGAAATAGATATTAAATAATTGATTTAGATATAGAATCTTAAAATATAGACATTTTTAGAATTTATAAAAAACGTTTCGAGCTAAAAACTTTTACGGATCACAAGAAAATCGGACCCTTATTCAAGAAACATTATTCTATTACATAACAAGTACTTTATTAGTTTGTTCATTAAATTTTAATTAACGAATTATTTAACAATTTCATTTTGTTAAAAATATTCTTTTAGAATTTACGAGTAAGAATATACATCGTAATAACCTTTAGCATCATAGTTGTCGAAAAGCTATCATATATTCTTCATATACTATACATCAATTATTCAAATCCATTAAAAAACAAAAAGGAAATAATACTACCTTCATCAGATGAAAAGTCATCATCATGATCCTGATCATCATCGTCATCAAAGAAACTACCACTTTCATCATCATTGGAAAGCGATAATGAAGAAAATCCACTTAACGACCTTTCTGTGACACTCCTTCGTCCAGGAGAATTCGACGGTTCACTCTTGATCTTTGAAAAATAAGTCGTCACATCAGGGGGCGCTGATGATGATAACAAATTGTTCTCCTGCAGTCGATTGCTCTGTGCCATTATGAGAGGTGATGTGATGACACGAGGTTTAGTTGTCATTTGATGTTTAGGATCCACAGGTTGAGCTCTGGAAGGAAAGAACGTGTCCGCTGCAGGACTGTTCTGAGGACAAACGAGGAATTTTTCGTCATAAGGATTCAATAACTGTGAATTCGGTATCAAACGAGACGAGACAGGACAGCTGGAGGAGAGGGATGACTGTATGTTCTGCTTAATATCGACAAACCCAGTGGGCACGTAATTAAGTCCACTCGAAAAGGAACTATTGGCTAGGCTGCTACTCACAGGTGAGGCCACGAAGTGACTTTCGGCTGCTGGGAAAGATTTCGACAAGCTGTCAGACATCAGAGGAAAAGAACTGTCCTCCGACAGGAAATTATTAGTAACAGGATATTCAAATCCAGTATCCCCACGGGAATTCAATTCCGCGAGCGTTGGGTCGACTTTCACAGAAAACACATCATCTCGAGTCATTTCATCTTCTCCCATGTACTCTGGCAGAGGAGGCATAGAACTGTCCATTTGCATGTCAGACGCGCCGGACGGACCGCAGACATCGAATTCCTGGTGGGAGTAAAAGTTTTCGCCATCCCAAAAGGAAAATGATTCTAAGGGATCAAAATCGTTCATTGGCACTTGTTCCGAAGATATCTGATTTACATGTCCTTGCAAATATCCCGGAAAGGGAATTGTTCCCGAAAATTCAAACTCGTTAGGCAATGTGGGAACTTCTTGCTTAATGGTAGTGCCGAAAACTTTGTTTACCTGCTGCTGATCCGTCGGCTGGACGCCAAGGCTCTGTGTATTGGGCATAAGTTCGGTGCCGCTGCTGGCAGGTGTCCAGGTCTCCATGATGGCAGATGCCAGTTCAGCAATTTGGCTGATATCCATTCCACTCATGGTTGAATCTACTGTAAATGAAACAGACGCTTAAATCAAAGATACAGAGAAACAAATGAAAACTTTTAACACATTAATAGTTGATTTTAAACAGGACCATTGTTAACATGAATGCACCATAAAACATTCATCTCAAATTCGAAGCAAAAACGTAAGGATAAAAACATTGAATATTTATTTTTCTTTCAAAACCGGTTAG
Organism: Latrodectus elegans; assembly: GCA_030067965.1. NCBI lineage: Eukaryota > Metazoa > Arthropoda > Arachnida > Araneae > Theridiidae > Latrodectus > Latrodectus elegans. Next base: position 40,991,143 of record CM057815.1, read on the forward strand.
CAAATCTATCAAAGTTAAAGTAATAAAGTTAATATGTGAAATAAATAAATTAATATTAGACTTTAAAAGATAAAAATAAGACAAAAAAAAAAAACTTTTACGTGCATACAACTGTCTCTGCAATAGAATTATTATTACTTAATCCAAAATTTAATGTTAATTTCTTACTGCATTTTTATTTATAAAAAGATCATAGTAATTCATAAAATACAATGCAAATATAAATTTTGCGATTGTTTAAATGTTTCTAAAAGTAAAGTGATATCAGGATTTTTTTCTTCTTAATCAATTATATATATATATATATATAAACTATGATAAAATAATTATATATATACCCTCAGTAGAGCAGCTCCAGAACAACTCTGCACTTGAATTCCCTAACACTTACTACGAGAATAATCCAATGCTTCATCTTTCAGAATATAAATTATGATGAAACTAATATATTTTTTGAAAATAAAGATTACAATTTACGCACTTTAAGGAAAACATACGCGCTAAGTTCGCTGAAATCTGATTTCATCTGATTCTAACAAAACAATAATTTTTATGTATTTGAAAATGGGAGCTAATAAAAGAGACATGAATTAAAATAATAGTCAATTATAAACACAAGTGCACAAGCTAATCCATTTTAATTATATACTTTTAAAACATTCATTACTTTTTAAAAGACAAATAAACAACATGTAAGATTTGATTTTAAGTGCACATATAACAAAACAAAAACTTCGATAAAGTGGGAAATCATCATCATCAGACATTTGTTTCATTGAAAGAGTAAGTGTAAAAATAAAAAATAAATAAAAAAATTTCCTGGAGTATCAATCAGTAGCTTCAAAAGGCGGAGAAAAAAACACTGCTCTCTAAGCATCATATGCATGTTAAAGGTCAAGGTGATGAGGCGAAAAAAAACGTCAATGGGAAAATGGGGATGAAGTAATATGTTTACAAATTTCAATAGCTGTCAAAACATGGATTCAGCTATTGTAATTTCTTATCGAATTACTAGCCAAATTATTTACGTATAACTATAAATAATAGTATTCTATAATTAAAAACAAAAAATGTTAATGTTATATTTTGATGATTTTTTTAAACAAAATGAAATTTAATTTACTAATCATTATTATATATTTGCTGAACAGAAATTAATCGCAAATAGTGATATTTAGCAAAGAAATAATCATGGTGTTTTTTATTAAAATATCACTATACTGGCAAAAATGAATAACTCATTGCTCTAATCAATCGGTAAATATAATGTAATATTGTACTCACACTCAATAACTTATTTTTTCATGTTAAATTTAAAATCAATAAAAAATTAATACAAAATAAAACCCTGATAATCTTTGTAAAAATAAATAAAACCATCAGTTTTTTTTTTTTTTTTTTTTTTTTTTGAAACAAAATATTTTCATGTTAAAATATAATTTTGACAAATAAAAAAGGACAAAAATTAAATAATTTTATAAAAATTACTTTTTATGTTTTAGAATTCTCAATCAAAATTTAATCAGAATATTTTTGCCATTCTATAAAATATGAAGCTGGAAACAGAAAAACAACAAAATCAAACCACTCATTGTATATAAATGATATATTTCGATACAAAATGGTAATTAAATTATGAAAAATATTATGATTATACATACTCAATTAGGAAAAAATAAAATTTCGTTTTTTAAAAGGAAACTTTAGAATAAGTAAAATCATTACGAGAATGGAGAAGTAATTTATAAATTTAGAAAAACAAAATAATAAGTAGTTAAAATTTATATTTAAAAGTAGAAAAATTTAAAGAAATAATGGTAATTCAAAAAAAATCTAATTTCAAAGAAAAAGTGTATAGTTATCAAGCAATGTTAGTTGGTGAGTTACCAAAAATGTAGGCAAATAATGTAAATATAATTTTTACGTTTAAAATCAAATCTTTTTATATACAGTATTCATTTTACTCATCATCTGTCTGATTCTCTATTTAGAAAAGAAAAAAAATTAGTATACAGAATCTTTTTCCAGCTACAAATATCACAATTGTTTCAAAAAAGTAAAACGATATATAAATTTAAAGGGAGAAAAAGCATAAATATACCTATATACTGATTCATATTAAGCTATATATCCTTTTTTTTTCGTCTTTAATCCCCAATTTATTTATTGAATACTTCAACCATTTAATATTAAAACGATTAATTTTAATGATTCGAAAACCGTTTCATCGTATCGAAATTGATATATCATGAAAAGAAAAATGGTTTCATTTTCCTTCCTTAATCTAACTTGGCAAAATCTGACGTGAATGACGCCTCCAGGTTTTTCTCTTGTCCCCTAATCAAAACTAAGAGATTAAAAATCCTATTCCCACACTCTTAACCAATCAATTCTCAGCTTGATAACATGATAATTTCTCTTCTAGAGGTCTCCAAGAAAAAAATGGGATACAAAATTAACATTGTGCCAAATTTGATGATCTCTCTCATAAACTAACTATGGAAAGCATTATATCTCTTTAGAAAAAATTAAGAAAACTTGCATTTAAGAAAAACAAATAATTTAAATAATAAAATGCTTTCCATTTTTATTCAAATACAAAAAAAAAAAATTAGTGTCTGTACACAAATATACGTAAACTAAAACTGAAATAGTTTCTTTATTTTCCTAATTAATAAATGCAATTAATTTTATCGAAATTGGATAATACTTTAACAATAATAGCCAATCATGACCGATAAATGATATTCTTTGATACTTTACAAGATTAAAATTGAATAACCTCATAATGTTTTAATCTCATAATAATTGAAATAAATCCCAAGGTGATCAAATATTCCTTTGCGATTCCGAAAATTTCAATAAAATCAATTAAAATCTTTAGAAATAAAAAAATAAGCATTTTGGTATAATTTTGATACTTACACTTTAAGTAATTATTTGTGTACGTGGTGGTATAAAAAGTTACTTCATAATAATTTTTTAAATATGAATTTTTTTAATATTAAAAATCAAATTTTAATTTTTAAAATTATATTTATAATCACTCAAAGTTCATAATTAAATATTAATCACTGAAAATATAGGAAATATAAAAGTTATTTTACAATTAAAGTTACAACTGTTATTATTAAAAAAAAAAAAAAAAAAAAAAAAAAAAAAGAAGAAGAATTATACAAACAACCATAAATCATAGTTATAAATTAACATACATTCTATCCAATTTGAAAATAAAAATGTTTTTTAAAGTATGAATTTCAATCATTATATATTTTTTCGCCAAATAGTGATAAATCCTTCATTTATATAAACTTTTTCATTCTTTTTTATTAAAGTAAATCAAATATGCATTGAGTGTAAGAAAATTTAGAGATTTCTGAGGAGTCATTAATGCCAAGCATGGCTTTATTTTTTCCAAAACAAATTACACAAGGACATTTTCCAAACATATGTTATACAAATATATGACAGAATAAGTCCTCAAAACACTTATTAAGGTTGGTGGATTTTCTATGATGTTAAAAATCTGATAAGTAACTTTAAAGGGCGTATTCATAAGTTTTAAATCACGTTTACATTTGACAAGTTCATACAATTGAAGAAATTGCATAGACTGAAAAAAAAAATAAATAAATAAATAGCACATTATTAATTATAAAAAATATCTCTAGAGAAATTTGCATTTTTTAGATCATTTTTTGTTATTTACTGATCATTTATATTTTTTTTTATAAAAGATTTTACTTTGTCGTTTTGTAATACAAAATACCATACGTGGAAAAAAAAATATTTATTTCAACCTGTTGTATCTCTTAATTTTCATTACATTGAAAATTATAAACTGATGAAATAAATTCACTTTACGCATATATTTTGTTTTAATGATTTAAAAATTGTAAAATATATTATAGAGGTGTTACAATTTTCAGGCAAGTAGATCATGGGCCTCATTCTATATTTTCCAGTCACATTAACCTTGAGGTTCTACTTTCTAGAATTTAAGGGCATTCGCTCTTGGCATGGCATGCCATGTACAGTTTGAGCATACAAAAATAGCTAAATTAACGGAACAATTAGACATTTGTCATCATCTTAATTTGAGACATAAATAACTCTCTCACGTTTTACAAGTAAAAGTGATTCAAGAGATAGTGGTAATTCCGATAACTTAGAATGAAAAAGATTCACGTTTACTCAGTGCACATAGGAAATAATTTATTAGGAATTAAAAAAGTAATAAATAAAAAGAAAGGAATAAGATTATACCACAGCATTCTCACGTCAAAATAAAATTTAAAACAAATTCTATATTACATATTTCAAATTCACACAAATGTCTCCGATTAAACGGAGTAAAATTTATAAGTAATATTATTATTATTATATTTTTTGAATAGTCAACGAAAGATATTAATTTTGAAAACGGAACTTTTTACTGTATACATAATAAATATCATCTTTCGTTGCGGGATAAAACCACAAAATGTATATATAACATTTGATTGTAGCTTGATTTTAAATTGTTTAAGATACTGTAGAAAAATCATGAACTTTTAATATTTAAGAATAGAAATATTAGCATGTGTGTTTAAGACATATCTAATACTTTTTTAAGAACTTAAGGAGGAATACGGTTGAAGCATTTTTTTTAAAACTCAATCGAAATAGAATTTAGGATCTCCAAAAATATTTAAAATAGCACTGAGACAATTATTACCAACTACGTGGTTTTGAATATTTATAACAGTAGAAGATTTAATTAATTTATTTGTAATTTTATCGCAATCTTAATAGGATAACTGTAAAAAAGATGGTAATATGACATTTTTGTGATTTCGAGATACTTAAACTTCAAAGTCAGTCAATGAGTTATTTCTACTAAATGAAAAGAAAAATACTGGAATTAATGATATCGCAAGGTATTCGCAGGATTCTACATACATATTTTTAAACAAACATTTGTTTAGATCTACAACGAAGCTGAAATATGTTAGATTTTTTTGTTCCTGCTTCAAATTCTGTAAAATTCTCTTAGGTCAATTTTTGAAAATTATATAAATTTTGCATGTATAAACATTAAACTCATTATGCAAAGCATAAAATTTACAAATTATACTTGAAATCAGAAAGTATGGATAAGCTAATTACACGAAAAACAGTCAAAACCAAGACACATAAGCGCGAAAATATTTTTCAGAAATTTCTTTTTGCAAAGAGAAATATGTGCAATCATAGTTATTTCTTAATCAAGAGTGATCTTGAATGAATATAAATATTTTGGCTTACTTTTGTTATAAAAAAATACCTTCAATTACTTGTTTCTGTGCTTTAAAGTTAGTTTTTCTTTATTACCGAAAAAAAGTTAAATAAAATTTGCGTATAATTTATTCAATAGCTTTTACTTTAATAGCATTAGTCCATTAAAATAAAAAAAGAAAGAAAATCAATTTGATTAATACACCCTCAATTAACAGAAAATTTGCAGTAGCCTTATCAATTTCATTCCCTACTCATCCATTTGTGTCCTATTACATAGACACCAGAAACAAGACGCACAGATAAGCATGGAACAAATTATTACAATAACTCCCGCTACATGCATGCATTCGAATAAAAACACAGTAGGGGGGAGAAAAACGCTGTCACGTTTTCCATAATATCACGTTGATACATTTGCCTTGAAATAAATGGTTATTCATAAAGCCGAAAGCGACTGACATCACTCGTTGTATCTAGAAAGAAAAAAAAAATGTCGGAAAGTCTATTTTTAGACATTTTCTCCAAATCCTACACTAAGAAAATGGAGATCGTATATGTATCGAAGCTGGCGTAATGTAAGCGAAATAAAAGACAGTTCTCGGAAATATTTAAACCCTTCGCACTTTCCTAAGCAATGTGACATTGTTACAAAGCTGAATTCGTTAAAAATATATGTAATGCATACCAAGCGGAGAACATTTTTCGTCAGAAATCACCGCGGTTCCAGAAGTTAAGCAAACAATTAAAATAATTCAATGAACTGCCTGACGTACTCGTTGCAACATATTACTAGTACTACCGCTTCTTTTTATAATGATACCAAGAACAGATTTAATCAAATGCCAGTCTGTGTTAAAATCGGTCTTTTATAATTGAGTTAATTTCTTCTTTGGTTTTTGTATTATTCGTTATTGTTCACTATACCCATTAATAAAATAACTGGAAATTACGAAAGTATTTTGTTAAATTGACTAATATTTTTGTTTATCTAACTAAATTTTAGGGCATTTTAATATAACTGATATAAATAAATAAATACTAAACATTTGAGGTGATACACTCTATTTAAGAGTTTAGGATTTCACGCCAATTTTACAACGCAAGTAGAAAACTGCGTCCATCATTTAATACTAATAAATGTGTTTTTTTTTCTCATATTCTTGTCAATTTATGAGAACGACGACACTGAAAGGTTCTAAAAATTTACTAAGCAAATGTTCTGATCATCTAAGTTTTCGTTAAAAAAGTACATTTGAAAAAGCAATTTTCAAAAAAATCAATATAATTAAAACTTAAAATTAGAAAATAAACAGAAAATCACATGCTAATTTCTTGGACCTTGCGCCACAAAACCCAACCTTCACCTGCTGAAATATAATTTACAGAAATAATTAGAGCCCCACTTAAAAAGTCACTCATTTATTTACCATTTAGTTTCGATGTTTTGAAAATTCAATATTCATTTAGCCTTATCAAAAATATCTTCTAATCATATAATGGTCAAATAGTTTAATAAAATTTTAATTGTCCTTTATTTATTCGAACCTTTTACGGTATTTTCCGGAATATTACTTTCCCCAATTTTTAAAAATTTAAATTTGACTCGAGTTTTTCCAATTTTTAATATTATATTCGATTTTTAATGACATTCCGATTATTACTACATAAATGAACAAAAATACGATAAAAAAAAGTAGCTATTTTAATCATAATTTTTTTTTTTTTTTAAACTTTCACTCAAGCAGCCAGATTTAATCTAAACGCATAATTTCTCAACATAATAAAAGTACCTGAAACCTTTTAAATAAACGAGGGTGAATAGTAGAATTGAATTAGTAATAAAATATTATAAATTTAAATACATATATTTTTTTGAATTTCCTAAAAATATGTTTTACAGTGTAAATAATAATTATATTTGAAAGAAATATGTTTTTTTTTTTAGTTACCGAATAGAGTTATTTTATTCTAAATTTGGGATTCCTTTATCCAGTACACTGGAGCATTCTTGTTTGTCATTAAAAACCAGATGTATGTATTCTAAACAGCTAATCTAAATAAGATATGTTTCTTGGGTTACATGTAAAACAATAAAAACACACACATACACTTCCGATGAAATCTAAACTGTACACATTCTAAGAAATGTCACTATTTATCGCGCTATTTACAAAATTGATTCGTGTTACGAAATAATTTCGCTTTGACGTCATACACACAACTATGTGTATTCAACTGCTACACACAAATCAAAACTGGCGCTTGATCTTCCTTGTAGGCAAAATTCAGTTTTTGTTATTGTATTGTAATAGGTACTTTTCTAAAAGAATATCCTTGTTTGTAGTTTTTCATTAAATTTCAACTCATTAAACGCCTTAAAAATAAAATTAAACCCAGTAGAACAGCACGACGATACACATCGAAAGTGCATTTGTTAACGACATTTTTTTAATTCACTACCGTGTTCGAATTCCCAGTCGATGCCATTTCGTTTTTTATAAAAATACGTTTCATAATCAATTAAATCAAAACTTAGATGATTCAGGTTGTAATTCAGCGATAGTAACTATTATACTGAATTAAAAATTACAATAACAATGCAAATGCAAACAAAGCAATAAACTCCCTGTATTCATTTTCCAACTCAAAGTTAAATTTTTTGTATATTTTTAGAAGAAAATTTTCAGCAGTAATTATAGTTCGTTTTATTTTATATAGTTCCTACTTCAATGTTAACATAAAAATATAGCACTAAAGAATGGAGTTTTATTGATTATTTAAATTTATTTATAGCAATATTTTAGAGTCTCTCATTCTATTGTCTTAATAAATAATGATTTGCAAATAAAGTCTCAAATAAGCGAGTATGAATTTCTAACTTTAGCCATTCTTTGTTCAGAAGAGAATTGAAATAAAATTTATGACTTATCTCTTAAAACTGAACAAATAAGTCAAAGACTGCAGCTAAAAACACAAGAAATATTGTTTAAAGATATATAGAATTTGTTAACTTAAGACATTCATTAAGAATACAGTACGATTATAAATAATAAAAACAAACAATAATACAAAAATTATATTCACAATTTAACTGGGCGCATTGTCATACTTATCACATTATGTTGCATTAAAATTTTAATTTAATATAACTATCTAATCTTAACTGATTAATTTACATAAAAATTGCAAGAGAAAATTTATTTTCATTTAAATTATATATGATAAATAAATATGAGTTCAACAAAAATGCACTAACATTTTTATGAGTTAACTATAAATATTTTTAAGAAAAAAATTTAATAACGCACATATGCAATATGTAAATCTACCGTTTTATATATTGTACATACCGAATTTTTAAAAGGTTTAATTATAATATATTTAAAAAAAAAAGTATAGGCACTTTAACTGCACAGCAAATTGTATAACATTAAGTGAAGAAATTACTTAACATTCATTATTAAAGATTATAATTTGTAATATATCGTGCATTGATAACTTACGCCAAATTTTACTTAAATGTAAGTTATGCAAAAGATACCTCCATAGCTTTTATCATCGAAACTACCACATGTAGTTAAATGACTCACGACAACAATACACGTGCACATCTTATGTACACGTACAGATATTTCTTTGAAATGAAATCTGCATTTTTTTTTTAATTTGACAAGGAAATTTACACAATATATTATAGTAAATGATAAGGGAATTAAGGTAAATTACCTATAAATCAATGACTCAATTAGTTAGGACTCGAGTACAAATGTTGAACATATTTTGGATGTTCGTACAAACCCACTCAAGACATATCCATACGTATTTTTAAACACATTACTAAAATACTTAAGGTTTTACAATAACCAAATATTAATCATAGTAAATTTTACCAAATTACTTTATAAAACGATTTGAAATAAAACATGGAAAAGTATATTAATTGTAACAAATGAAGTAAATTTTCAGGCGTTTAACAGACGGTTAAGAATAGTATAAAATTCAAGGCATTTTATGATCTTTAAGCAACAAAATGGTAAAAGATGATGTCTGATACCAACATGATCTTTATGTTTTCTTTGTGATAATATGATTTTAATTGAATAACATTACTTAGACTTATAACTTTAAATTCCACTATATTTATTATTCATTTGCTACGAATATTATACAAAAAAATCCTCTGGTTTCGCAATTTCTTCTATATTAAAAAAAAAATATTAAAAAAATCCGTTGTGATTTTCGAACACCTTATGTAAGAATACTGAGAATGATGTAGCAGATTTTAGACCATCATATTTATAACAAAACTGGGGAGTTTCCTAATCACTTACCACATGCTGCACAGAACAAGCAATTCAGTCCTTTATCTCAAATACCACTCTAGTATCAAATTCCGAATTTCCTGATTATCTTAAGTGATATCGGGGAGAGTAAACATCCTAAGAATACAAACAGCTTTAAAAATCTAAGGTAGAAAAATGGCGACAATAGTAGACTATAGAATGGCAATAGAGCAGGTGACAGTGGTTTCCCTAATTGAGATAAGATTACACGAGTCTTATCAGTGTCAACGCCACGAGACACATAAGTGAAAGTGAATATATTTCCACGCCACAAATTCAAGAATGTAATTTTGATAAATATACGATGTCTGCAGTTTATCAACAGATGTGTGGAACAGGTATTAAAAGTCCCACACAAGCAAATTTTACGAGTAGCTGAGAAGTCCCAAAAGTCGAGTTGCTAATACTTTGAATTACTGATCCATTTTTAAAATGTGCAAAGTCGGTACATATTCTTATCAGATTTCCAAGCATTCTTTCATTATTTTTATACCTGAAGACGGAAGCAAATAATTTCCAGAATTCAACCATGAGAACACAAGGCAGGTGGCGCTGTGTTTGCACAGTGCCTTTTAATCAAGCAATCACGTGTGAATGAGCAGACGTCATTTCAATAACGGTCAAAGTGCAATCTTTGCTGAGTTATCTTTCTCTGAAGATAGAAGAGGATGGCTCATTTGGATGACGATAAAATTCAGGTGCAAAGCAATGAAATGCATTTAAATAGATTTTAATCATTTCGATGCGGTAATAAAAAGATATATAATGGTGTGTACATTTTATCAATATTATGATGGCATAGACTGCATTAGGGAGAATATTCAATGAAAAATTTCTATCCATTTTAATTTAATGCTATAAAAAAATTGAATAAAATACTACTATAGCAATAAAAGAAAAATTAATTTCTTTCCTGGTGTACATTACAACTGATCTTCAATAAAAATAATTAAAAAAAAAAAAAACTTATCAAATTTATCAGAAGTCAAATCACATTTTCGCATTAGCTAATGGAAAAAGCATTCCACATCGTAATCTTCTTTAATACTTAACACCAAAAAATTTATATCACTACGCAAGCCATTAGGATTAATTCGAGTACTCACGCAATGCAAGGTACCCTCCTTTTACACCTTATTTATGAAAGGAATATTCTGCCAAAAAGCTTGACATATTGATGGAAATTTTTTTTATTCGAATGCAAATAGGCTGCTGAAAGAATGTTAAAAGCTTTCGGTGGGAAATTAATGCACAGACTTACCACCAAGAGAGGAAACTTGGCACTCCTTTTTAAAAAAAAAAAAAAAAATGCTATACCTAATATTAAGTTAATATTTAAGAATATAAAAGATTTTATATTTAAGTTACTTTGCATCAAATATTGGAGAAAGTTAATACCCCATTTTAAAATTACTTCATTTTTTCAGATTATTTTCAGTTTCCCTGGGATAAAAGAAAAAAAAGAGAGATTTTTCTAGATTATTATCACTTTTATTATTATTATTATTTTGCATACGGCGTGAATAAATAATACACATAAACTTAAATATGTCAACAAAGAATAAGGAAGTCTTGGGTGATTAGAAATCATTGTTGTAGTTCATAATGTTACACATATCCTAAGCCTATTTCTAGTTCTTCCTTATTCGAAAAAGGATTCTATCTGAATACAATGAAAGACCAAAACACCATCACATAGGCAAATATCCACATGGCAGTAGTATTACGTAAGTATGTATGGATAAATTAAAACAAAAGATAACCTTAAATGATTAGTGAGAAAAATTCTCAAATGTAGCAACGATCAAATATAAGAAATAAGCAGATTCTGAACTCAGAGGGCTAATTATCTAGGCGTAAAATATTTCATTTTGAAAATAGTTGGAAAATTCACTGTACTCATAATCATTAGTATCAAGAGTCCCATGAACATAGACAATGCTCCCTCACAAACAACATAGATGCTGACTTTGTCACCATAATGACTAATCCAACAATCTTCAAAATGGTTAAATCCAAAGATTAATAAGACTCCATCAAATAATAGCAATAATCAAGGTATTATATAGGTGATATACATGCTAATGAAGACAGTGCAAATATTTAGAAAACTTTGCTTTATCATCAATTAAGCCTACCATCTAATCTTACCAAATGAATAATGAATTCAATGAGTAACACTGGATGATACACTTCGATTGTGAAACAAACAAACCAGGCCACAACAGCGAAAGTGTGATACATTGTAGAAGCTGATATTAGTCCCAGTGTGGTACAGGCTATTCTTACGTTGTTTGAATACAGCCCACTGGACAAACTAAGATTGATTTGAAGATCTCTCTTCAATTTAAAGGCAATCAGCAGCTATTGGTAACTTTCAAGACTATAACGATGGAATTTACCAAGACGACAACGGCAATGGAATCAAACCAAAATCTTTTTACATTAACTTCACAGCTAAATTTCAGAAAATAATTCCGTTTTCTAAATTATTAAATGTTAGCCGATACTGGGAAAAAGTAAATTTATTCACAAAATCTAGCATTAATTACAGTTATGGATGGTTATAGAAGTAGCGTACTCGACTATTTTTAGGGCACTTTCAAAAGCTGTTTGAATCAATGCCCAATCGAATTTCTGAGGTTCGCCAGCCGATCTTACACAGTATAAAGATATTCCTCCGAATTTTGGCGTATCACGGTAAAAAGCAATCTAAATTTTTAAGCATGATACCAGTACAACACACTGTTTATACTTTCAAATTGCACATATTAAGCCAATGTGGGTGGTTAAAAAAATTAAGAATTATTAATTAAAAAAATTGAGGTCAAAAACATAAAAATGAATAGTAAATAAAAAAAAAGAATAACAAATAAAATTTTAATTTCCAGCATGAGACTTATTTAAAAACTTCACAAGATAACATTTCCAAGCGTACAATAAAAATACAGATTGCGCAACGGAACTCATACAACTCACGATTTATTTTTCGAGTCTAAATGATTACATAATTTTTTTATCAGTAATATTTTTTTTTTTTTTTTTTTTTTTTTACGTACACAAAACTTTCGATTTTAATTTTTATAAAATAACTTTCCAGCCCAAGAAATTTTAAGGTGTACCTCGAAAAACACACATAATAACGATTTTAAAAAAATACATTAAATGCGCCTAGAAAAAACAAAATGCATTTTCACATGATTTTTCGATGTGAAATATATATATATATATAAAAATAAAAACTTTTTCTTTTGATAGCTTTTTATTCATTTTATTTTTATAAGTTAATATTTTAAAAAAATTAAAAAAAAAACTTAAAGCTTTACAAGTGTTTGTAATATAAAGTTCGAAGTATTTTTTGTTCATATAACGCTATAAGAGCATCGGTTCTTATTACAAATATTTGCAATTCTTTTTCTTTTATTAAGCTTATCAAATTAATTGTAAGAATAGCTAAGCATTGATATAATGATCTCCATATTTCTAGTAGAAAATTATTGGTATAGATTATACCATTATATTAGCACAATGAAGGATAATGATAGTATTCTGATCTATCTTTTTCTGCGAAAAACTTTAAAAAAATAACAAAACAAAAAAAAACATTTATCAAAAAATTTTATATTATAAATCATATTTCATAAAATGTCTAAAATAATAAACAACATAAGCAAATGATTTTTTTATTTATTTTTTTTTAAGTTATATGTTCAAAATATAACAAGTTATATGTTCAAATATAACTCAATAAAATAAAGAAAAAGTACATCAAGTTTTTTCTTATCGCAAATCTTCAAAGCGTGAAACTTTGTACAACGAAAAGCATCTAATTTCAAATACGAGACATTCTACAAATTTTGCAGTTTACATAAACCTTATAATAATTTTACATAAGAATAAGATAAATTCAGGTAAAAAAATTATTTTGTATTCATAAATTTGATATAAAAATATCAAATATTTTACGAATTCATTTTTAATTTTGAAGAGAATTCATTTGCAATTCATTTTACTTTAAAATCCACAAGATAACTTATGTTAATGGTTATTTGGATATCGATGCGGTGTTTTCGGTTAAATGGTATCTCATCCAAAATTTTGCATCAAAGATATTTCGTGCAATTGCATGAAATGAAATCATAAAATAATAATTCTATCGATTTTAGTAAACACATGAATAAAGGTTTAACATTATTGGCTTACCAATCTAACATTTTATGTTCTTCTAAACAAGCCAACATTTTAGGAAATTATGCCAAATTTTTATTAGGTTACACTAAGCAATCGTTTGCTAACTACCATTGAAAAAAACACTCAATAAACGTTAAAAAAAACTAATAGTGGTGCAATAATAACTATTCGCAAAGTACACACATGAAAAATGTGTAAAAATAGTTTGACTGCAGATTTGATATTTATCATATTTTTTTATAAAAGATTCGATCATCACACATTTGAAATTAAAAAAAAAATCTCGAAAGGTTTTGCTTTATTTTTACGTGTTACAAATTACGTTATAAGAGAAAAGTTTTGAAAACACAATATTTTAATAATAAATCATGGTTTGCATTTTGCGACTCTTTTTAAAGTATTTTTCAATATAACGCGTGATATTGCAACGCGTGAGGCAGATTTGCCGCCACAATTTTATACAATAAATTAAAGAGAGAATTGCATATACATATTTTTTTCTCTAATCAAACACTTATGCAATTGCAATAACTTTTAAAGGGGGGGGGGGAATCTACATGCTTCGTTCTTGAAGCGGGAAGAATTCCGTTACGGAATCCTTTAAATTAATTACATCACAGTGAATCAAATAAGCATTATTTACGGTTTCAACTATAAGAGAGCAATCAAAATGCCGAAATGAAAGTTATTTTAAATTAACAAAAAACTACCATGAATTTCAAACTATATAGTGTAATAATTATTTCAACCCCTGACTAAAAATTCAGCAAAATAAAAACAAAAACAAAATAAGTGTTTTATTTATATAGATAGCATACATAACGGCAAAGATCGACGATTCATATGAAATAAGATATAAATTCACGTACTGGTTTGACGATTGAAGATGTATCTCAGTTACCGGTAAAGGCTGATTATTTTATTGCAGTTCCTTATTTGACCAGCTATGGCCGCGGTATTTAGAAATCATAAGATTTGAATGTGTATGTGCGTTAAGTTTTACAATAAAATCCTCTTTCGCGATACGAAAATAGAAAATTATGAGACAATAACGAGAATTAGGAATAAACACAAATACAGGTAGAAACTAAATTTACATATTTAAAAAATAACAAAACACTTCCATTTTCGAGAATATTACGCATTTAGATTTAAAAATTAACAATGAAAATTTAGGTTAGTAAAACGAATATTTATCCTTAAAAACGTGTTTTATTTTTTACACTTTTAAGCATAATTTAACACACGCTCCAAAATGTTTGCACATATTGATAAAAAAAAAAAATGATTTGTTTCTTTGAAGAGATTAATAAATCAATTGATAATAATAGTTTTAATAGATAAGTAATGGAGAATATTGCAATAAATTTCTTTCAAAAAAATTCAAGAAATCCCTTTAATGAATCCAGATTAGTTTTCTTATAAAATTATTTGTATAATGAACATTTAATTAGTTTTAAATCTTCAGAAATGCCTCATAAATTGAACAAAATTGGATATTTCTCAATTAAATATTGTAATCTTTTAAACAACTTAACATTATTCAGATCTTTATGTATATATATATAATTAAATTCTAAAATTCAGAAATAGTATATAATATATATATATATATATATATAATATATATATATATATATATATATATATATATATATATATATAAAATATACTATTTCTGAATTTTAGAATTTAATTATGTGTAGAAATTATTAGTACAAATTCATAATAATGGTATTATAGTATTATATTAATACACGATGGAGCATGAAATTCGAAAATGTTTATTGAATACAATAAAGCAAAATTTTAAATCAATTGCAATTTAAAATTATTTACACAAAAAAACGCATTTTTTCTGTGAGTTTTAATATGGGCATGAATGCCATGAGAGGGTTAAAGTCAGTTCAGGCGTGATCTCATCACCTCTGCAATGCGAGTTTTAGAACACATTTTCACAAAAATAAACAAATAATTCTGAGAAACAAAATGAAATGCGTTTTGTTCATTCTTGTAGCGTTCCATGAAGCATAACCGACAGAAAACAAAAATGAATGTTGAATTTTAATTTCACAGTTTAAATCATGACTATTAATATAACACAATGTTTGTGTGACGTGAATCACGTGATACATCGTTATCATTGTCGTCGCTATTAAAATAACTTGATATCAATAAAATCATTAATATATATATATATATATATATATATATATATATATATATATATATATATATATAACATAATGTTTCTATAATATAATTATACCTGTAATGTATATCAAAGGTGAAACATGCTTTTTATGTGTTAATAATTAAAGAATTATCAATCCACACATAAAAATTCATATTTTCCTTTTCTGAAATTATTCTTTACACATAAATAACGTTTGAATTGTTGATTACAGATATGAATGTTACTTTAATAAATATTGTTTAAAACAGTAGAGGGCGAAGTAGTGAAAATTTGACTCAGTAATATTGTTACCAACTGAAAATAGAAGTTAAGCAGAATGCTGAAAATCGTAAGTCAAAATACGAATGGATTAATGTTTCACAGATTTTCTAAGCATTTTCAACATTACCAACTGACATGCCAAGAATAAAATATTACCGTTAATGGCATATTTAAGGTACCTGAAAATCGCGATGAATTTGCATTACAAACGGAAATTTACTTAAATTTTCATTCTTACATTGATAAAGTTAATTTTTAATTGTTTAGCAAATATTATATTCCATGCAGTATAGTATAGAAATAGAACACAAAATGTTAAATTTTAAGACACATAGCTACGGTTCTATAATTTCACTAAATAAACCCAAAGTATTAAAAGCTGTAGCTATTTAAACAAATCAATGCAATTAGAATTTTTTGAAGCAAAGACGTGTTTATTTATTTTTTTATTTTCTCTATGTATGTTGATAAAAGTCCAATGCTTCACTTCTTAACCATTTTTTTTTCGTTAACAAGTCCGACTTTGATTGCCTTATTACTTGATCTAAATAATATTTATAAGTCTATATCATGTCTCAGTATAATACTACTTCTAGGTAAAATATTAAATAGTTTAGATAAATCACGTATTGTTTAAAAATGCCAGACATTTTTAACCATTACTATGACATCCAAAAAAAAAAAAATAATAATAATAATAATTTCAAACGATTACAAGTGACCCCATAAACTGATTCAATATGAAAAATAAACGAAAGGTCATTAAAGAATTCACCAGAAATCTAACAAAAATTTAAAATAGACATCATCAAACAAAAAATTTCTAATACATGATCCAGTAGTTGCTATAAATATCTCTTAAAAGTGTGCTATAATTTCGGTGATGTAACTGGCGGCATACTCGTAAGTAAATTGTTTCTTATATATTTAAATACAGTAAAACTACAACTATCCAAACTGCTTTCTGAATTTCATAAAAATAAGTTAGACTGAAGAGAAGAAAAATTAGAAAAAGGTAATGGCTCAAGAATAAAAAAAAAAGGGAGGTAAGAAATGGGAGAAAATGAGAATGAGACGTGTCTCTCGAGGAATTCATTTTTTCGAAAATTCCTGGATGTTTAGAAGTTAGTGCTGAAGATACAGATGAATGGATTGTGAGTCAGATCCTGGATTCCAAATTGCAAATGATGGTCAGCTTATTCAAAGCGTCGGAAAAGATGACCTTCATGCCCAAGTTGAAGCAGACACAGAACCATCAGCTAGTGAAGCATCTGCTGGCTTCAAAGTGGTTGGAACGTCAACCCGAGTGTGACCATAGGCAAATTCACATTGTACAGTGGATGCGCGACTGGATGAAGGCAATTAAACAGCTTACTCTGATCGAAATGTTCAGCAAAAATGACCAATTGACAACACTGAACATACATATTGCATGAAAGTACAGCACTTGTACTTTCATGAAATATGTACACTTGCAATATGCACCTTAACAAACACAAAAGTGATGCATTTTCATTTGATTGATTAAAAGTTATTTTTCTTTAAAAACATGTAGTTTTTTCTACCATTTTTAACAGACAATAATTAATTAAAATGGACCCTTTTTTTTTTGAAAAAATCTTTAATTAATTGAATTTTTGATTATCCGAAAGTGATTTTGTTCCAACTGATTTGGATAATTGGAATTCCACTGTTTTTTTAAAAGCAGATGAAAATATATATTGGTTTTATCATTCATCGAATATTCGTTTGACATCTCAATTAAATATCCACGTAAAAAACAAACTAAACAGGTAGAAAATATACCAAATGGATCACCATCCCTCAATAGTGCAGTGATAATAATTCTGTGCTCTTCGGAACTGATTGTAAAGGTTTGATTTCACATCCTTAAAAATATTAAAATCGCACATTATCTACTATTGGTTTAAGTATAAAGATTTATATTAACTATGGACAAACACTATTAAATTTGCTGATTAGACTAAAGTTACTAATTTAAAGCAAATAAGATAGATTTTATTAAAAACATTTTGTCATCAATGATATATACTGATAAAGACATTCATTTAGAAATAATTAAAAGAATAATTCTTTCCGGAATTTTTTTTTTATGAAAGTATGCAGTTATTTGAAACATAAGTTATATTTCACTATACTTAATAAAACTATAAGAAAAAAGAACCAAAAATAGAATAGGATTTCATTTCGAAATAAAATCTTAATCACTCATCAGTTATATAACAAAATGTGAATAAGTTTGTCAGCATGTTTACGCTTTATTAAGGGTTGCACAACTAAATTAAATTAAATTACCCTTTGCGTTACTATTTCTTGAAAAGTTTCTGGGACAACTGGATCACATTTCTTTTTCTAATTTTAATATGCCTCATCGCAGGGTTATATAAAAGAAAAATAATACAACCAAACTATCAACAAGTTATAAAAATAAGTTAAAAATTCCAAACGTTAATTTGTTTTCAAAAAACCGTCTGAAACTTGGAATAATAATGATCAACAAGTAAAGAGAATATTCCCTTTCCCGTGAGATGAAATTTATAACGAAAAAAAAAAAAAAATGATGTAACTCTAATCGGCGAGGGGAAAAACAAAAAAGAGTTGCCACAACCTTGATAAACAACTAAAAGGTAAAAATGTTCCAAAACCATCCTCTAGTAATCTGAACGTCCTTGACTGGAGTGAAGCATACATAAAGTCAGCTGACACACAAAGGACGTACCAGTAGTTCCACTGAATTGGAGCCGTGCCAAAAGACAGACGCCTAAATGAGCTTTCTCTGTGTTTACAGTTACATAACTTCGGCAACAGATAAAAGCAAAGAATGTTTTCGGACAAAAGATGGGAGAAAGGGAAAAATAATAATTATAATGAAATCGTGGAACTGATACATCGTGAGACTCAAAGAGTGACTTTGCCAGTCCCATTTCTACTTTATCAGAAAGTACGAAGTTCGCAACACTGTTTGGCTAGAGGTTACTATAAATAAACAAAGGATATTTAAAATGAATATTCGAACATAAACAACGTATATTCGCTATTGAAACCTTTTTCCCGCCTTTCGCGATAAGAATACTCGTTTACTACTTGAAGCTTTTTCCTTGAATCGGAGCACGATTACAGCGAATGGATACTTTGAATCTTATTTCCGTTTTCGTTTAAAAACAAGGCATATTTTGATTACGTGAACAAGAATAAGTTTGTTTTGGAGCAGCAACACGATAACCATTTTATATTTTGAAATATGTATGGAACACACGAAATCTAACAAATACGGAATTCTAAATCTCTGACCACAATTATTTTATTTAAAAAAGTTAAATTTTTATTAGCCTCTAGTAAAACACTGAAAATCAAATAATAAATAATGCTTATCAAGAAGTTTAAGGATAATTTTGAATTAATATTTTCAAACTTAATTTGAAAAGATAAAATAAGAATTTAATGCAATGTCATTGCACGAAGAACGTACAAATAAATATAGTGCAAAGTCTGAAATATCACGTAAGAAAACAATTGAGCTAGATTAACTAAAAAAAGAAAAGGGATGAAAATAAATTACTAACAGACTAGCTATTTAATTTACGTATTGGCACAACACACTACAGCTAAACGAGAGTTTTGTTTTAACACTGAATTCTTAAAATAAATGCAGTGGGTTAAAAATAGACAGACCTTTTTTTTTTTTTTTTTTTTTTAATAGTTACTTGTAGTTTTGAATGACAAAACGACACAAGTAATAATTTATTTGAAATTAGTGCTTCATATTTTCAATACATTATTTTAATCATAAGGTATTCACATTTTTATGCTAAACCACATTTTGATTCATTTTGCAAGCTTAAACCGTACTGATTATTAAATATGTATATTTATACTAAATTAAAAAAAACAATAATTTAAATCCTTTTTTTTTTTTTTTTTTTTAAATGAAATTAAAAGCGCATCAGTAAAAATCCTCAATATTACTGAAGTTTGAAAATATATTCGAATCATATTTCTGAAAAAAAAAAAAAAAAAAAAAAACGCAAAACATAGCACTTACTCGCGTTTACAAATTACTCTTATAACTCAGTTATCTTTTATTTCTAAAATACAACTTCAATTTAAGATATAATTATGTCTTAAAAAAAAAAAAAAAAAAAAAAAGAGGAAAATAAATTAGCTCACAAATTCATTGTTTTAGCAATTTATACTTAACAAATTGCGACTTCTGTATCGGGCAAATTATTTATTGCATTATTCATTTAATAAGATTTACTATCTAGACATAATTTACAAATAAACAATAACATTACCCCATATTATTATAAGAATTCATTATCTGTAATAAGGATATACGTACCATTTTGATAAGATTCCCTTCATTTGAAAATTCAATAACACTTGGAATAAATTTACCCGAAAACATGCACCTTGCCAAATATTCGTAAAGATGAATTAAATGCAATTGCTGTTATCTATATGGTGGGCTATTTTTTAAAAATTTGCCATTTTTAAGAAGCTGACTATATTTTTGATGATGTAAGTATAAACATTATTTTTAAATAACAATGAGAAAATAATGCTTGCTTTATTATCGCTTCAGGCTGTTTTGTTGTTGTTACTTATGACACTTGGACAATCCCAGCTCGCTATGCCTTGGCTATGCGAATTTAAGTCGATAGAGAGCGTCTTTCGTTTTAATTAGAGCACCACGAAGGTAAAAGTACGACTTTGCTCTTCAAATCCGCCGATAGGTGGCACCACCAGAGGATCCACTCCCTCAATTTTGATATTGATCTGAAGGGGGAGGAAATTTTCTAAAGACCATTATACCCATGGTAACTGCCCAATGACGAACCACAGGACTTTCGATTCCACAGATTTAACAAGCACGTATATCGTATGTACTCGGTGGGTCTTTGGTGGCATTAGGAATCGAACCCTGCCCTTGCGGAAGGTATGCGGATTCCCTAACCACTAGGCTACCACGACCCACCAGGATGCTAAACTGATAAGCCGGTAAATTTCTAAACTGGTAGAACCCTTCTTCGGTCAGGTACAGGGGACTTTGCTTGTATACGACCCACCAGTCTGTTTTAAAAATCTCTAACGATAAATATTGCTTTCAGGGAAAACTTCGTCAATCATGATGGCATTGATGAACTTCATATTTGATCCATTTTCTTTTTTCAAACATGACACATTCATTTATTCAACGAAATTTTTCCCCAATTCCTTATCCTTCAGATCTGTATTCCAAGCGTTCACCTTTCATGCAAGAACATGCTTTTGCATTTCCCCCTAAAGAGGTAATCTCAGTAAAACACGTCTCATACATTTCAGAGATAACACAGTCTATGTTATACAATAATCCAGATATATCAATTATCGACTTCAAAAAACATTCCTTGCATGAAAAAGCAGGTCAACCTTATCTGTGTATCGTATGATTCACACACCTAAAAATTTTAAAACTAATAAAACGTGTGAATTAAAAAAATAAATACTTTTAGTCAAATAAATAAATGTTCAAATATATAAGAGGCATTGGGATCCATGACTTCAACTTAAAATTCACAAACTTTAGAGAGATAAATCAAAACCCATTTGCAAGAGAATCAACAATACAAGAGTCAAAAGTTACTTGCATAACTTCAAGAACATTTCTATATAACATGTAAAAAAAAAAAAAAAAAAAAATTCAATTTTTACATAGCTGGAAAAAAACATGAAATCAAAAATCTCAAGACGATTTCATTTATCCACTGCAACGATTCATTGTGATTTATTAACACAAAGAATTCCAATGAAGCGATTGAGAAATACCAACTAATTTTTGCTTGAAATAAAAGAAATGAAATCCACTTTCTTCAGGTAAACAAATATTGTCGAAACAATAAATTAAACATAAGACTTAAAATTTATTTCAAATGCCTCAATAATACCATTGTGTGATAATTAAAAAAAATTTTCATAAAAATAAATAGTTATATTCTAACTTATACATAACAGTACACTTTTCAAGTGAATATATGAGACCATCAAAGAGTGTGAGTGCACTAAAAAACCCTCAGTTTATTAATAAATTTACTACCTTATAAATAAATCTAACATTGTTAATAATTAGCGAAAATCTTTTCAGATCTAAAATAGACTTCTTTAAAAAAATTCTAATTAGGTATGTACTTTAATAACTCTGAAGAATTTCATAATCCAGCAAAATTTACTTATACGTAACATTTCTATTGATAAAGAAAACAGAAATCGAAAATATGATTATAGAAAAACTTAAAAAGAGCCCAGAGGAATTAATGTAATAATTTAATGATAAAAGAAATAATTTTAATATAATAATATATTCATTTCTTAGAAATTAATGAGTAAAACATTCTACCAAACAAGACTTTTAGATTTTTTTTTTTTTTTTTTGACACTCTCCCTGTACATATATTACCGCAAATTACTCCCATAAAAAATAACTGCCATGAATTATAAGAAGATTACCTTTTTTGAATACAAGTATCGATATCCGATCACTGATATATTAAAAAAACTGATATTCTATATTATAAATTTATATAATTGCAACTTTCAATAGTGATTTCATATCTTCAGTTAAAAATAAATCTTACGCTTTTCCCAAAGAATTGAAATATATTAAATTTCAAAACACTCAGTTTAACGTTCAAAATACGTTTAAATTTTATATCAGTTTCAAATGAAACACGTGTCATATATAATTATTTCGTTTAAAGCGACAGAACAAATTTAAAATTAACCAATAATTTTTTATTATAATTAAACACGATATTTCTTGATTAAATGCAAAGAAGACAGTGTAAGTAATAACAATTAATATAAGATGCGGAACAGCTTAAATAGCAATTAATTTAATTACCTCTCTGGTACAACTTCTGTTATGTTGCGCAACTTGTTTTGGTTATAACATTAGCAATTGTCAACGAGAAAGACATTTCTCTAGGTTCCATTAACTTTTAATGTAATTAAACGATGATAATAATTAAAGTAGACAAATTTACAAGAGAACTTATGTTATAACGTTTTCCCTTTTTAATATTATTTGTAAAATTTTGTGATTGATTTATATTTTAAACTAATAGGGGTTAATAAATTAAAAAGTATTTTTATAAGTTTTTTTTTTTTTTTTTTTTTTTTTTATATATAATCAAAACATTAATCTGGTTGACAGAATCAGCTTCACGAGAAAATACTGACCACCGAAATAGCCTTTCAAGTTGTTTCTCACAGACATGGCAGTACCCATAATAATTAGTTCGTAAACAACTTCCCGTGCAGAACAAAGAGAAATAAATTCATAGAATTTCGTTCATTTTTTTACACTTACACCCATAACCACAAACTTAGTTTAACAAAACAGGAACTATTTTTTTGGGGCATTAGTTGTTTTAAACAGCAAATAATATAAATTCCAAAAACACACTAGAAGATTTTGGCAAACATCTCTATCTTCGACGGATGTATAGCCTTCCTCAACCTTGTACATACTTGTTTACCAAAAATCTCTACTGCAATTTAAGAATTCTGGCGCCGCTTCAAGCAATTACTAAAATCACTAATCAACAATGAAAAGTGTGTTGGTTTTCATAAGAATGTCATCTTTCTACTGCCAATTGGAAGCACAAAAGCTCCATCAAAGATAATGACTAGCAAATAATAAAAATTCCAGAAACATATAGTTATCCATGTATGAGGAACAACGTCTTACCATGAACTTTACATTTTTCTTCAATCTATGATATTGAGCTTTTCAAAAATTCCTTCAATTAACAATCACTTTTTTAATCAGAATAGGAATATAGGTTGAAGGGGCATAACATTCAGAAAGTTTTGCAAATTAATTTTTTAATCTTCTAATCACGTAAAAATATCAGGAAAAGTACTTCCAGGATTTATTTATTTGACATTTATTTTTAAAATTCAGTGACAATTGATTTCATAGGCAAAACCTCCGTTCCCTCAAATAACATACACATGAAAATATTACATACTTCGATCGATGAAACGATAAAATTAAAAATATATAATATAAATTAAAATGTTGCTTTTAGTTTTACAAAAAAAGAATTAAGAAGCATGATTTGCAGGATAAAAATCTGACGTTGATTCTAAAAAAAAATCAATTCTAAAGACTTCTATAAAAAAAAAAAAAATCTCGAGCGAATAGGAAGAACATGTGTTAAGAAAATATTTACAAACAAAAAGGCGCAGCAATTAAGCAAGACTGAAAGGGGGGCTGCCAAACAACATTTACAGCACGAGTTGAAGTTAATGACGTCAGCAAGAGGAGCAGCTAAAATGTCGGGAAAAAAAGTTACGTAAATTGCCACTTATCGCCGTCATTTTGCGGAAAAGAGCGAAATGATATTACCAGTACAGATAACAAAATGCTACTTAAGTCTCACTCTGATCATAAGTTTGTCAAATACATCAAACAAAATATCACTTTTTAACCTTGTCAAATATGTATTGGAATCATCGAGTACTAACTGGAATACCCGGCTTTAAAAACTTTTTTCCTAGAATGAAAATGTTGCGGAAGGTTGAGAAATGATAAAAATTTAAATTTGTAAATTATGTTGGATATCATTAAGTTCGTTTCCTCATTTGAAATTGTAAACAATGGATTACGTATTAAAATAATTCATGTGTTAAAACATTTTATAAGATATACACATAAAACAATGACAATTATGTTTTTCCCATAATAGGCAAAGCAATTCTATACGATTTTTTTTACATATTAACTTGTATCAATCAAATAAAAAATACATAATTTAATATATCAATCAATGTAGTCAAGCTTATTTCATTTTTAAAAAAAAATAAAATTATATTGTGTAGTTAATACATACACAATCAATTTAAAATCTTAACTTTTCATAATCATGAAATTCATTAGACTTAAAAACAATTTTTCTCATATCATTTCTGAGGCTATTGGAAAACTACATTTATCTTTCCTTACTCAAGAATTAATTTTAAATTTTGTTAATTTTTATGCATATCAAGAATGATTAATTAAGTAATCCAATCATTAGTTTAATTCCTAAAAATAAAAGTTATAAAGAACTACTACACTAAAGAGTATAATTAAATTATAATGCTAAATTATTGTAAGTGTTATCTTTAAAAAATTTTTCTATAAAAATCATGAATTATGTAAAAAAATGTATTACGCTTGCCATATAATAAAAAGTAATATAATATGTAATATTTTAAAACAAAATTAATTTTTACAACCACCATTAAAGAAGGTGAATAACATCTTGCGTATAAACAATTTACAATAAATAATGTAAAGATATTAATTTTGATAATTTAATTTTTTATAAAACACACAACTGTATTTGTTTCATCAGATATATGAAAAACTTGGCCAATCATTTTAATTTAACATTATTTTAAAGATGACTATGCATCTCAGATTTTTTCAGCATATATTAACAGACTAATCATGTTATAAGACTACCTGCCTGTAGTTTACAACATAAATAATTAATTATTTAAATATTTTCCTACCTCTTCTTACTTCATCTTTATTAATTGACATTTATTAATTAGTTTACTTCATTCTCACCAAAATGTTTCATGATAATAATGGTAACAATGTTAAACAACATTTCTAATTAATTATAATTACATTTATTTTATTCGAGAAACAAGAAATGACTAATAAAGTATTCAATGATAAACACATAATGAAATTATAAAATAAATATTGAAATTTTATATTAATTATTTATAATTTTATTTTTCAGATCAAAATATTTGTGCATTTCTTAATAAGAAAAACAATATGAAAACTTTAAATCTGACATAAAAAAATGCAATAAATCAACAAAAAATCTATAACAAAATTGAAAAAAAAGAGTCAATTCCGAATTAATATTATTATTAACATTAATTATTACACTACAATCGCAATTTATTATCCTTTTCACAAATATAATGCAATATCTTTGAAATGATTACAAAAAAACACAGTAAATTATATATATATATATATATATATATATATATATATATATATATATATATATATATATATATATATATATATCCTAAACGCAATAATAATCCGATCACCAACTTGCCAGAAACACAAAATCAAAAAACTATCCTCCTCATGGAAATTTTATAAACTGTTTAGATATTAACTTAATTTGAACAATACAAATGGAATAGTATAAAAATAATTGAAACTGTAAAAACAACAGATTAATGTTTGAAATCAAATTTATAAACATATTAAGAAATACGATGAGCATATAATATTGATCCACATGAATTAAGAAAGCGAATCTCAATACAATCACAATTCTTAAATCAGCTATTTTGGTAAATCAACAAAACATCTGGAACATGTGACATTTTATCAGAAAAACTATTTAAGTTATATTCATTAAAACATGCATGAATATAAACTTACTTTCTGCAGATATTTTCCATTTCTCCATTCACATATACAATAAATTTGTTGATTAACTTCCACGTGAAAACAAAGGAAACTAAAACCTTGCGAATATATGAAGAAGCAAGACCAAAACACAAACACTTGCATCACATCCTGAAGGTTGCGCAATTTTGACTTTTGACTCTCAGTTCGTAAACAAAGCGATCTGTTGCCATTGAAAAATCTTTCGGGGGAAATACTTTTCGTAAATATGTTAGAAACTCCACACTTCAGAAACATAAAAGATGGCGCTGCTAATTTTAATGAAAACAGTTTTACTCCAAAGTTATTCAAAAATTCAAACGTTATTTAATAGCTCGTTTTTACTCAACAACACACAAAAATTTCATATATAGTAGAAATTATTTTCTTTTTGAAGAATAGTGTTGCTGAGACTAATTTATCTTTTCTAATACAACTAGTAGATCACAACGAAGCAATATTCTGAACATTTTTTCCCTTTTATTGATCACGAATAAATTTATATTTTCTTTTATAAGTCATGTCATTTCATTGCCAAGTGATAATGTGTACTAGATATATTGTATAAATTGTATAAATTTGAAGAAAAAATGTATACAGAAACAGCTTCATTTCATAGACAATACCATTTAGAATCATTTTTTAAAAAATGTAAAAGTATGGCTTTTATTTAGAAAAGAAATTTTTTTTAAATTACAAATTTTAAAAAAATCTCGAGCGGACAAGATCAGAAATAAACTGTATATTTTTTTTTTTAAATAATGAGAACTCGCAATAAATTCATGTTCTCGGGCTGTGATTCTCAAACACCATGTCGCGACATTTTTGTGTGCTGTCAAATTCTTAAACTATGCCACCAAATTTTAGAAATGTATAGCTTAATAATGTTTTTTTTATTACGATTAAAGTAATAAACGCTCTTTTGTTTTTGTAGTACATATTATATTATTTTAATTTAAATTCAAAATTATTATCACAAACTATTTTAAACACTGGGAACTAAACAATTTTCATCCATGTCTTCTTCTTTATGGACCAAAATTTCAAATCGTTAAAATGCGCGACAAAAAAGGTAAAAGATAATAAAAAGGTGTGCCGTGGCAAAAAGAAGTTATAAAATAGCTGTTTTAGAGTAACCAGTCAATTTTGGACAAGTACACATAATTCAGTATCCGCTGTACGTCATTTGAGATTTGTTATAGTAGCACAAGTAATATTTATTATCAAAAAAAAAAATTATTTGAACTGAAAACTAGTAAGTTTCTTCAAGATTAATTTTGATAGTAAAAGAAAAGGCGTATTTATTATACATATGACATTAGCATTCTGAATCATAAAAAGTGGTTCAAATTCTACAATTGCAGCCATTAAAGTCACAATACCATGAATGAAAATAAATTAGATACTTATTATATATATGTATTGTGTTTTGATATCAAAATTTAATGAGTCTTAGAATTAATTCAAACACTACCTTTAATCAAACTGTTAAATATTTATAAACGTTAAAAACAACATTTCTTTTAACATATAAACATTTAATTAACATGTTTAATATTTATCGAGCATAAAAGTTTTAGCAATCTTTCGCAGTCGATTGCGGAGGCTAAACTGTTTGAAAAACCTTTTGTGGAGACTGTTTCCCAAACATCTTCTATATCACACCGTGTGTTAATGTATTCCTCAGCTACTGATTTTGAAACTCGAAAGTCTGTGAGACCACCACAATGCAAGCAATATGGAAATAAAATGATTAAATTCGCAAGTAGTTCGATAATTTACAGGGATGAGAAATCAGAAAAAATCGTTGCCAATCTGGAGCTATAATAAACTTTGCCCGTTTGGATATAATGTCCAATTGATTTTGATGACAAGAATGAGTTACTCGTTGCATAAACTTCATATCTATACCAAACTTCATTAACCGTAGTAGATAGTGGAAGGCAGCGAACCAGTCTCTCAGCAACGAATGACTAGATGTTTTCAATTAGTGAGAGAGACATGGAGTCGTATAGGTCAGAACAATTGATTTAGAAACTACTTGTTGCATTCTACTCTATGATAAATAGAACAGGATGTAACAAGTGGTTTGCATTAATTTTTACACAGTACAACTTTTCACACAGTGCCTTAAGATGTCAGAAATATATCGATAACCATTCGAATTGATATATTTTTACTCAGGAAACTTTTCCGTCAAATTTGTTGAATGAAAAGACGTGTAGTTATGATAATGCACAAGTTCTTCAACATTCCCGTCTTGAGGAATTTCTAAGGACTAGGAGTAAATAGTTGTAACTCTCTTCTGTTTCTTCCAGATTGATCAGTCTTGTGCTTCCAATAGAAAATGCCATACATCGATTTTGCTATGGGACGTTATCTTTTTTTTAACATTACATGCATGGGACATCTTCATATATTCATACATTATTTCTAGATTCTTTTGAGTATCTGTCATATACATTTCATCATTTATAAGTTTTAGAAATAATGCCGCAGCTGTTATCTTTAAATCACTTATTAAATGATTTTTTAATGATTCGAAAGTTCTCTTTCTTGACCAGTTAAAAGAATTGTTTATATATATATATATTAATTAATTAAAATTGTCTGCATGACAGATAAATGTTAGATTACAGTCGTCAAAATTAATCCTAAAAGGAATTGCGACTTTTTGAAATTCTATAGATTATCTGAATAAATGGTAAGTGTGCATGGAATAATCTTTATTCTCAAATGCTAATTATAGATGTTAAATCCCATTTGATTTAATTCCTTTTTAAAATCATATCACGACGATGTTCTCGCAATAACTATATTTTCTCTTCTATCTCAAAGCTTCAATTTTTTAACTCTAAATTACTCGCAACTTGCTATTAAAAATGTCTTCTACTAGGATAAAATAATATGTTTTTAAATCAATCGTTATTTTTTTTATTTACCACTTCTTGTCCGTATATATTTCAAAAATTTCAAAGTTGCAGTCGTTTTATGACAAAGAATTATTCTTCATTGGATAATTTTGATCAACGAATTTAATTTCGATAAGTAAAAGATAAATATTCGATCCATATGTGAGCATGACTAGCTCAGGACATTTGACTAGGTTGCGCATAGAAATAATAATTGCATTGGTATTTAGTTTACAACTTACTGCAAAATGCATGCAGAAATTTAAAAATAAAAGTGAAATGGAAATGTTTGGATGCAAGCTATTTCTTTTGACAACAAATCAATTCTAGCCGTCATTAAATTATGTAAATAGTGATAACATTGTTCAAATCTTGTAAATACTGGGAATTGTTTAGTGTGATTACTGTGATATTTTTTAAAATTATGCTCCATTTACAAACTTTACGCTTTCTCCTGAACTATAGAGTATTTACAAAAATAAGCTATCGACAATGTTAATCGATCAATAATATTGTGTAATTCTTAAAGAAGTTATAATTAAAAGTGAACTTGTGTGAATCAATCTTGTTAACATGGGGTACAATATAGATCTACCTCCTAGATGTATACCCCAGCAACGCTTTTAGCAGCAGAGTGGTCTACAACTTCGGTATGCGATCTCCTAACAGGTCACGGCTGGATGAGTGAACACTTCTATCGCCCACGCATCTACTATGTGGTTCTAAAGAACCAATGAAATCGTAACCATCTCCATCGTTGTAGTTTATTCCATGGATTTGAATTCGATACTGCTAAATATTGGCGTGAGAGAGCTTCTGGTGAAATGACTTCTGTAATTCTTTTACCTTTTGTCTCTTTTTGATGTTTGTTTTTTACTCTTCGTGGTTGTGTTTGTTTGCTTTTCCCGTCATTGAAAATAAATTTTTTGGTAACAATGATAATTGCATCGAATCAAGCTAAAATTACCAAGCAATTATATTTAGCTGCTTATTTATTTTTTTGTAACCGAACGATTGCTTTTATAACTGCAAGTGTTTTAATAAATAGGTAGATTTCATTTTAGTTTGCGCAGTTTTGGTAACGGAAATATATAAAGAGTAAGACGCCATTTTCAATGTAATAATTACAGGACATTGAAAATAGCATAGAGTTCAATGTGTTCCCACAGGTGTGCCGTGGATAGGAGGATATTAGGTCAAATATTAACTTCATGTTTTGCTCATTCTTCAAAATTATGATGAGATTGGGTGCATCCAGATTTTTTAATCGGTATAAATGCCGATACACATTAGTTTTCTTTTGATATTTATCAATTTATATTTGATATTATGTCGGTATACTCCTCAATGATTGCCCAAAGTACAGATAAATATTCTACACATATTAGACGACAGTTTAAAAATTATTAAAAGGAAATTTGAGAAGAAACGTTTTTTAACTGTACAAAAGAACTGCATCCAGCAAAGTCCTGTATCACAGACTAAAATTTGGAATGACAGCAGTTATGTTAATAAAAAAGTCGAGGAACAGGAAAGTGGATATGAGCTATAAGAAACGACTTATTAAAATCCGAGTGGTAAAATATGTAAATTAGTGATACTATCAAGAAAATTAAACTAGTCACAGAAAAAGTTAATTGCAATGTTTTACAATAATAGTATTTTAATACTAAAAAAAAATATATATGCTGCACATAGAAATGAGAAGAGGAAAAAACTCTCATATGTTTGTGAACGAATTTGAATGCAATTACATCAACAATATTACAAAATGCGAAGAAACGACAGTAATTAAGGTTTATTGAAGATATTTACAGTAGATGAACTACTTGTATAGTGCGAATCACACAAGTGTTTCATTGGAAGTGAAAGCATTTCATATTTTAATTCATTGCATATGTAACAATGTTAGAACCAGCAAATAAATCAAAACTCAATCTAGCGTTTTTTTTTCTCCCCTGGTATTGCTTCTAACATTAAAAGCTATCAAATATTTGATATTAATTTACGACTGCTCTACAATTTTTATAATTAACATTAACATTGTTTTAACATAGTACAGCAAAAAAAAAAAAAAAAAAAAAAAAAGCACTTATAGCAAGAGATACAGCAATATTTCGTGGTGCATACCCACACCTTATCATAATTTCAATTAATGCTGCAATGTTTAAGAGTATGGGACAGGAGCTTCGAAGGCCCACTATATGACTTTAAAAATTAATAACACATTTCCCTTAATTCTTTTAATAAAAATGCAATTTAAAAGCTAAGATTTTTAAAATTATTTAAAATGAATGAGATAATAGTTTATTATAAAAGAAATACGTTTTCTAAATATTGCTTATTCATTAGCATATAGTATCTTTTTGTTAGTTCCTTTGACATCATACAGTAAACAGCCTAATAATATATAAAGCTGTTACAAAATTTTTTTTAACAATCACTGGTTATAATTGCTTTGCTGGAACATTTTTCAAATACAATAATTGTATTTCTATGTCATAAAAAAACAACCCTAAAAACTCCTAGCACCAAACCTGATGTGAGTGCATAAAGAAAATAAAAATACAACACCTCTTTTATTATTAAACAAATTATGTTCGAATAGAAACAGTGCGCTAAATACTTAGTTTCGGTATTTTTCATACTGTTTAATATTATTTTTTGGTGAATTTTTGTATAAAATGATGACTAACCACGTGCCATTTTGAACATCAGCCAGACTATTCTAGTACAACTTTGGATAATGGCTAAAGTGGTCTGGTTGGTTATGGCATGTTCACATCATCAAGAAGTAGCAAGTTCAAATACTGATTCTATAGTGTTCGCTAAAATCGATTGAGCAATGTTAAATAAGTCATAGCCACAATGTTGTTCAAGTGAAACAATATTTCTGGAAATGGCAGATCAAGTATTAGGGTGCCTTCTGCTTCATCTCTGCTTTTAAATTACAAAGACTCTATGCAGATTTCCCCTAACCAGTAGAGCTTAACTCTGAACTAGGTACATGGAAACAAACCTAGTTCAGAGTTAAGCACATTACTTTGTCAAAAGTAATGTATACACATTACTTTAGACAGTTAAGTCTGCATTCTTGTTCTGACTATCGCATTTTCATAAAAAATACTATAGAAGTCAGATTACATCAATATAAATTAAATTCACAAGAGTTGAAGACACATAGGTTGAATGCTTAGCAAAATGGATTGAATACTGAATAGATAAGATTAAATAATTTTCTGCTAACTTATAAAAATAATGCAATTTCTCTGTAAATAATTGCCTTTGTTTTAAAATAATCTTTAAAATTAGTTGCATGAAAAATGCTTAGATTATTTTCATTGTGGTTCAGCCATCTGGTTGGAGGTCTTCTACTAGTCCAAAATCCCATTAGATTTTTAAAAATAATGATCTTAATTGTAACTTTTAGGATTCTCCAGAGATGACCAAGATACCTTAATCTATCACTCTATATAACAGTGTCATTAGTGGCTGCATATAGAATCTTATAACTGAAAGTTGTATCCAGTTTGCTTACATCATCTCTCCCGTTCTGAACCAAAGATAATTTTGAGAATTTTTTTTAAATGTATTCAAAATATGTTGTGTATTGGTATTAAGAAAAATTATATTTTAACATAAAATCGTTTTAATTGAAAAATAAAAAATTTATTTTTCTCAAATTCATTTCAATAGCAAGCAAACATTTTTTTAAAAAATCAGCCAAAACTTTTTGTTGCTTCTAAAAGCCAACACAAAACATCACTTTTTCCTTGTTGTTCAAGTAGAGCACCAACTTTTACACGGCAATCCATATGATATTTATTGAGCCAAGCAATCTAAAATATAGAATACAAAAGCTATATAAGCAACACAGGAAATGAAAAACAACTCATGAAGAAATTTAGTATTTTAACATCATTCTAACAAAAAGATGAAATCAAAAAAATACAGTAGTAACATAATAATTCATAAACAGACACAAAATATTTAACAGGCATAGTTTTAAGAACAATAATAACTTCACTTAAGACTATTTAAATTAACTTACTTAATAGTTGTACTTTGATTACACAGTAACATGTTAATTTTTCACATGTTTCTCATTCAACTAATTTGCACACATTTTTTTAAATATCAGATTCAAAAGAAAAATAATATATTTGAATAGTAACTATATAATCTACTTAATTTCTTGACGTGAGAAATTTTATAGGGTATTAACTATGAATTAACACATGCATTTTTTAAAATTACTAATTTAATGATTAAATAAAATATTCATTTAGATTTTTAATTTTTATATATTTAAAAGAAGGAAGTATACAATTTTATGAAGAGTTCACAGTAAAAACTGTAAAGAAATAAAAGTTTAATAAAATAAGAGAAGGCAAACTTCTATAATAGCACTGAATCATTTAGCTTAGTTTCAATATTGTGTATAAATAGTATTAAAGTTTGTATGATTACTAAAATGTTAGAAAATGGTTTCAAAGGTATTTGAAAACAAGTATCAAATTTTGCAGCAATTACAGTCATTTCCACTTTTTCTTTACAACATATTCAAAATATTAAATTTACAATATATTTGTACAATAATGTATATCGAAGAATTATAATAATGAAAATTAAAAGTGCACATGTGAAAATAAACATATAATTTACTGGTTTCCATTGAAACTCAATGAAAAAAGATAGACTAATGTTATTAAGATTATTAACAATTAATCAAAACTATATATTCTTACCTCATTTTCAGTGAGAAGAGTAGGTTCTATTAAATTAGCTTGAAAAGGAAATAATGTCAAAGGTTCGAAAGTCAAATATTCAACATCTTGAAAGTTATGCTGTTTACAATAACATTTTTAATGTTAATATTTTATTGACTATGAAAAGTAAAGAAAAATAAATAAAAAATACAACACTGCATAAAAAATCTCACAATACAATTTTTTCTGACAGTTATCATCATTTAATATATATATATATATATATAACATTGATTTAAAAGTATGTTAATCATAAAAATTTTATAAACAAAAAATGTCATTGGTATAAAATTTAAAAACACTGGATCTTTAAAATTTATTTTTAACAAAATACAATTACTTTAGAATTATCTATAAAATGTTCATTAATTAATTTTTAAAATTTGAAATAATTGTTGTAAAAAATGTTCATATGATATATCTTCAGAGTAAATATTTTTTATTGAATTTGAAATATATTTAACAGGGTTGTCATAATAAACAAATTCAAGGAATTTTTCCCAAGAGGTATCGACATTTACATGTTGAATGAAAAATATTCAACCAATTATTTTTGGCCAAATAATCTGTAATTATCTACACATATATATTTTTTATTTTAAATAGATTTTAAATTAACAACAATTTCAAAAACAATAAATGAGCATACAACTTACAGCTTCAATTAAAAAAATTTACTTAATTATTGAATATAATAGACAGTTTTAAAGTTTTTAAAATTTCCCCACTATTTTCTAATAATTTATTGCAAATTTCAGTGGTGAATAAAAAAAATTCATATGAAAATCTAAATACTTAATAAATTATGGCTGCAGTTTCAATTTGATTAATTTCTTGTTAATAATATTTTAAATAAATAAATTAAAAAAAAAAACCTATAATTTTTTCTTCTGTTTATATTCAGGAGTTTATTTTAACTATTTAAAAAACCCTTATACAGACATATAATAGGGAAATTTTATTTAATCATATACAATGTATTTTAATACATTATTAATTCTATTTTTTGCTTCTCTGAAGCACAATGGCAACATCCATTGACTTTGTAATTAATGTTAATTATTCAGTTCTTTCAGTTTCTTTGGCAGAAAGTATGACTTTCCCATATATAATAAGCAGTCTTTTTCATTCAATGAAAAATAATTTGATTTTTTTCTTCGACAACAAGCATCTTAGCTAATTGCTATATTACTGATAATTTTTATATTTACAAGAGACACAAACGATTTTTTTAATCACAATTTTTCATTTTCCACCTTCAAATTGTTATTTTTAAAAAAACTAGAAGTAAACACAGTAAGTGATAATAATTTTTCCAATTCATAGTAAATTAAAAGAAAAAAGAATTTATTCTATGATGATACTATGATTTAAAACTTTAAATTTATGAAGTAAAATGTTCTATGATTCCCATTTATAAAGCTACAAAGCAATTTTGATGTTAATTTCAGATGTGTTGGACAATGATAAAAAAATTTCAGCTTTCCACAGTTCAAAGATCTTATGAAATATTTTATCATATAAAGTAGAAGAAAAATTTTTTTATTAATTTTTTTATCACTGATTAAAAGCGATTTATAATCTAAATAAATTCCATCTTTACATCTGCAAACAATTCTTTAAATATCTTACAAATTTTCAAATGTTTCATATTTTTGTATGAAATGTATTTAAAAATTTTATTTGGAATCAAACAATTACAATACATTTTTTAGAAATATAAGCTACAGTAAAATAACTAAAAGGAACTCTTGCAAACTCATGTAGTTAATCACTTTAATAAATAAATTAATGTATATGAAATGTTGAGAAAAAACAAACTACCAAAAATTGAGATGCATGCATGTTAAATAAATTAAAATTCATGAAAAATAAATAAAAACAACATTTAAAGACAAATAAAGAAAGGTAAACACAGAAAAGCTTTCTTTGTATTTACTTGAAATTGCATACTATCTATATATCATAAAGTATTTTTCATAAGGCATTCAGACATGTATGAAAAGTACAGAATAGTTTTCTTATTTAAATATGTAAATTATTACAATAATAGTTCTAATTTAACTGCAATACAAAATACTTTTTCTTTAATAAAGCATTTTCTTTACTTATCAGAGAGTTTAAATATTTATATCACTTTGAAATTAGTCAAAACTTTTTTTGTTTTAGAAAATTAAACAGATATATTAGACATTCATAAAATTTTAATTTTTATATAATTAAAATCCATAGAAAATTTAATTTTATTAATGTTTCCAAACTGCATGCTGTTTTCATTCTTTCATTTATAAAATCATTCTCCTAAATGAAATATTGTAGTAATATTCATAATTATACTATTTAATAAATGTATAGGAAATTTTTATAAAGCATAAAACTTTTAATTAAAATATACTAATATTGTAGTACATAGATTTATTGCTTCTTTAAAATATTATGCATTTTACTTAAAGATTATATATATATATATATATATACAATTTTTTTTACTCCAATATTATGCTAAGATTAAGAAAAACAAAATTGTTAAAGAAACAAAAGAATGCAAGCAAAGTTTTATGAAATTTCCAATGAGAAGGATCATTTTTAACATTAAAGATGAATTCATTTTTATTTTGATGAAATAAAAATAATTTCCATTATTAAACAAATTTTGCTTTTCAGTGAAATTCTCATATAAAAATCATGCATCAATGCATTTGGTCAAAATTCTGCTCAAAAAAATGAAATAAAAAATAATGAAATAGATAAGCATTTGTAACAAAAAATTTATATTTAAAGAAATTAAAAATTTCTTTTATTATTTTATTCACAATAGCACCAAATAGTACTAGGAAATTGTGCTTTCGTAAAATTATATTTTACATTCAAATTAAAGATGTGAGAAATGAGTTTGTTCAAATAATAAAAAGTTTTGTTTTAAAGATAATGATTTTCCCAAAAAAATTAAATACCAATGAATCACAACCTTAAAAAACACAAGGATATAATAAAATTCATTTATTTTTAGAATTAAGAATAATATTGGATGCACATGTGTAGATGTGCGTGAATTATAAATGCATGCAAAACGTATAGATGTTAAAAAATATATAAATATTTATATTATAAATGTGTTACCTGAAGATTACAACACTCTTATCATAGATTTAAATTAATCTACTGCTTTTACAGCTTAAATAGACAAAAAATATAGTAATAAGATTTTGGAAAGAAATTAACAACTGCATCTCAATAATCTACCAGGTGAATAATGAAAGTAGAATGCTTTTAATAATGTGTTTTCAAATAAAATGTAAACATTTGTAGAAGAAATTATCTTCATTAAATTTTATACATAGAATTCTGAATTTAAACTTTTATTGATAACAACATATAGAAAATTTTATGTTAAAAAAATGCTCTATTAATTTTGGACAATTAGCTTAATTTTGAAACTTATTCATAATTATACTATTTAATAAATGTATAGGCAATTTTTATAAAGCATAAAACTTTTAATTAAAATATACTAATATTGTAGTGCATAGATTTATTGCTTCTTTAAAATATTATGCATTTTACTTAAAGATTATATATATATATATATATATATATATATATATATATATATATATATATATATATATATATATATATATACAATTTTTTTACTCCAATATTATGCTAAGATTAAGAAAAACAAAATTGTTAAAGAAAAAAAAGAATGCAAGCAAAGTTTTATGAAATTTCCAATGAGAAGGATCATTTTTAACATTAAAGATGAATTCATTTTTATTTTGATGAAATAAAAATAATTTTTGATGCAAGAATTTATAAAAACTAGGCATCAATAAATTAATAATGAAAGGTGATGAAGGAACAGTAATAAAAAGAAAGGATTTAAAAATGGGGGGGGGGACCATTAATAAAGATTTTCTTGCGAAAAAATGATTCATTTGGAGAAATAAATATAAAATGACACAACACAAGTAATTTCTCATTTAAGTCAAAATATTCCTCCCATATAATTTTAAATAAACTTAAAGACAAATTGTTTACTTTAATTGTCCACAAAAATAAGCATTATACTTATATTTATTCAAACACTTGATATTTGAATATTTTAGTTTATTAAATTAGAATTTAAAACATATAGAATTTCATATACAAATATATTGATAAAGTTACATATTTTAGTCTATCTTGATAAATGAAATTATGAACCTACCAAAGTTTTACATTCTTTTATAACTGCAAGATTTTCTAGTCTTACCCCGAAATTCCCTTCTTCATAATAACCTGGTTCTGAAATAAATGTACAATTATATAATTTTTTTCACAATGAATTTCAAATTTTCAGTTTTTAACCAAAATTACAATTTTGGTTACTTAATTGTAACTACTATATTTAGATTTAAATACTTTAGGACTTTAATAGGGAAAAGTGATATTATATATATATTATCAAATGATTAGAAATGATCTTTCAAAATAATTCAATATTTACATAAAAATATAAATGTCATTTATATTATATTTTAAAATAAAATTTTACCGATTGATAGGATCATTCCAGCTTGCATGCCAGGATCAGTAGCGTTGTAAACACTGCTTATTCCAGTTGGTCCTAAAAATGTATAAACATATAACACTAATACATAAGAAACAACTGAATAAAGTTAACACACATTAGATAAATAAACCTTTAGTGTGAAAAATATTTTTGTCATTTTGTTAAATATTCAGAACACATAATAAAAATCTATGGAATAATTCCTTTGTCTGCACAACATTCAAACAACATTTTTTCAACAATATTATTGTTAATAATATTGAAATGATTAATGCAGTGGTTTCCAACCTGCGGGACCTTGCAACTGTTTCCAAAATATAATTTTTGAATAAGAACAAAAAATGTCAAATAGGTGTCAAAATAAATGAATCAGCAATATACATAATACACAATCCTCCCCGCAAATTTTTCGGGTACAAATGCTAAAACATTCCATCCATATTCTTCTTGGAATGAAATATCTCGCTGTTATGTTTGGAGCCGAGAACCGGTGGGGAGTGGAATCAAAATATAAGCACTCGCAACACCTCCAGTATTCTCGTGCTTACTCGCGCCAAACTTCAGTGAACATAAGCATCTGATTGTTTATGTTTTCTATGAACAGAATTAGTTGGTTAGTAGTGCTTGCGATAACCACGTTGATATATACCGGGCCGGCCCCAGGGTAGGGCGATCCGGATAGCCGCCCGGAGTGCAATGATCTAAGGGCGCCAAAATCATGGAAAAGGAAAATAAACTGGTAAAAAAAATTAAGTTACAGGTTTTTATAAAATGCACTAAAAAGTAAAGAATATTTTTTTATCATTCTGATATCATATTAATAAATTATTTTTCATAATATTGCATTGTCATCAGACCCTTATATTGTAAGTATACTAAATATAATTGAAATCGATTCATGAAAATTTTCACAAAAACACGTTGCAAGATTTCACTGATAGTTTTGATTTTGATTTCGAAACCAAGAGAAACAAGATCTACTTTTTAACTGTATATAAAAAGGAAGTAGACTTAAAACAATGCATTATTTGCCACAGGGGGTGCACCAATTTTTTTTAAAAGGGGGGGGTCCGTTACAAAAAGGTTGGAAACTACTAGATTAATGATTTAATTTTTTTAATTATATTATTAATGTTATTATAGCCTTAAGAGGAAATATGCTTAAACATAAAATGAAGACATATGCATACATTTTACATATGTATGTATCCTCATTCAGTTTATATATTTTGTAAAATACAAATAACCATTTTCATATTTATGGATATCACCTGTGTCAAACATGATATTCAGTAATAAACTTGTCCACATTAATAAGCTAAATTGTCAATAGTAATACAGAACAGATTGCAGTTTTAAATTAATAACTACTTAGTGTTTCTAAAGTAATGTTTACACAAATGTTTCAATATGATGAGAAACTACATTATGTAAGTGAATTCATTTCATTTGCTTTTAATAGTGAATATTTTTAACATTAAATTAATTCAATATTCAAAATAAATATTTTATATACATTTTTAATCCATAGATATTTTAACACCATGGTAAGTTTAAAATTTAATTTGTAATTATATAATATTAAAAAAAAGTTCACTTAATATGCATACCAGCAGCACAATAAGCTAAATGATATTTATGATGTTTGTAAAATTAAAGTGATTTTATATTAGAATTTAAGTAACTTATGCTATCATAAAAGTACATAAAGGATATAAAAATTCCCTTCTAATCACTTACATCTTAAATAGTATAACAATATGTGTGTGTAATTCAAACTAAAATTTAGGAAACGTACAAATTTTAAAAAATTGCAAAATTTATGTGATTTAAAACATATGCAAATGTTAATTAAAACAGCATATAAACTGCTTAAATCTCAAAGCTTGTGTTAATGAACATCTTAGAAACAACAGTAAAAAAAAAAATAAAAATAAAACATAAGTTTATTCAAGCCTATTAAATATTAATTTGATAGATATTTATATTAAAATAATTCATCAAGTTTACAGAATTTAATATAAACACTCTTATAATTTTCTGAAGCCAATAATAGCTTTTTGTGCTTCAACGGCACAGGTCTGTGTGTTGACCCTTAGGATAAGCAAGGTCAATTCCTTCTTTCAGTGGGTTGATAAAACTAAATACCAACATACTTGGAAACTAAATATTAAGGGTTTTGTGCTAGGCGCACCACCTAATCAACACATTTGCTATATACCCCAGGGCCTTCGGTCAAGGAAACAGACACACTCAGTGTAGGAAAAGGCTCAATAAAGATTGTTATGACCCTGAGTTTTAATTTTCATATTTTTGATAACTTAGCAGCTATATTCCCACAAAAACTTTTAATCTACTAAGTATACAATAAAAATATAAAATTAACATGAATTATTAATAAATCAATTTTAAGTTAAGCCACAATAAAAATAAATACAATAACAATATATATAAATAGCAGCATAATATTAACAATACTTAAAAATGTGCAATTACATGTAAATAATTTACTACAATGGTATACAGCAATAAATTTATTAGGTTTTTCTTGATGTTTAAATTTTATTTTATTCTTCAAAATTAAAAGTAATTTTATTATTTATACTTTTTATTTTCTTAATACAGCAGTTAAACAGAACAATAATTAAGAAATAAAAATTATTTAATTATACCTTCATGAACATTAAGATAAGAGCCTACACCATGTCCGGTTCCATGTCCATAATCTAAACCATATTCCCACAAGAATTTTCTGGCAAGACAATCAATTCTATGACCTAAAATTTATATTTTTAATAAAGTATTTATATATCTTAAAGTTATGATAGTAAAAATTGCTAAATATTAAGTAATTAGATATATCTTATGTGAATCTTTTTTTTTCCTCATGATGAACATCATTAAACTTAACAAAAATGCTGAAAACATCATTTAGATTTCAAAAGATTTATTTTGATAGAAGAACATGCTATTCTGGATACAGGGCAATTAAAAATTCAAGGAACATAATATGCTGTTAAATAAGCAGTATATGGAATAGAAAATGCATAAACTGTAGGATAATTTATAAAATATTTATTGATTGTAGATTCTTTTTTCTACTTTATTGGTCACATCTTGAAAGCATTTTACAAGCTAGATAATATGCTATAAATTACTAATAACTGAAAGATACTAACTAATTAAAAATATTAAGACATTTTATAAAATACCAAAAATCCATTTAATAAAGAGTTTAATCAATTCAAAAAATAAAAAGCAAATTAAATTTCATGCCCTTTACACAATGCAAAAATTGGAACAATAAAATTATATTTTTTTCACCAAAACTTTCGCGACAAGTGCAATCAGAGGATCAAGAATACAGAAAATAAAAATAACATTTGCTCTCATTCTACAATGAGAGCTCTAAAAGCTCAAAATAATTTATATATAGAGTAAATGATTAAATTAACTTGGCACAATGTCTCTATGTGATTAGAAAACTGTACATAAATTCATAAAGTTAATAAGTATTCATCTAAAAAATATAAGGATATAACATTTTTTATTCATTATATGAAAATTTTTTAATAAAATTTAAAATTTAGAAAATTTGAATAAGTTTTGCAAACAAAAATATATTAAATAATGGAAGGAGTACAAGCATTTTTCTAACATCATTTTTACCAATCATAAAAGTGTTTTCCTTTCATAATTTAGTAATCAACTGTATCGAACAACTTCATAAGAAAACAATTTCACCATTATGAATATTCTGAAAATTACAGGTTGATAATAGATTCTACATTGTCTTAATTATATGTATGCTTATTATATTTGATATACAAACAAATAAATAATCAAATATTATCCTAGAATAATTAACTGTTGAAATTCTTCTAGGCTTAATTCAGTGCAAAAAGTTTACACACGACTCAAAGCATAACACTTTGATATTTTGCACTTCAGACTCAGACTAGGCTAAAGATAGTGAAATGAATATAAATTTATGTTGAATAGGTAATAAAGATAATCAAGGCACCAATAAAGATAAAACAGGTTATTTCATTAAACAAAAAATTATTAATTTGGAGAAAAAAATATTTTTATTTAATTTTACATTGGGAGAATTTTGCACAAATTTGTTGATTGATCTACAAATTTTATGAGAAAAGCAAAATCAGATAGAAAATAAATATTCACAATTAATAACTGCTAATGAAATAAGAATGCATAATTTGAGTATATTATTATTATAAATATTTCAAATATAATGAGTAGACCATATAATAAAAAAATTTGTAAATACAAAAAATAATGAAGAATACACTAGATTTCTATTACCTGA
This sequence comes from Latrodectus elegans, assembly GCA_030067965.1. Taxonomy (NCBI): domain Eukaryota; kingdom Metazoa; phylum Arthropoda; class Arachnida; order Araneae; family Theridiidae; genus Latrodectus; species Latrodectus elegans. The sequence goes on from CM057815.1 coordinate 41,034,440, forward strand.
AAACACAATATCATGAATCATTTTAACCAGAATAAAGATCAATTTTGCAGGTATACAAAAAATCATTTAAATAATTTACCTGTACAATGGTTTGGAAACACAGCAATCGATACAGCAATATGACCTTTCAAAACTAAAGTATAGCATTTCTAAAAAAAATTAAAAAATGAAAAATAAATTTTTAAGAAATTCAATACTTGAAAAATAATTGTAAAAGAAGACACTTTACTTTCTCAAATGATGAAGGTTCACCAAAGTGCCATGTTCTTGTAACATCAGTAGTTCCATCTCTAAAATGCACAATTTTATCTTAGACCATAAAGTAAATCAATAACTTGATAATCAAACATTGAATTCAGAAAACAATTCTTAGCAAAAATTAAATTATATTATATAAAATTTTTACTTGAATATGTAAAATTATATAAACGATTAGCATATTTTTGTAATATAGTTTTGAAAATCTTAATGTAAAAATTTTAAAAACACTGTAAAAATAATAAGTTTAAATTCAAATTTTGATAAATTTTTATAAATTAAATCCATTCAAACTAGTTACTGCCCAAACCATAAAATTATATTTTAAGTGTACGTCAAGCAACCATTAAGCTATAGCTTATTTCTGAAAGTCAGACGAAAAAATGCTTTTGATATAAATGGAAAATATATAAGAATGAAATATTTACCTATATTGAGCACCACTATCACACAAAAATATTTCAGATTTACTCAGCTTCCGGTTAGTTTCCTCAGTAGAGCTATAATGAACAATAGCAGCATTTGATCCTGATGCAGCAATAGTTGAAAAACTTAATCCCACATAATCATTCTGTTGCCTACAATAAAACATATAAATTTAAGTTCAATTTATAAACTGTTATTTACACATGAAATCAAAATACATTAAAAGCTATATAATACCTAAGTAAATATCAATGTTGACCATAGACATATATCAAATATTTTTACGCATTTGGATTGACATTTTAACCTATATATATATATATATATATATATATATATATATATAGGTTAAAATGTCAATCCAAATGCGTAAAAATATTTAATGTGTGTATGTAAAAAATTAGCCTTTATTTTTAACATACACACACACACACATATATATATGTTAAAAATAAAGGCTAATTTTTTCCACTCGCTATATAATGTTTAATCTATATTTTTTTCAAGAATAACACTTTATTTAAAAATCAAATAGTTAGTTTTAATATTAATTTTTTAATAGTTACAATATGCATTAAAGTATTTTAATTATAATGAAATATATTTCAAATCATGTAAAATCAGTTAAAAACTTTTATCAGACGATTTAAATAATTTGTACAAAATAAAAAAAAAATATTTTTCAAAGACTTTTAAAATTAAGCTTCATAAAATTTACAATCATAAGTTAATTACTGTATACAATAGATTTCTTTAAATCAAAATGAAAAGGAAATAAACTTATATAATTTGCATTATAACGTGAAGAGTACAAAAACTCATGTCCAATATAAAATACATTATAATCAATACAATACTTAATATAAAAATATAAAATTATATACAATATTTTATGAAACTCCTTTCAAATTAATTTCATTCAAATACACTCAATCTAAACCAGTGAAATATTAAATTTTGCATTATTTTCCTTTAAATATTAACTGTCAAAATACCAATAATGTATTCAGATGTACTCAAACATGATTTACATTTCACCTTTACAAAAATTATTCATTGATACAAATAACATTCAATGACTGCAATTATTGATAATAGGTTTACAACTCAGGATAGCTACAAAATAAAATGTCTAACTTAATGATATTTTTAGAATTTTACGGGAATTTTTTAATGATAAACAATGCATATAAAAAATTCATTTTCTATTGTTTTTTAGTAATTATTACTTAAAAAATATTTTCACAGCACTGATTGTTTTAGATAAGCAATTATCATTGTGTCACAGCTGCATATTTTTCTAATGGAAATAAAGTTTCCTAAATGTGGGTGGATATAATTAGGAACCATAAATTAACACTTCACAATATAGTGGCACAACAGAACTATTTTCAAGTTTGAATTGAAATTCTCAGAAAATGTTTGAAAAGTATTTTAAGCAAAAGAGAAATAAGTGTACCAAAAATATATATTTCAGCTGACCAAAATATGAACAAAAACCATGAGACTGTAAAGCTAAATGCAAACCACTACATTACATAAGTGGAAAATTTTCAAACAGAAATATATTTGATTCAGAAATAATCAACTTCCTGATCAGTTTTTCTTAACATCAATTATTTTATTGCTGCAACTATGTTTTATTTTTTAAATAAACTGATATGAAGAAAGTTATTATTTTAAATAACAAATTCCAATAATGTCAAAGGGGATAATGAGCAGAAATAAAAATAGTTTTCAATCACAGCTCCCAAAATATATTATTATTTATTTCATTTTTCAAATAAAATTTGAAATATATATATCTAAGAGAATTTTGTGTAACAGTTTGAAATAGATTATCACAACAAATACTTATCGTTTACAAAAGAAAATACACAAATTCTAAATGTAACCAGTTTCCTTAAGTAAACTAACTCAAATTCAAACCATTATTTCAATTAAGAATGCCATGCAGTTTCATATTACTAGTAATGAATAACTCTATAATTAAAGCTAATAAATTGGAAATTAAACTTTTTATAAATAAAGAAATGTAAATATAAAAATATCAAATCACTGACATACTTTCCTCTAAATTTTATTCAGTTGTGCTTATATATTAATGGCGATTGTATGAAAAAATTACTCTTAAATTTTAAAATGTAAGCTAAAATGATATTTTGTATAAAATATTACAACTCACAATTATACATATTGTGAAGCATAATTCGTACAATTTTCAATGATTATGTAATAGAAAATATAGTTTATTTTATTAAATACGGGGTCCATATTATTTTATATTGAAATTAACACAAAATTAAATAAAATGAAATTTTTCTTAATTAAAGCAGATATAATATTAAACATACTTTCTAAAATTTTCCAATTTTTCTGCAGCACTTATTTCAGTAACGTTGCCATTTGGAATTTCACGTGATAACCAACAATAAAATTCACACAGGGCTGCAGCATCTTTAATCTGAAAAAGTTAAGTTAAAAAAACAGTGCAATTTTAATAAAGTAAATTGATTTCATTAGCTAAGAAAACAGTATTTTATTTTATTTTATAAATTTGTGTGATCAATAGTATTTCAAAAAATAAATAAAAATGGAAGTAAACATATATTATATAAATACAAAATAGGAATAAATACACCACTAGAACTACAATGTTTCATGATACTCAAGGTATCCAATACAAAGAAATCAAAAACAGTTTTTAACTATACCAATTGATAAGGCTATTGTGAGGAGAATGTGCACCCAAATCAATTCAATCAATATTTTTTATATTTTTAAAGTGATATCATACAAGTTTTTTAAGCATGATTACAACTACTTTGAAAAGCTCGGAAAATCAATAAAAGGGAAGAAAAACTATTTCAATAAAATAATATACAATTTTTTAGGGAATATGCATGTTACTGACCCATTGAAAACCATAATTTTAATGTGGCATTTTATGCTTTAATTAGATGATTTGCTATTAAATGTTTGCTAATAAGAGTTGACACAATTAAATTCTACACAACAAAGTTGATTGTAAACCCTTAAAAATATCCAAGACAAGATGGGAAATGAATTCCCAAATTGTGAAACTGAAAGACAGAATATCGACAAATAAGTCATTAGTTTGAATGAATTAATGGGGAAAATGAAAGTCTTTATCAATCTGGTACACATTTAGACATATTGAAATAAAAGGAACATTTGCATATTTTTAAATTTGGAACACCTTGTATTTGCTTAAATAAATGTAATTACATATTATAATTAATTTTTTAAGCTAATAATAGGCTTGCATTTAAAAATTTGTCATTTAAGACTTAAAGCCAACACCAAATAACTAACTAGCAAATATCTCATACACAAAATTGAAAACAAAGTTGACAAAGTTAATGTATGATTTCTGCCTTGTAAAAATTCAAAAAAAAAAAAAAAAAAAAAAAAAAAAAAGTATAATATACAAATGTGAAATTTTTCTATATACACATCTTTTTTTTTCAAATAAAATCTAAATTTTAGTAGGATTTTCTAAAATAAAATAGTCAAATAACTTTATTCCACAGTTTTAAAAAGAAATTAAGTTATGAAAGAAACTATAGTAAAAAAAGGGGGGGGGATTAGTTAATAAAACTCAAGATAAGATCAAGAAAACTCAAGAAGAAAAATTTTTATAAATAAGAATTTATACTCTCTTATTAGTAAATAACAATTACATGAAATTAAAATTATATATTAACCCTTTCTCAATTATATTCAAGTTAAAAACTATAACAAATGGGATACAATATGTAACTAATGAATTTTTCTTATTAAATAGTTCAGGTTTATTTCATGTAATTCACATTAAATAACAAGATGTAAATTAAATCAATATAATTACAAAATAAAAGGGAAAAAACAGAATAAACTGCTAATTACAAAATGAATTACCATCTGTTGTGTTTATTCAGTTTGAAAAAATTATGAAATAAAACATCACATCCTTCTTTTAAGATTCAATATTGTTTAAAAGGAAAGAAAAACTCTTCCTTCCATAGATATAAAATTTTATTTGATAGTTTTGCTCATATCTATCATTCATAAAGAAAAGTAACTTGATTCAGCATATACAGTCACAAATATCCAAGATAATATGAAAACCATTTTCTTACAGAAATTTTCTGATAATTATATGTCCTAATCTTATAAATAATGCTGGAAAAAACCTATGTTGAATAAAAAATATGTATATGAGTGATTGTAAAAATACCAAATGTGAATGAAAGATTTGGTAAACCACTTTTCATTCTATTTATTTATTATATATACACTCTGAACCACTACAAATATTCATGTCTGAAGTTAATTTAAACTTACAAATTATTTGAATGAAAGGCAGTAATTATCCAGGAGGCAACTCATAGTGAGGAGTAAAGATTATAATTGGTATAAAAAATGAATGACACTTTGCAATATGCAAGTTAAATTTTTTGCTACATTAGATAAGGCACTTTATAAATGTTTATTTCTTGAACTTGAATGTGAAGAAAAAATAACTTGTTTCTAAAGTTTTTAGTACTAAAATTATTTTTATAATGAGTACATAATTCCATCTAAATTTATCCTATGGCAGCAAATTGGCCTCTTTTCATTGTAATAACATAGATGTAAATATATTTTATCAATTGCAAGAAAATATTTCAACAAAACTAATAATAAATGCTTTTCATGTCACCATCTGTATTTTATCTTTAAATTGCTAACATTAGTAAGGATCAGAAGTCTATCTGCAATTTTGTTTATTAAATATATATTAATTACATTGATAGTTAATATGGAAACATGATAACATGTTGCAGTAGTTCTTTAAGTTTTTTTTTTAATTTTTACTTAATATGATAGACACAATTTTTGAAATGTTGATAAAAATATGTACATGTATATATATTCTATCAAAATAACATAAAATACCATTAATGTAATCACCATAATGCATAATGGTGATTGAATTAATTGCATTTTATTTATTTTTTTTGTATCAAAATTTAAGAACTATTATATCAAAATTTAAGAACTATTATATCAAAATTTAAGAACTATTATATAGCTTATTCACAATTATTGTAAATACGACCCTTCCCTTTTACACCCCATTTTTTTTGAGAATTACCATTTTATTTTCAGAATATGAAGCTTTTATTGCAGAGCTATGAAATAGTTAATTTATAATAGTAAATTATAGAATAAAATATTTTAATCTAAACATAATGAGTTAAATGGATATTTTTCATCTTTCTTCTAACTAAAGCAGCTAAAAATCTATAATTAACAATTGATTTCTTTTAAACTTACATGAGCATTTCTAGCCCCATTAATTTCTGTTTCATTCTTCAGACTTTTTAAGACCTCAATAGGAGTAATTTTCAGTAATCTGCGGTTCTGAAAAATAAAATAATAAATCATAAGTATAAATAAATAAATAATACAATTAATTTTTATTTGAAACAAATAATTTTTATTTGAAACAAATAATTTAAACAGTTTTATATATTAGATAAAATTAAAGTTAACTGTTGACAAAATTGAGTTAAGTAATAATAAATCTTTGAACCACTGAATAGTATCTAAACTCTTTTCATTTATTAAAAAAAATATTTAAGTTGCTTTCAGATAGTTTTCTAATAGCTTCTTTTGGATAGTTCTTCCATCTAAATTTAATCTATTAAACATATAAATATATTTTGTTGGCAAGGCATAAGTTGTAAATAGCAAAGTGCACTCAAATATGCATGTTTTATTTTTATTTCTCAATAAAATAAAAAATTCATTTTCTTGATAATTATTTTTTTATGAAAATAAGCTGATTATTTTATAAGATTGCATTTTATTGTTGATTTGTTATCTATCAAACAAAATATGGTGTTTCTTAAATTAGATCACTGTAGAAGGAAAAATATCAAAACATGCCCAAAATTACAATAATTAGCCCATAAAATAAGTGTTGAAAAGGATATATATATTATCATTTAACTTGCTTTCTAGATGTTTCTAATGGTATATGTGAAAAGAAAAAGTTTACACTATTTCATTTCACCAGCGTAAATTTTGCCATACTGACACTTATAGCAGCAACACATGGAATTAAAAAATATATCCAATAAATAGAGAAAAAGTATTAGAAATTTAGATAGAAATATAATATAGCAATTGTAAAAATGGAATATGGAGGCAAACTATCACATAGTACAGTTACTTTAAAATAATGTCCTTAACCATTATTCTTCCTAAAAAAGATCTTTGAACATTTGACATCAATAATAAAATTTAATAGTAAATCAAATAACACAAGTCTCATCTGCATTATCCATTTGATAGAATTCAAATCCATAATCTTATAGATTCATTAGGTATCATTTAAAGGTTTCAGCTTCTAACTCTAAAAAGAGTAATTATGATTACTTAGTGCAAACTATTATGTGCAATTATAAGCATCTATTAAGTAAATATTAGATGTAGAAGACAAAGTATTAAGTACATTTTTTCATAATACAAAATTACATCATCCTAGGCAAGTAGATTAACTTATTATCAGTGAATTCAAATAGTTCCATTAAATTTATTGCTCCAATTCAGACAATTATGTGAGTTACAATTAAATCTTTCATTTGTGAATCCTTAGTCATTTTTTCTTTAAATATGAAACATGATCAAAGATTATATTTTAAATATTTTGATTTTGGCATCGCTGTTAATTTAAGATCACTTTTTATAACTTGCCCTGCCTACAAAAAAAAATTTGTTTTTCATTCAAAAAAAAAAAAAAAAAAAAAAGCTGAGTTCTTGTAGTGGTTAAAATTTTCTGGAAATACAATTATCTATAGTTAATATATGTAAATTTATAAACGGTATACAAGCAAATGAATGGCAAAGATATGAGAACCTGAGATGAAGTTACCAGGCTTAAAACTATCTCCTTGATGTTTAAAAAAACGAATTATTTAACAATTAAAATAAAATGCATGTAATCTATTTTGCTAGTTTAGAAATATATAAGTTAAGGTATATCATAAATACCCTCAATCTTATAGTTGTTTATAATATACAAAAAGCGATGTTTCTGTAAGTTAAAAAAAATGATAAATAAACAAGCTTTTACTTTCCCTCTCTTTTAATATAATTTACAGCCAGTATTACATAGGACTTTCATGATTTTTAAATGACCTTCTCATCAATATTATAACCCTTACTCATATTTAAGTCATTGAATAATGTCTAGTCATTTCTTTTTTTAATCTCACTATAGGATCATTGCACATTACTTTTCAGAGTAAAAATTCAGCTATTCAACTATCGATGACTCTCAATGCAACTGAGCCAAGATAATTATTGTGCTGGGCAAATTTCTTCAATTAGTTTTTATTTTCTTTAAATTAGCTGTTGTTTATTCTCTTCACATCTAACACATTTCCGATCAGCCCCAGAAGGTTGTTGACCACCAGAAAATCTATAAGAGGATTGAATGTTACGTTCCTATTTGAAAACCTGATGCATCTCAGAGTATGATCTGGAGAAGTTGAATGATCAAGCAATTTTTACAATTGAGGTGCATTTTCCTGCCCTTATCAAAAAAAAATACATTTAAATTGGCCACACTTAAATTAGTAATTATGTGAACTGTCTCAAAACTTTAAATATTTCAAAGACATAAACTTTCCCTGGCAATGTTTAAGTCTCACAACCGTACATCAGCACATGCTGAGTAATTGTTAAGTATACTTTTAATTTGATTTCAGAGATATCAGCATGCATTATCTTTAAAATGAACTTCATTTTCGAATCTTGAACTTGATTTCTTCATATATAGCCTTTTTTTTTATATTTTATCCATAAGCTATAGAGGTGAGAAATCATAATGTAAATAAACAGAATTCACTTTATATTCGATGTGATACATGTATTAATGTTTAGGATAGAATTCTATAAATATATCTTTCTTGTTAATTTATTTTATTCTTATTAATAACAGATATTTTATCTGTTATTAACAGATAGCATATATTTTAGGATTTACCTGTTAGTTTTCCTATAATTTAAGGTAATTTTAAATGTATAGATTGTTTCTTAGGATTTATAAAAAATTTACACTGAGTTATTATGGAAGAAAACATAAATTATCAAAAAATATAAATATGCTTGTTTGATTAATTATTTACATAGATCTAAGTGATGAATTTGTTCTCTAAGATGCAAGAAAGTAATTTGTCTAATGATTTTGATATACAAGCAAAACAAAATAAATTTTCACTAGTTCTTTTTTGTGTTTTGACATTTTCTGCATCAAACTGCATTTAAAATTTATTATTTGTTCTAGAATTATTTTTTTTTATTAATTTGAGGGTAATTTAATGTCATTCAAAACCTTGAAAGAATTTGACAAGATTTTTTCAAAGTTATTTATCAAGATAAATGTATCTTACTTTTGGAATAAGGGAAACAATGGCATAGCTTGATTTTCTATTTACCTATAAAAATAGCAAAACATTATTAAAATAATAAATTTTATTTAATAAATAAATATAATGGCTTTAAAATAGAAACACCGAACATTAATGTATATGAAAAATATAATTTCTAATATTAAAACACTGCTGATAATATCGATTTTCTATTTACATGTACATTTTCTATTTACACGTCTCTTATTAATAAAATTGTCAATGGTTGGAATATTTAAAAAATCTAAAAAACACATTGACATATCTGATTGTACATATACTTATGACAAAATATTTAAAAAATTTTGAAAAAAAATTGAAAATAAATTTATTAGTGATAATAATGACTATAAGCATATTAGTTTATTTTATTGCAGCAGACATTAAGAATAAATGCAAAAAATTTTAGACAAAAAAAAAAAAATGCAAGCAGAAAGAAAACTATTGATAATAATATCAAGGCATAAAATAGCGAGCATTCATGTAACAAAATCCAATACAGAAAAAAATGGTATAAAACTATCACTGCACAGTAAAAAGTCCATGAAAAACACACAAAAAATAAAACACAAGAAGTTTTTATTTTAAGACTAACTTAAGATAAAAACTATGCAGTGACAATTTGATTATAGGATTTTTAATCAATTTACACTGCAATTAATGTTAACTCATAATTTATAATTGCTGATGCTTCAATGTAATTGATTTAAGCAATATAACATTCTACTCCAAAACTCTTCTTTCTTGAAGAACAGTAACATGTAATCACTTTTTCTTTTAAAATTGCCATTCATGCATAACTGCTGATAGTAGAGGAAAACTATTTACATGATCAAATGCCCAATTTCTTGTTAAATTCTTGCAGTACAATTTTTTAATGATTAATAATTTTTCAATATTAGAAAAATATTTTGTTATAACAAAGTTCCAATTTGCAATTGATATTGGAAAGTATTATTTTGTAGTTTCACAACTGTAACATATGTGTTTATGTTGTGCTCAATATGCCAACATTTAAGAAACATTAGAATAGAGAGAAAAAACTCAAATTCAACCCTTTAACAATTTTATAATGAAAAGAAGTTTTCAAATATTTAATGACTTATTTTATTTCTTTTTAGCTGATCTGCACATGAGATCTTAGTTTCTGGTAAGAACAATGCTTTAAACAAGTTAAAAATTATCATAATTTTTCTAAATTGCAACTTTTAACTGAAAACTATGTACACATTTTTCATTGGAAGTCACAGCTCACAGTGTATACATATACCCACACATATATATATATACATACATGTTACCGTGAAAGACAGAAATCAGAGAATGTCGACATTCACTGGTTAATGTCAAAAACACGAAATACGTCGATAAAAGATCGAATATTTCATTACATTCTTGTACATCTGGACAATCAACAATGTATGTCAACAATCGCAGATATGCTTTGGTGGAGGTCGAAAAGAGGGGAGCCGACAGAGGCGACTGGCTGTTTTTTGCCAAATCCTTTGTGCTGTTGGAGTTAGTTTTATGCATATGCAAGGTTTGATGGTGAGAGTGAAGTTTTCTTAATTTTTTTCTGATTTCCTGATTTATGCATAATAGCTACTTCAGTGAATCGTGGTCTTTTACTTGAAAAGTTAAATGTATTAATTGCGGGTAAACGAGAAGACAATTGCTTTTATTTTTCTTGAGAAAAACACTCTAAAATATTTTCTGAAGTTGTTTCTGCTAAAACTAAGTGCAACACACCTTTGAATTACAGACGATTAAAACGTTTTGACGTTTTAAAAATTAATGATGAAGAGAAGTTAACTGCACCATTAAAACCAGGAGAAACAAATGTAGAATAATATGTTAACAATGAGGAATTGTTCAGTATACTTAATGAAACTCATACCAGAATAGGCCCTGGTGGAAGAACACACATGATTAAAGAGTTGCAAAATAAATACAAAAATATTACATATGAAGTTGTAATGTTGTACTTAAATCCATGGAAACAGTGTCAAATGAAACACAGTGCACCTAAGAAAGGTATTGCTGTGAAACCAATGATCAGTTCTGATTTATACTCAAGATGTCAAGTTGATCTGATAGATCAGTAGTCAAACTCAGATGGTGAATATAAGTTCATAAATGTGCATCAAGTTCACATTTAACTAAGATTGTCCAGCTATGACCTTCGAAAACAAAGACAACTGAAAAAGTAGCGTATCATGTTCTTACAATATTTTTAACATTTGGTACTTTCAGCAATATTGCAATCAGAAATGGTAGAGAATTCAGTAATCAAGTCATATCCAAAATATGCGCTATGTGGAAAGATGTTAAGATAGTTCAATGGAAAGCCTCATCACAGTCAAACACAAGGCTCAGTTGAAAGGGCCAATCAGGATATACAGAATTTGCTAACTGCATGGATGAACGATAACAATACAAATAAATGGTCAGAAGGTTTACCCTTTGTTCAATTTGCCAAGAACACTACATACCATGCAGGAATAAGCAAAGTCCTTATGAAGCCGTGTTTGGCATTAAAGCAAAAAGAGGCATAACATCGCCTGTTTTGTCTAGCAAATATATCGCAATTATCGAAACTGAGGAACAACATGAAGAAATCCCCAATACTTTTAAAACCGAAGAACAGCTTGAAGAAACTAGTAATACTTCTGAAAAAAATTTGAGCAGTAGTCAAACTGAAAACCAAATTCTAAAGAAACATATTGAAGAGGACTTGCAATCTAACACATCTTCACATCAAGTTCTGAATGAAAAACATGAGTTAATTTCTATAAAAAGAATGGTTGTGAAAGAGAATCTTCAACTCCAAGCAACAAAAATGTTGCAAACCTCACATAATAAATTTCTTCCTGCTCAAATTGGCGATACTGTATGAATACAAGTCTCTGATGTCAACCATGGTCATACAGATAACCGAAAAGTGTTAGCGGTTGTTGTTGGAATAGAAGATTCCGACTTCTATAAACTTGCTAATGAAAATGGTACTTTCATGCAGCTTTACCCGTGTAATCAGTTCAAAATTTGTAAAGAAAAACTCCTTTCCACAGATAAGATTTCTTTTCGAGAAATTTCGCTGAGAGAAGCAGCTGCAGCTAATTCGAGAAGCGATGGACACACACACACTGTCATTGCAAAGGAATACTATACTAGCTATACACGCTGTTATTGCAAAAGGAAGTATTCCACAAATAAATGCAGCTGTAAAAGCAAGGGCCTCTTGTGCAATTCAAAGTGTCATAATAGTTTAAGTTGTTGCAATAAATAAGATTTGATTCACATAACTTAATAAGTTTTTTATTACTATTATTTCATTTTCTCATTTAGAACGTACTGCATAATTAAGTAAGTTTTTTTACTTCTATTATTTTCCTTTCTTATTTTGAATCCCACAGTACTGGAGTGGGATTGAACCACAGTTCAAACACGAAGGTTTCAATGAAGATTTTTCCCCACCTGTAGCACCTTAAAAAATAAAATTTAAAAAAATAAATAAAAATAATAAAAAAATAAAAATTCTCATTTTGAATGTGCTGTATAATTAACTAAGTTCTTAGCTTCTATAATTTTCCTTTCTCATTTTAAAAGTACAGTGTGTTTTAAGTTCTTAGTTATTCCTCTCAGAAAGAGAGGTGAAAAATTTATCGCGACTGAATTACAGATAAAAAAATACAAATCTCAGACATGTTCAACATTCACCATTAGTGCATGGTGAATGTTGACATTCACCAGTGAAAGTTAGAAATAAGAGTATTTAGAAAATATTTCAGACATACACCAAGCAACTATGTGAATGTTGAAATTCACCGGTGAATGTCAACATTCTCCATATTTCTGTGTTTCACCGTAACACACACACACACATATATATATATATGCCCTTAATAACTATGTCAGTGATATTAAAAATATTGATATCTCATACTTAAAACATTACACCCATCTAAAAACAAAATTTTTAATAATTATTTTGTAATTACCAATTAAAAATTACCCAAATTCTATCATTATTTTCTTTCAATATTTTCTGCATTGAAGTAATTATATCTTCATAAGGGCAAAGGTGTATCTTTAAAGAATCTAATTCTTGTAAGCTTTGTCTTGCTTTCTCTGTTAATCTGGATGAATTTATGAAAAAGCTGCAAAACCAAATTTTTACATTCATAAAAGATTCATCCATAAATTTCAAAAATTTCATGTTTTACACAGGAATGCTGTATTTTAAAAGAAAAATTAATACTTTATTAATTATTCATTTAAATCATTACAGGAAAAACTAAAATTGCAATTTTTAAAAATTTTACAAGATTAAAAAAATAAAATTAATTAAAAAAAGACAATAATGAAGTTGATCGTATATAATATTTAAACTGCATTCATATAATTTCAAAAATTTAGATAAGATGTGAAAAAATTTTAAACTAGTTTCAATTTGTATAACAAAAAATGTATATATGCACAACTGATACAAGTAAAATAAATACATGGGATTTTACAATAGTTATAAAATAAAAACTTTATGTTTTCACTAAGAGAAAATCAAATAACACTAAATAAAAATGCAGAAATATGTAGATAATATTTATCAAATATTTGAATTTAATTTTTTAAATTTGGTATTTTCATTGAAATAGAGATATTTTTATGAAATTGAATAGTTATAAATATGTAACCATAATTCCATGAACTTTTGAACTGGAAGCAAGAGGAACTAACCATTCAATTACCAGTTCAAAAAGAGGACTGATAAGAAAATTTTGATTTTTCCTTCAAATTTAATTTTCAATATAAAGACAATTTAATTTGGGACTTACTTACAATCATAAAAATAATTCAGAAATTTTTACTCTTCTAAATTTAAGTTCTGAATAGCAATGACATATCAATTAAATTTTCCTTTCCTGAACATTCAATCTAAAAAATAAACTTAACTTTCTTTTAGCAATTTTATTTTTAACACGTTGAACATTCAGGAAATGAAATGACATGAATGTATGTCTGTACATATATTACTTTATAATCCCTTTTTTTTCTATGAACAAAGTTTCAGCATTTATGATTTCTGATACTACTGACAATATATTTGTTAAATTCCAAACACTTAATGGATTTACAAACTATTGTAAATTTTTATGCATCTAAAACACCATGGTGTTAAAATATAATATTTACACATACAATGCAGTTTCTTCCAGAAATTGAGTTAATATGACATTCATATTATTGTAACACAAATTCGCAAAGCTTTACTATAAAACTGTAAATTGGAAACTATGGCATTATTGTATTTTTTTTTGTTCAACTAAATGAAAATGATATTTTTGAATGACCTCAGAAGCATAATTAGAATAATATAATAGATCATCAAAAATTAAGATATTGTTGAAACCTCCAACATTATGGATGTGATATCAAAGACATTTAATTTTAAATTTCCTACATTAAAATTATTAAAAAAATTCACATTCAATGCATATTTTTTTCACAAATAACAATAATTAATGTCTATTTGATAGTTTAAATTAAAATAATTTTCAAAAGTTATTGATTATTTACTGAAAGTCAACTAAAAATTTCAGAAATTTTCTTTGAATTGTTTAAATAACCATTTGGACTAGTAGAAAATTTGATATTGCAGCGAACATCTATTTATAAAATAGATTTTCACATATCAATGCATTCCATAGGATTTCTAAGCTTGAATTAAGCCATCACACTAATTTTATGTTTACTGGGAGGTTAATTCAAAATGACTTTAAAAATATCACCAAAAGAGTCAAAGTGCATTTTTCATACAAAATACAAGCAATTGTGCTAAATTCTGGTCGTATATAATCCATGTTCCATTATTCCTTTAGTTACCAATGTTGATTTTCTATATTAATTATTCTTTGTCCATACACCTTGAAAGAAGTAAGTTCCATATATCTAGAGATAAAGTTTAATCAGTCATGAAACAAACAAGATCGCGATGAAAATAATGGCCAATACAGAGCATATCTTTTGTAATAAAATTTTTTAAATGATAGTCAAAGTTATTAATAGGTACTTTAAAATATAAAAGTGTATATTAATCTATAAAATCTTTCAGAAGAAATATTTATAACTGAGCAGAAAGAAACTCACATCTCTTTGTTATGCACTCCACAAAATTTTATAACTTCCTAAAAATAATACTTTTGCAAAAAGTTTTAAAGTAGGGTTTAAAAATTCTAGTTTGGTCTGTTTGTAGTAGGTAACTTTAACACAATAGGGCTATTAGATTGTTTAAAGTGGATTCTGAACCACTACAAATATCCAAGTCTAAGGTGGAATTCAAATCTACTAACAGTTGAAAATATGAAATCACAAATCATTCAGCAGTTAGCTTTAAACTAATTTAAATATTTTAACTGAAATAAGTCATTACAAATATGAAATGAACTCAATTCAACATAATCAATAAGTTAAAGATTGATATTAATTAATCAGTTGAAAAAGTTTTCTACATAGTTAAAAGTTTACAAATAGATGCCAAATAGTACAAGGCAATGAAAACATTTTTTAAATAAATACAAAAATTGAAGGAAAAAACCCTTTTTTTCAATTTTTTATGGAAATGTTTTTAAATAAATTTATAAATAAAAACATAACTATTTATAAATAGTATAAAGGAAATAACAAATCTGTAAAATAAATTTTACAAACTTCAATTATACAACAAAATATAAAATACATTAATATTGAATGATATTTAATTTATCAAATGCTTACTAGATATCATCCATTGTCACTATGGCATATGAAAAGAACACAGGGTTATAATCTATATCAGAACCTCGGAGATTAAATAGCCCTAAAAAGTAAAAAGAATGTAAAATCTTCCAATTTTTAAATTATATTTTAATAATTTAAGTATTACAGCAATTATTAATAAAATGAATTTTACATTAAATATTTATGTATTAATAATAACAAATTACAATACATTTGCAGATTATTTACAGATAATATTTATAATATTTTCTTTCCAGTTTAATTTTGAAAATTATTATTTTGTATTTTTTGTTTCTACAGCAAAAAGCTCCATCAGGTTTTATGTCTGCAAAATTTCATTCATAAATGTATATGTTGATTTAATACATAAACACCAACTATACATTTATTCAATAAAAATTATCAATAAAAGATACATTTATTTAGATAAAGTTATAATCCAAATTACCTCAATATAGCATAGTTATTTAATGCAACATATTTTATAAGGAAAATTGTATTCCTGTTCGATAAGTTTTAAACAAAATAGATAATTTTACTATATGGAAATATTATGTTTAAATTCAGTAAGAGAAATTTGAAATAAATAAGCAAATTATTGCATAATAATTGCATTTAAAATTAAATTGAACATATTTATCATAATGCTCAGAAGAACATGCATTTATGGCTAACTTTTATCAATGAAATTCGAAATTCACATTAAATAAAACAAAACTAAAAATATGATTTTTAGAATCAAAACTTTCCTTTTAAAGATACATAATTAAAAATCAAATTTAGAATTATAAATAACAGTTCATCTTAAATGTCATTTTATTATCATGTAGCAATTTGATCAAGATCAAATGCTTAAAAGGTATACTTCAAATCATTAAAATAAAAGCTGAGCTTGCATGTAATCAATAAAATATAGATTAATTAGTCTATTTTTTAATTTACTTATATTATTTACAGAAATTAGAAAATAACGTTAATTTAGAAATATGATTTGATATTCCTAGTATTTTTGTGCAATTACTAACTATTTCCACTACTTTCGATACTAAAATAATAGCACTGACAATAATATAATATATACATATATATGTATATAGTATATATATAATATTATAACACCACAAAGAACAATTAAACACAAAAGTTCCCCCTTTGCGCAACTCAGACAGGATAAGTTAATCCCAGTGCTCAGGGGTATAGTTGGCATAAATTAAAATGTTGGTCTTAATCAACATATAGTTTTCTGTTTTTCAACAGGCCACAATTGCCTAAGAGAGCCTCTCTAACATTTTGAGATATTCGACCAACCAAATTGCTCTTTTTGTAAAAGGTTGAACTAATGAATCGATTTAATTTCCATCATTGCTTGTCACTTCATGACGACTCTGAGGCTGGTTGTATAGGAGAGTTAAAGAAATTTTAAGGCAATGACTTTGGTCAATGCCTTAAAAGTTCACCTGTGTGTTGACTGGGTGTGAAAGAATAGTCCCAATGTAGCTCATGCATGTCATACCCAGTGCTCAGGGGTATAGTTGGGTACCCTGTCCCTGGGGATTATATCAGGGAACTGGCTCTCCAGGTTGGTGGCTGAGCATGGGGCTAACAACCCCACCACATAAAAAAATAAACTGTTCAGAAATCTCAAGAAGTGAATGCCGGACTGATTGCACCTAGACGACATGGACTGAGAAAGGCAATGATTATAGGAACATGGGAAATGTTAGAATTCTTTTTAAGAAGTGGAGCATTGAAGAACCTAATGGAGGAAGTGGACAGATATAAAATTGACATCCTGGCTGTACAGGAGATCTGATGGGTAGGAAGAGGCAAATTAGACAGGAGAAATGGCAGTGTGTATTACAGTTGCCAAGACAAACAACATCATTTTAAAGCTGGTTTTGTGGTAAAAAAAAAAAAAAAGAAAGAAAGAAAGAGAGAAATAAGGTGATTGATTTTGAACCAGTGAATGAAAGAATTTGTAGATTAAGAGTTAAGGCCAAATCTCATAATTTGAGCATCATATGTGTACACGCACCAACAGAGGATAAGAAGGAGCCAGAGAAAGAGTCCTTCTTTGAAAAACTAGAGCAAGTATATCACAAGTGTTCACAAAATGACGTAAGATTAGTAGTTGGAGACCTAAATGCAAAAGTTGGTACAGACGAAAATACACCTGGCCATTTAGGGAAACATAGCCTACTTTGTGAGTTCAATGATAATGGAAATAGGCTTTTTGATTTTGCAGTTGGTAGCAAAATGGTTATTGGTAGCACTTTTTTTGCTCATAAGGACATACATAAACATATGTGGTGTTCGCCTGATGGAAATACTCTGAACCAAATAGATCATGTTCTAGTTGACAAAAGACACAGAAGTAACTTACTTGATGTAAGAAGTCACAGGGGAGCAAATGCAGACTCAGACCATTATTTGATAGTATCAAGAGTGAGAGGCAAACTTTCAAGGCACTTTTTTAAGAGAAAAGACCAAGAGGAAAAGAGAAGAGATACAGACGCCTTGAAGGCACCAAATATAATGAAAACGTATAGGGACAAATTAAAAGACAAGCTTACAAGGGCTTATGACAAGGGTGATGATGAACACAGCTGGGAAAAACTCAAAATCACCATTATTGAAGCAGCTAATGAAACTCTGCCAGCAATTGAAAGAAAGAAATCAAAGGATTGGTTTCACAAAGAATGTGAAATAATTACTGAAAGAAAAAATCAAGCATATAGATTAATGATACAAAGACACTACACCAGAAAGGCAGAGAAGTAATACAAGGGTATCAGGAGACAAGAAAAAATACTTTTTAAACAAAAGAGAAGAAAATAGTGGGAGAAGATTTACAAAGAAATAGAACACTTTAAAAAACAAAAGGAAGCTAGGAAATTTTACAATGTAGTGAACACTGCAAGAAAAGGGTGGTGCCCTAGAACTCTCACTGGTCAGAACGAAAATGGAGAACTTTTAAACGACAATACTGAAATTCTAAGGAGATGGAAAAGGCACTTCAAAACTGCCTTTGGAGGAAAAGATATAACAGGAGAAGATGTGGAGGTCATAAATAGGACTCTACTAAATGAAGAACTGGAGCCATTATGATTTTCAAATAATCTCATTTGGTTTGATTTATTTCATTTAATGAGCATTTTTGTTTCTCATGAGTTCCATTTTTAAAGAATCATTGCACATATTTTTAAACTACAAATTAAGATATTTCTGCCTTCTGACTGTAATGGATTGTCAACATAAGAAAAGCAATTATTTTTACACTTACCTTATTACAGTTTAATTATATGATACTAAAATTATATTTAATAATAACTTAAAAACTAAAATAAAAAATAATCCCATTTTTATCTTAGTAAACGTTTCTAAAAAAAAATCAAGACAGCACATTTAACAATTTTTCTCAAAGAAAAACCATTTTTTTTATGAAAATCATAATTGCTTAAGTGTATACTAAGTGATAAAATAAAAATATAAAAAATTACCAATTTGCACTACATTACAAAATATGGTAACACATTTCAATTGATTATTTTAATGTGGTTAACATTGAAATATTTTTCTTATTATAAATTACTTTCAAAAGATTAACAAAAATACTTTTCTCACAAAACTAATAATTTTTTCACTTCAATCATTTTTAAAGAATAGTAATTTCTCTCTCGCTCTCTCTTTCTCAGTAAAACTTCAGATAATATTTTCCGTGAAGTATTCAAAGAGAGAGATAGTTTATTAAATATTGTTCAAGTAATTTATTCAAAGATATAGAATGAACATATTTTTAAATACAAAAAGTAAATGCATTTTTATGTTTTCAAAAGTTATTGAGAATTCAGCTTAATACTTATATTAAAGATGTTTTTTTCTCACTTTGAACTCATAATTTCCCTAATAGTCCTTGTTCTTATTATAAATTTGTTAAATATATCTAACACTTAACTAAGTACAAATGCTAAATAACATAAAATATTTTGACACAAATATTAATAAATGAAAAGATATTTTGATTTTGGAAGTGATTTTTATAGTAATAAAAAATTATTTTACATTAATAAATATATTGAATTATGATTATATAATTATATTTTTTTGAATAAAAAATTATATCTGAGTAAATAATTAAACTACAAAACTTGGAGTTTGTTTGTTTGCAACAGTGGAACCATAAATCTATATGAATGCAATGTCAGTTAATTTGTAATAAAATTAGTTAGATTGTAACACAGAATGAAATACTTAAGAGTACTTAAAATTTTAAAGTGTAAAAAATCTAATGTAAATAATATAGCAAGAATTACTTTACAAAATCAAAAACTATAATGTGAAGGGTAAAATAATAAATGAATACAAAAACCAATAACATTTTATGATAATAATTTTATCCTCATTAACGATTTGTATATAGTCAAATGAAATATGAGTGCAAAATTGAATTAACATAGAAGTTTCCTCTATTAATCGATTAAAATTAAAATATATTTCTATTTTCATTTTATTAGAAATATTTTCCTTTTATAAGGCAATTAATATTTTATTACAACATGCATAGCTACACATAAATCTTAACATAAGTAACAAAATTACAAAACAGATTAGTAGTAAAAATTTCCTTTGAATTTTGCTAGATAAACATTTTTATTTATATAAATGAGCAAATTATACTAACCTTGTAAATTAAGAATAAGTTTGCTTACCTAAATATAATAACAAAATGGAAAATGTCAAATAAAATAAAAGTTAAAGTTGAAAATTTCAGATAAAGTTCTTATTTTAACATTTTTCAAATTTAAAAAAGACAAATTATTTTACTATTCTTTTTACTAATTTTGTGCACAACATTAAAATATATAAGATATAAAGCAACTTACAAGCAATTTCATCTAGAGCAGTGACTATGAGAGTTGAGGACTTTTCTTTTAACATTTTTTTTCGAATTGCTTGTATTTTTGCTTCAACAGTCTGACCTATTAAAAGAATCAAAAACCAATAATTTTATCTCATATGTTAAGTTTATATTTAAACTCAATAAAATAATAAATTAAACATATTATTTTAGAATATGTTTTACTGAAAAATGCCATTTTTGTTGAAAATTTTTTTTTTATTATGTGCATAAAAAACCTAGGATTAAATGTCACCTTTTATGTTACTAAGAATTTAATGCATAAAAGGAGTATATAAATCTATATAATATTACTAAAATGTCAAAATGTTCAAAACAAAAGAAGATTCTTTGGATTTAAAAAACAAGTCTTCATTTTCATGTATAATCTAAGGAGATACTTTTCAGAATTAATTATTCCCATAAATTAAAAATTATACAAGAATTCTCAATTTTAGTCAATGAAACATTTATCAATTAAGCACACAAAATATGATAAATATGAAATGTGATCATAAAGTAGTCTGAAAGGAAATGAAATAACCCATTTTCTTCTATATACAACAATAAGAAAAATAGCTTGTATGAATAAATATTACAATAAAACATGAATAAACTTACCAGTATATTCAATTGGGAGTTGTTCAACTAAATTGCTAGGACGCACAGGCTTATTTTCCCATATTATATCAATCAAATTCTTCTCCACAGGTATAAAATGGTTTTCATTATATTTAAATATTTTATGTAATTCCGACCACGTAGCTAGAATGATACAGTTAGAAATGAAGACCATAATGATACTTTTTAAGTAAAGAAAAAATTTTTAAAGATCCTTAAATATCTACATACACTTACTAAAATAACAAATGAATAACATTCCTATACAGAATTTTTATGCCACGAGAAATGTAGAACCAAATTATTTGCCTAATGAACAGCACATGATAAGAAAAAAGTTGAAAAACATTTTTATCATAAAAAATATTTCCTTAAATTTTATTTAAGTTAAATTTGAAAACAAATATGTAATTTTGTTCTACCTCAACCATGCGATTAAAAATGATATCCAATATTTAATATTAATGTATTTTATCCTGTTTAAAAAATGAACACTAATATAATTATAAAGAAAAAGAACAATTTCCCTTAAAATATGCATATATTTGATTTCATTTTAAATTTTTTAAAAGACAATGGAACATTTTTAATAGAACAATAAAAATAATTTTTTGGTCAAATTTTGCAAAAGAAATATTAATAAATTATATGGATAATTTGTCTTAAGCAAATTTAAATATAATAATTTTGAATGCAGAACATTTTTGTTATAATTGATAAAATATTATATAATACACACACATTTTTACACTATACTGACCATAATCTACAAGGAAAGGATCAAAGCCAATCTTGCTACCATTTGGTAAAACCTGTAAAATAAATTATAAAATAATTTCTTTAATTATTTATTTGTAAAAACATTATACACTTGCATTAAAATATGAAATTAATGCATATTTTTTGGCAATCCCAGTTTTAAAAGTATAATAGTAACATGATATTTGCACCTCAAAAGATGATTTTGATATAAAAACAATATAACTTCAAGATATTTGAATATTATACAAATGATTAAACAAAAATTAGCCTTTCAGAACAACTGAAACATTTAAAGCAAAAGTACATTTAAAAAATGAAGAAGATTCAACACTAGTGTTTGATTATAAGAATTTATTAAAGAATTTTATCAAATTGCTTAAACTTAGGGGAAGTTATTCAAATATAAAATTTAGCAATATATTTTTTCTGAAAAAATATTTTTATCAAAGATATGCATAAAAATTAACTTATAATTGTACTTTTATATATATATATATATATATATATATATATATATATATATATATATATATATATATATATATATATATATATATCAGTATAGTTGTAAAATTTATGGAATATTCATAATTTCAGTAAAAATATCCTAAATGTTTTTTTTTTATTTTTCAAATGATTTTAATTTTATTATAATACCAAATGATGCAGAGAATTTTATAAATGCTGACAGATAATTATGCATTTTTGCTTTTATCAAATTTAACATTTAAATGTACAATAAAATATAAATATTGAATTAATCAGCTTGGAAAGTGAAAATTCATGAACTCAGCAAGCCTATAAATATTTATTTTTTTTATGAAATTAGTTTTAAATTATTTAATTTAAAACTAGTCATTGGTTTTTAAACATATTTTGCAGCTAGAGTTTGATTTTCAGATACAATATTTTAAAATAAAAATCAAGAAATATGTGGAATCATTAGATATTAGAATTGTGGTTACTGTATATGTAGGATATTTTACTAACTTTATTGATCCACTCGCCTATGGTTGGAGTTCTGGCTAACCCTGCAAGATTAAAGTAAAGCATTTTTATATTATGTTGCAAAGAAGATACTTTTGAAATAAAATGGTCAAGGAAATAAAATTATGCACTTTGATAGAAGAGACAATAAAAAAGATTTTACAATTTGTAAACAAATTTTAATCTTATATTAATATAATTAGCAAACAATTTTTTATAGCTGAAAAGCAGTATAAACTAAATCCACAATTAAACCATAATTGATTATTAAATATTATAAGTTCTATTTAAATTATTCATACGATTTCCCAAAAACAGATTTAATTATTTGCATGTGCAAATAAAAGAATATTTGCAACAATATTTAACTAAAAAATTCTTATTTTTAGAAAAAAATTTCACTAGCAATAAAAATACAGATAAGCATTACAATAATATTAATAAATAATAATATAAGTTGTTTGAGTCTCACACATACATTTTAATCTACAAATAACAATTTTTCATGCCATTTTTTAGCAATATTTCTGTAGAATAACTTGTAATTTAAGAATAAAATTTTCTATCAATACATAGAAATTATGAATGACATTAATTTATGGAGTAAATTTTTGATTAAAATGATGACATTTTTATTTTGTTTGAAAAAAATAATTAAAAATGAAGCATTATAAAAACTTTTTATACTTTCTTCCATGAAAGTCCAGTTACTATCTATTTGTAATTTGGCCTGAAGTGTATACCTTGAATCAGTCCACAATGCAGCATGTGTTTCAGTGACTACTGCAGTACCTGAAAAAAATAGGATGTTCAGTAACATTTCAATTAAATATTAAATTTCGCAACAAATTATTTGATTGAACAAATTTTTTTTTGCTGTACGCATTAGCAAACTGCAACCATAGTTAACTAAGAACACTTATTTTAAATGCATTATTAGTTACAAAAAAAAAAAAAAAAAGTAAAAAATGAAATAACTATTTTTTATGATAAAGAATACTTGTAAGGATTTCAATAAAATATTTTGTTTTCCTCATAAATTGAAAAGTTTACTATTTCTGATTTAATCACAAGATAAAATTAGATTTTATCTTGTGATTAAATTGGAAATAGTAATCTTTGACAAAAGTACTGACAAAACAACAATGACAAAAGTACTGACAAAACAACAATGACAAAAGTACTGACAAAACAACAATGACAAAAGTACTCAACATTATGGCCAACAATTACATTATTAAACAATTTAGGTTTTTAATTATGTATTTACACAACTATATTTGTTCAGTAACTATTATAAAAAAGAGAAATACTTATTATAAGCATCACAACTTGAATTATGGTGCAACATTTGACTTTAAGAACTAGATTGAAAATCCGACGTTGCATTACATGCAACATGACAATAATTGGTGTAAAATAGAAATGCACAATTTCAGACAATTCTGACTCAATGACGCCCTTTCATTATATATAGTTTTATTGATATAATCTTTCTACATAATTGAATCTTTTGAGTTATAACTTTGTCATATTCCTGTTCAAGCATGAAACAATTATTTATTTTTTAAAAAATAATATATTATATTGCAAGAATAAATCTAAGAAAACAAAGAAACATAGCTAGAACAATAATTATAATTGCATGTTGTAAGAGTTAATAGAAAAAATCTGAGCTTTTCCATGTGTATTATAATTTCATTCTAACTCTTCAAATATTTTCAGACATTCTAAATAGCATTTGAGTCTCTCAAACCATTTTTAAGCATATCAAGAATTTTATCATCCTCTGAATGTAGTTCATGTTAATATATAAAAGTCATATTTTTTATAATTAAAAACCTTTAGTCATGAAATTTTCATAGTGGAAACAAGAAATAATCCCTCCTAGACTACATGAGAAACAGATAACTAAATTAAGTTTTGAAATTTCTGTAAATGCATTTTTGAGAGAATATGCAGGATATTTTGCAATTCCAAGAAAGAAAAAAATCTCATATACAGTGGTGGCAAAAATTATGGACACTTTTGGAAATTTTTATGTTTTTGAACTTTGTATTTACTATAAGCATGCTTATAGAAAATACAAATTTTTGAACTTTGCATTTACTATAAGCATGCTTATAGAAAGATTTACGTTTCACAAAATGCAAACTTGTATATATCATTTTAAAGAGAATTTATTACTGAATTCAATACAAAACACAAAATTCAATTATTTGCAATACAAAAAACAAAAAAAAAAGCTAAATGATAATAGTTATCAGTATACATGTCCACCCACATGTCTTTTAATTTCAGTGATGATTGTAGTGAGTTATCAGTACTTAGTAGAGTACCCTTTATTTTTGATTAGAGCTTCACATTGACGTTTCATTGAGCTGACAAGAGTTTTAAGATCTTCTTTCGTTATTACATGATGAGAGGAAACAATTATACCCTCAATTAGTTCCCTTTTATTTGATGGATGCCTCATTCGGACAAGAGTTTTCAAACAGTGGCACAAATTTTCGATAGTATTGAGGTCAGGACAGTTTCCTGGCCAAGAAAACAATTTAATGCTCTTTGTACCAAACCACTCTTTCGATATTTTGATTGTGTGGCAAGGAGCAGAATCCTGCTGAAAAATAAACGAAGCATTGTTGGGAAAGAGATCTCTGATGGAAGGTAGAAGTTTTGGTTCTAGAATAGTGTCAATGTATTTTCTGGCATTCAGTGTCCCATTGTTGACATGGAAGGTAGAAGTTTTGGTTCTAGAATGGTGTCAATGTATTTTCTGGCATTCAGTGTCCCAACATTGACATGAAGGCGACCAATACCATCTGCTGACATGCATGACCAAATCATAACACTAACTGGGTTCTTCACAGTTGTTTGAATGCAGTCAGGATGTAGCTCTTCTCCTATTCCACATTTTACATATTTTCGCCCATTACTACTGAATAACGACAGCTTAGTTTCATCACTCCATATAACTTGTGACCACTGATCATCTGTCCAATTAATGTGTTTCTTTGCCCACTTTAGTCATTTTTTTTGTTGCTTAAAATTAAGATAAGGCTTTTTCGTGGAATTCTACCTCTCAGTCCAATATCTGTTAATCTTCTCCTGATTGTTCTTCAACTGACAGAAACACCAGCATCATTCAGATCACTTCTGATGGGCGTTGATGACATTTTTCTATCTTGGAGTCAGTCTTTTTATTCTTCTGTCATCAATAGAATGTGGTGCACCTTTATCGGCCTTTTCCTTCTTTGTTTTTTATTGAATTTGTCTTCTAATATCGTAAACAAAACTTTCAGACTCCAGATGTAGTCACTGAACCACCCACATGTCTTTTAATTTCAGCATAGGAAAGACCACTTTCTCCTAACACAATAATATTACATCTCTTTCTAGGTGTTTAATCTAATCTTTTATTTGATGTCATTGCTTCTTCACTAAATATTAAAAATTTATACAAAAATTCCTACTTGTAATTGCAGTGTATAAGAAACAGGTTTAAAACTCTTGTCCAAATGAGGCGTCCATCAAATAAAAGGGAACTATTTGAAGCTATAATTGTTTCCTGGCATCATGTAATAACGAAAGAAGAGCTTTAAATTCTTGTCAGCTCAATGAAATGTTGATGTGAAGCTGTGATCAAAAATAAAGGGTACTCTACTAAGTACTGTTAACTCACTGCAATCATCACAATCTAATGTATATCAATTACTATTTTCGTTTAACTTTTTTGTATTACAAATAATTGAATTTTGTGTTTTGTATTAAATTCAGTAATAAATTCTGTTTAAAATGATATATACAAGTTTGCATTCTACAAAACATAACATTTACTATAAGCATACAAAGTTCAAAAACAAAATTTTTCCAAAAATGTCAACAATTTTGGCCACAATTGTATGAAAAATTTTATTTTTAAAAAAATTAAGAATTATGAGAGAAATATCTGTAAATTTATCTTTATAAACAACTTGACAATATGCATTAATAAAAGTCTCTCTTACCATTTTCTATACTGCACAAATGTTTTCATTAGTCACTGCAGTATATTTTTAATTATGCTCCCCATTCAGATTTTATAGAGCCAATCATCAAAATAAAAAAGTATATAAAAATATATAATTTCCAAGATTCTAAGATTAATTCACTTTTATTTTCATGAAAGATAGTTCAAAAACTGCTTCTAATTTTTATAATAACAATTCAAACATAATACACACATTTATTATATATTTACAATTATTTAGGAAGGAGAAAAAAGTTTTTGGGTCATTATTTTTTTACACATAAATATACATATCAAATAAACACATTTTTCATGTAAAATAAAAATAATTAATTCTAATCACTTATACATAGACACAAAAAGAAAGACAACATAAAAAAACTTACCACGACTGCCATTAAAACCAGAAATAAACTCTCTTCGGGAATCACAAGGTGCTATATATTCACTCTGTAAAATAAAATAAAAATCTCTCAATATCTATATCCATTATCTAAATTTTGTAACCAAATTTTTAAACATTAAACTTCTAAATTCGATTTTTTAGGTTATAGTACCTATCAACATATTTACATTAAAAAGGTAAGCAATAAGAAAATTTTGATAAATTTTAGCAAAAAAAGAAAAAAGCTGTAATTAATTTTAAATATGTTAATATTTTACATATTTAGATTAGATTTATTGTAATAACTAATTTAGACAAATGCAAATTAATAAAGCATTAAAATAACCTTTAATCCATTTTTTTTTTACTGTATTACTTTATTTATTGTTGTCTTGTGCCAGATAGGTAGGCATTATGGGGTGCACTGCTCTACTTTTCCAACCGAACCATATTTTGGACTTCATTTGTTATAACACAACAATATTTCGGTTTAATTGCACAATGGAAATAGACACCAATTAACTGTTGAATTAAATATTCGATTTGGTTGATTGATGATCAAATGAATTCGACATAGAATTTTGAAATTAAATAAATGTATAATTTACAATTTTTCAATCTAAAACTTATGAAATAATTTATTATCAATAATATGCTTTCATTGAAAGCAAATCACCACCTATAAAAAGAATAAGTATTTAAAACATAGAATGTGAAGGAAAATGAATTTATTTCAGATTTGTTTGCTTAATTTGTAAAATTTTTAAGGAATTGTATGAAGCAATAATTTTTAAAATGTAATTTTTAGTGAACTGGAAAATTTACACTTTAATATTGATTTGTATCATTTTATTAAAAATCACTGGATTCATCAAAATTGATTTATCAAATATATAAAAATTAATAAATTTTGAATTTATTAAGAGATTCTAAATGATAACTTTTTTAATATTTTTGCTATTTATTCACATATCCTACAATTTCTACTCTGAAATATTTTTAAATAGAAACTTAATTTTTAAGATGATTACTATTCGAATTTACTGTTACGCTTAGCAATTTGAATTGAAGCAATTGAATGCTTAGAATGATTGTTACTTATGTTTAATTACTTTTTAGTAATTTTAAATCGGGAGATACTCCCATTTATTTGTGTATTCTTATTTCAGCGATTTTAGGCCTCGTGAAACTCCCGCCATTAGTTCACGCCAATTTCAGGTCTTTTGAGTTGCAAATCAATCTCCAAAACGCCTGTATCAGGCGCTTGGTGAAAAAAAAAATTTACCACTGTGCGATCATGATACTGTTTTACCATTTTTTACAATGTATATGAAATGTGATAAAGACATGTCCATTATTTAATTTTAATGTTTTATCAATGGCAATCCAATCCCATAACAAAAATTCCTAGGCTAGATAATATAAAATTGCTTTCAAATTCTATGAATAACAGGGAACTAAAATAATTTTACAAGACTCATCAACTGCTTACAAATAATACGCTTTGCTTGGTTGCAGTTTTACAACATTTAATATTGCATATGAGAAAATAATTTGAATAGCATACTTTGATAAACTATTATGTTTTTTAAATCAACTTGAATGCATTACAGCTTTTGAAATACACAAGAGAAAAAATCTTATGAATAATAGATAAAACTACATGTGTTGATAATCAATCATAAGAAGTCTTACTTGGTGAGCATCACCAGATGGTATAATGTAAGCATGTAAAATTTCGGGTACATAGCTAGTATTTTTCATGACATCTCTAAGTTTTTTAAGTACTTCAGTAGTACAGCGAGGTGGCATGATGGCCTGCTTTCTTGTTTAATCACTTTATAAAATAAATTGATAAGATACTTTTTAAAATTGAACTGTGTAAGTTTGTATAAAAATAATAAAGGGGTTGTTTTTTTCTTGAAAAAAAATTAAGATAAAGAAGTGAACAAATTTAGAAAATGTACTATGCAGAATTTAAAATCCACCCTCTGAAGCTGCTTTTCTAAAATGATTTAAAACACGGAGTCCATTGAATCGTCAGTTCGTACACAATCTGTAAACTGTATCCTTTTACTAAAAATGAATAAAAAAGAAAACTAAAAATATATCTGGCAATTTTTTTTGATATTTTGGAACTCAGGAACTAATAAATTTTAATAAGGGTGGATGATGTAGAAAGATCTGATACGTTCAGCTACTCCAGTAACTGTCCCCAGCAATTTAGCAAATAAAAAGTAACTATTTAAAAAATTAATTTCAAAACGTTTTATTAACTATAAAATACTTTAATAATCGTTTGTTGTTTGTTTGTGATACATTTCCGGCGTCCTTTTTCTGGCGACAGAAAAGCCGCTAAACATAGTCAATCGCCTCTCATTTTTGAACCCTGATCAAGCGACGTGATCAACGTCCGAACTGGCTCCCTTCTCACCATAATGTGGAAAGTATCAGTGGAAGAACATTGTGATCATGACATATTTTTCCTCAACAATCGACATTAGAGAATTCGAAGGATTTTCGATTGGTTCAAGTATAGAAATCGTCACCGCTGGATTATGAGAATGCCTATCCCAAACAGGACACCACTTCTTACTTACTTTAATAAAGTTTTTGTTTGTTTGTTTGCAATGCACTTATAGTTGCGTATTTCATGAGATTGAAGAGCCTATAAACACAGCCAATCATAAGGTAATTTTCAACTACTATCAATTGATTATTTAAAATCGAAATTACTATATGATACTATGAACTGACATCTTCTGTCCTTATTCACTAGAGAGAAATTGCTATATCTAATTTTCACGTCCAGTTGTCATTAGTAAACACGATGAATCTTCTGCTAGGTAATTACAGAATTCAATAAATATTGATTTATGAATTATAGAATAATTATTATTTCAACATATATACTAATAAAAATTTGTGCATTAAAATCACAGCAAAATTGTATAGCTGGCAACATTTAATACACGATTGAATTAGCACTAGAAATAGTAATCAAGGGACAATCAGATATAGCTATATTCATTGTTGTTTTTTACTGGTTTCCTGTATGTGTTTTGAAGACATTGATTATCTCTGTGATCCTTAGTAATCTGGTTGGAAAATATGCTTCCTCGTGTGAAGAGAATTCAGTTCAATTATTACGACTACGACATTTTTATGGGAAACGACTTCAATTAAAATTAAACAATCTTTCTTATGAACTGTGGAATTTTTCTGGTGGAATGAATGAGGGATGGGATTTTGAATTTATTGCATGTAATATTTATAGTTCGAACTTGTATATTTTACATTGTGAGTTAATTTTTCATAATCTCTATTGATTCCACATAACATTTACTTTAAAATATTGTTAACTAATTGTTATTCTAACAAGAGCAGTTGATTAGAAGCGTATTTTTTCAAAATTAATACTTTGATAAAATTATTTAATACTATTTAGTATATTTTAAATTACCGATTAATTAGTTTTATCGAAATATGTAAAATAAATTAAGAATCGGAACTAAAGCTTTTATATTTTTGTCATACATTAATATGTAAAATTTTTAAAAATATTTTATAGGCTGTAAGATAAAATATAGTATGCTTATGACTCTCTGTACAGAAACTCGTATAACAATTCAATCAATCAAATATTACTAATTTAAAAAGTGGAAATAAAAAATTAAGGAATTGTAATTATGTTCTTCAACATGTTCAGCAGATAAATTTTAAAATAAATATAATGACTCCTATTTAAGTATCACGGTGAAATTAATTTAAGTGCAATATTTATAAAATATTTTTTTGCATTTTTTTAACATTTACTTTACCTTACAAATAAGTAGTATAAAAGGTATTATTATAAATCTAAAATAATATTAAAGGTATTATCATGAAAGAATTTGGTAATACATTAAGAAATCAAAGATATCTTTGAAAGTAAAATATAAACATAAGTATTTAATTTGAAAAATAAATTCTGAATATTAGTTTTTATTACAAATAAAATTTGGATTATTTTTCTCTCAAGAGTTAAGTCTTCCAATTCTCCATAATAAATCTTGTGTCTAAGAGACATGGACCTTATTTGATAATAACTCAAAGATACTCTATTTCATTAGATATATTTACCGATCAGTTAAATGAATAAGGGAATACAATGCTTCTGCTTTGAGATTAGATAAGAATCCAAATTCAAACCCGATACCAACTTCAAAACGAAGGTATAAGAAAAGGAAGACTACTGATTGCTTATCGGAACAGCACTAGATGGGAATCAGATAGTTACCTTCACAAATATTTCATTCTAAATAATTCTTAATTGGTTTGGACCTTTTATTGTTCAAGAACATGCACTGAAATCCTTGTTTTGAGCTAAGTTATTTATAATTCAATCCCAAGTAATAAAATAGCTTAGATCAACGTTGGCTAAGATAACCCCCAAAGTTTCCCTAATATACACCATGCCAATATATTGCTAATAATGGGTCTATAATGGACGTCAAGTTTTCCCCAATATTGAGCACATGTCATGTCAAGATAAGTTTATATTTTCCGTATAATGAGAGTACTTATAATGAATGAGTCAAAATAAGACAATAGTTGGTACCAAGTTTTCCCCATTACGCTATGATGAGCTGTTATGAGTCTTATAGTGGTAAATCGGGTTGAAACTAATCTTGGTCGTGCTAAGATAGAAGCAATATAAAAATCCACGTTTCTCTCAAAATATATTGCAGCAAGTTAAATCCAATATGGCTACCTATTTTTCTAATTTGCTTAATTGCTTTTTTCAAGAATTTACTTATTTAGTAATTTAAATTAAAATTTGTTCTTAAATTCAATATATTTTACAATTTTATGATATTGTAACGATTTCTTTGGTTAGATAGCACTTTAGAAATGGCCCTATAACTTAACTTTTTAATTTTCTGCAAATCAGTTATGTATATAGTATTTCTACTCTGTGTTTTATAATCTAATACTAATAGTTTTCATTTGATTTACTGATATACTTCTTTAGTAGTGTTTTTAATTCAATTGAGACTGTAATTGGGATAAATGTTGATGATTTAAAGAAGCTACTCATTTGTTTGTTTTGTCTAATATTTGCATTAAGATTTAGATATCAAGTAAATTTCTTATTTATTTATACTCAAAATTATAATCAGTATAAAATATTTTTTTAGTTACATGTTTAGAAAAATATTAAATTTTATTAATCATGAGCAATTATTTCTGTACAGCGAAAGTGAAAATATTCTATATTGGCAGACTTTGAAATTTCGACACCAAGAAGGAAAGCCCAGTAAAATTATGCAAATTTCATGTTAGACACACCTTACCGAATTATGCATATTATGTGAAATATGCAGATCTCCAGTCCACTTAAGATAAGATATAAGGCGAGGAACTGGCAGAATGGGAAATATTTAAGTCGTTATTGCTGCTTGGAAAATAATTCCTGAAAGTTTGTTCAAGTCGCAAAAGACACCTGTAATTCTAGAGAGTGCCAGGCCATCGTTGAAGGAGTTAGTTCCAGCAGGTAGACAAATTTACGAGGGGCACAGTTATCGGACTGAGAAGGGTGGATTGGTTTTTATGGCAAATAGTTGCCTGCAGACTCCTGGGTGAGTCCATTGTGCAACGGGTATGACGAAGATGGTTGTATCAGGGAGTGGGATTCCGGTACTGTCAGAGTGATGTCAGCACGCGTAGATCGACGCATGGGATGGGAGGCTGTGGTGCCCCGTAAAGCATGTGTTCTGAAATTCTGTAGCAAGTGCAAAACATTCTGGATCCTCCCATATCGAGCAGAATCATTTGCCATCTGTTGGCTGCTAGTCTCCGGCACTCATGGCGTCAGTTAATAAGATTAGAATTGATCTCAAAGCATAGACGCCAACGCCTGGAATAGTGCCGGATTAAAGCGAGGTAGACGACCGAGTGGCACAAGATCGTCTCCTCAGATACTGTTTCTTCAGTGATAGCCTCCATGTACAAGTGTTTTATCGACGTGGAGACAGGCCCAATCCTGGAGCACTTATGAAATGTCCCAATGCGTGACAACCGCGGCATCATGGTTTTGGGTGCTATTGTGTACGATTCTAGGTCACCTGTAGTTCGTATTGGTGGAACTATGGCAATCCAACGTTGTATGGATAATATGCTAGAGCCTGTGACACTCCCCTACTTTCAATGGTTGCCAAATGCCCTTTATCAGCAGGATAATGCCCGACCAGTCAGCATGCCCTTTAAGGCGTTTAGATGTCACGCTGGCCACCGTGCTCGGCAGATCTCTCACCATTCGAACATGTTTGGAAAATGATTGGAATCCATTTGCAGACACTGTCTCTTACAGAAGAAGCACTTGGGAAAATAGTTGAGAGGAAATGGAATGCCATTCTTCAGGGCTCCATCAGTACTCTCATTGACCCTGTGCCTAGATGTTTTGCTTCATGTATCACCGTTCACGGTGGACCTACAACCTGCTGAATCGACACTATTTTCGCTCTGTATTGTTCATATTATTTCGAATTACATATCACTTATTGTTCGTTGCTGTCTCTCTCTGTAAACCGAGTTTCGTCACTTTCTGGGACTCCTTCTTTATGTTGCATTTTCAACGTAAGGCATTGTATATTCTCAAAACCCAACATTATTGTTACATACAAACTACTAATAATAACATTAATGTTTATCCAAATTTAAAAATTCGCATTTGAATTCCCATTATAAATATATTCATGTATTTTAAAAATATTATTATTAAAAAAAAAAAAAAAATTAGAATTACGATTTATTTGGCATGATGGCATTTGACCCTGGAACTTATTTATTTTTTTCCATTTTATACATTGCAATTATGTATGAAGTATTTTTATTACATGGTTAAAATATCTTAATACTCATAGTTTCCATTCTAATTATTAATACTCGTATATTTCTTCAATAAAGTTATGTTTTTTCATTTATCTAAGATTTTGCTTATGGAGTTTGTTCCCAGCAAACGTGTTGTTCAATCAAAGCTTAGCTATTTCTTGAAAATAATATTTATGTAGGGCAATAACAAGAGACCATTTTCAAAATAGAATGCTATAATTGTTCGTAAATCTTCCTGAAAGAATTGATATAGAATTGTTTTTCTTTCAATTGTTCATTTCAATAATATTTGCTTATAATAAGATCAAATACTTAATTGAAATAGGCAAAAATAGAAGTTATATATAAAAAATAACTTTAATATTTTGATATTAACAATATAATTATAAGAAAATCATATCAACTACGCAGATTTTATTCTTGAAACATTTTAAAACTAAGAATCTTTTTTGTGAGTCAGAAAAGAAATTTAATTATTTGGATGTAATGTAAGTGTAGATAAAAAGTCAATTTTATTTATTATAATAATTTTTATTTTAAATTTATAGATGCTCTTCAAGTTTTAATAAATTATCATTAAGAGACAGCAAATTAAAGATAACTAGATCTGGATGTTAGAAATGGAAAGAGGGGAAATATTTATCTAAATTGCAAAAATATAGGTTTTATGTTAGATACAAATTTTAGAATTAACCATTATACAGTTCAGTTACATAATCTGGATGGAATTTCTGCATTTTGGAAACTTTTGCTCAATAGTAATGATGAATTATTCACAATTTTATGCATGAGTTTCATTCTTATTTATGTTGTTTCTTGTGAAAGGGAAAAGTAATTTGTAAATTTGACAGTAAGATGTGAATTAAAATTAAAGAATTAATTAATATCTAATTGAAAAAAAAACTTTTAACTACGCCAAATACAATTGAACAAGTTCATTATAAACCAGAAATATTAATCAAATTAATAATTTTTACAGGAGAGTCAGATGTAAAAATTTAATTTTAAGTGTACATAAATACTTTGTTGATAATTTCTTCCAGAAAGAGAGCAAAATTTATTTGGGGGCGGGGGAATCTACCTATTACAAAAAGCACCACTTATTTAATAAAATAAAAGTGTGAAATATAAAGATGTGATTATAAAGTTATGGGCAAAAATTGACATTTTGTGCCCTCAACAATTGTTAAGTAATGCAAATATATGACATGCGTTTAAAATTAAACAAATCAAATTTTTGTATTGCTAATGTGTTATTATTTAAAATAGGACATGCATAATATAATTAGAAATATATGCTAAATAATTTACGTTTTAACTATTGGTAGGTAGTAAATATTTATTTGCTTTTACTTCACTTCTTTCTTTCTTTTGGTTGTTATTTTCAACTTAACATAATGTGATTTTCATCATATAGCGATAATTTGTAAATTTTGTCAAATTCGTTAATTTGTTCAAGAGAATAGCAAATTTCTAATTTGCATTAACTTTCCAATATGGGAAGTAAAATATTAAGTTGTCAGTATGACAATTTTTTAATTTATGTGAGATCTATTAATCCAGTTTTAAATTAAAAAAAAATTATGTATTTATTTCAATGATATAAAATTGCCTGTTTTTAATTTAACAATTCAAAATAAAATCTTTTTTTTATCAACATGAGCTATATATACTGCCGACATTGAAAGTACAACACCAAGAATGAGTTACCAGAAAATGATGAAACTCGGCATACAGAAAGACACGGTAACGAGCAATATGTCATCTGTATTTTAAAATGATATGCATAATGCAAGGCTAGAAATAGTCGTGTCAGGAAGTTTTAGGACCAACATGTACGGTGATACACGAAACAACATGTCAAGGCACACTGTTAGATAGAATACGGATGGCGTCCTGAGGAAGGATTCCTCATTATTTGTCAACCATTTGCCAAAGTGCTTCTTCTGAAGGAGGCAGTGGCAGGGTCTCAAACGGAATGGATTCATATCCTAAAAGTGTTATATTGGTGAGAGCTCTGACAGGGAATGAGCTGTCAACCTTGCAAATCATCTTGGCTGATGCAAGCAATGTGCTGTTGGGCATTTTTCTTGTTGATAAAGAGTATTGAGCACCCCATGAAGGTAGAAAAGAAGCACCAGCAGCAGTATATTATCAACGTAACGTTGAAATGTCATAGTGCTGTGAATACGAACTAGAGGTGATCTAGGATCGCACGCAATGGCGGTCCAAACCATGATGCCTCGTTTCGCGCGGTGGGACGTTTCTCAATTGCTGAAGGATTGGACCTGTCTCCACACCACGGCTACTATCACTGAAGAAACAGAAGCATGACTCTTCTGGGAAGATAATCCTTTGCCACTCCATCGCCCACATTGCTCTAATCCGACACCATTCTAGACGTTGACGTATATGCTGTGAGATGAATGGAAGTTTCTAGTAGTTTACTCTTAAACCGAACGACGGTAAATGGCTATGCTCTATATGAGTGCCTTTCACATACTGCAGAATTTCGTTGGACGTGCTTTTGCGGGGCCTTCAGTACGCGTCGATTGACATGTGCTGTTAACATTCTAGCTGCACCGGCAGCCCGCAAACGTTCCACATTTTCTTGTTCTAACCGTCTTTACCACAGCCTGTGTGCTCTGGACACGTCCAAGTGCTTATCAGCTGCGATTTGCCGTCAGGACTAACCTTCCTTTCTTAGTCCGATCACCATGTCTCTCGTAGTCTCGCCTGTCTGCTGGAATCGACGATGGCCTGGCATTCTCTGAAATTACAGGCGTCCTTTGCGACAAAGAAAAAACTTTCAACGATTATTTTTCAAGAAGAAATAACGACGCGAATATTGTTCACACTGCCGGTTCCTGACCTTATATCTGATCCTAGGCGTGTTAGAGAGCTACGCAATTCACATCATTTGCATAACTCAGTAAGGTCCTTCTGCTCTGAAATTTTCATAATTTTATGGTCTCACCTTCTTGGTGTTGCACTTTCAATGTCGGGTAATGTAAAATGTTGACAAACCTACAATTATAGCTGCCTAGATTGGAGCAATTTCGGCAGACAAGCTTGGTTCTACTTTAGCTGTCAATAATAGACCATGATAACGCCAATTTTAGGCCACAATATTTTGCTACTTGAAGCATTGAGAATTTTTTCTATCTCTAAACCTATGAGTATTATACTCAGCAGTAAGAAGAGAAATTCATTTTACTCAACAATTTCGCTCCTTGCTTAAAGGGCTTTTCCAAATGTGTCTTCTCGACATGTTATTCAAGAAAATAATTATAACTTATTATCTTTTTTGTTTTCAGTTCTCCAGTAAATAATATTTGATTTATTGAATCGCTTATGAGGAGCTGTTCACTAATTATTTTGCTTACACGAGAATCGGTACAACTCGAAAAAACTCGCATCCCTGAAAATCTAAAAATAATTTTTGGATTATTTTCTCCTTAAATCAATGTAGCTTTTTTGGAAGATTTTCCAGTTGAGAAACAGTAGTCGAAAATGGACTGGAAGAAATTTTACAGTATAAATATAATTTTTATTTTATAATAAAAATAAATAATATAAATTTTATTTGATTATTTATTTTTATTATAAAATAAAAATTATATTATTCATTTTTATAATATTCCTAGAAACTCCAAAGCACTTTGTTCGACAGATGTGTTTGTAGAAAATTGAAAAACATGATCGTTATTTATCTTGTGCAAAAATCATTGTTCAAATTTAATATTTACTACTCTGGACATAGCGAGATTATTTACTCGTCTATGATGATGATTGAATATTTGGATTAAAATTAATGTAATATTTCTCACCAAATGTATAAAAGTAAACTGCTCCCTATAGTAAAAAGAAAAATATTCACACGTTTATAATACATAAAGTGGTTTATTAATTTTATAACTAAATTAAGTGACTCCTGTGTTTCTTTTTCCTTTCTGTTACTCTATATTATGCTCATTAATAAGATATATTGTTTATTGCTGTTTTTTTAATGTGTGAAAAAACACATCAAAAAACATTTTAAAGTTATTTATTAAGATTAATTTTTTAATAATATTTGATTAAAAATAGATTTTTGGAGCAATTTTCTATTATTAATTCAATTAAATATGCTTTGAAAAGCAACACACTTAAAATAATGTATATGGATTTATTCTTATTACATTTTTATTCTTTTATTTAGATTTTTTTATGTTAAAATTTTTCTCTCCCAATAGCCGTTTATTTGGAATTACAATTTTTTCACTAAAAATTACCTTTATCTAAATTATGATTTTTTTAATTATCATATTCAATTATATTCGTGCCGACCGCCCTGTCTAGTGGTCAGCGTGCCTGATTGTGGATAGGGAGGTCTTGGGTTCAAATCCCGGTTCGGGCATGGATGTACTTTCTCTATCTATTCTGTCTTTGTCCTTTCTGTGTATGAATGAGGTGTGAATGGTTGCCTTCCTTGTAAACGGGTCCCTATGGCATGTGTGTACTGAAGCAGCCGGACTCCACAGCAGATATGGTTCAGTGTGAAGAAGCGCACCCCATATTGTCAGCCTAGCTGCAACAAGGCAAAAAAAATAATATTCATATTTATTCAAAAAAAAAAAAAATTCCATGTGTTGAAAGGTAGTTTTTAAAAGGCATAAGAAAAACAATGCAATCTAGATTATATTTCAAATTATTTCTAACAAATTATAGGTTAGTTTGAAACAATTAATGTTAATATTTTATAATGAAGAAGTATTTTCAATAAAGTCGAGGGCGAAAAAAGACGCCCACACCATCAGTCACACTTTCAGCAAAGAAATAAAAAGTTTTTCAACTTTGGAACTTTGTATACGTGATTTTTTTAGTCTAACAATTTCCTCTGAGTGTTTCCAAAAAATGAAGGTACTTCATTGGCTTCAATGTCGGAAATTACTATATCCGCTGCGATCATGATACCGGAATAGAAAACTACTATATAACCTACCATGCTGCAACAGATTGTTCAAACTGCATCTTCCACCATCACCTCTTATTTGTTCCTGCTTTCCTGCTCTTTCAAGTAAGTCCACCTGAATGCAATTTCAGCTAAATATACATTGTTTAACATATAATTTTAACACATAATTTCCCAGTTGGTCTTCGTTTTTGGCGACGAATATCATACTCTTACAATGTTACAATGCAATTCAACTGAAAAGTATACTCTTCTAAAATGTGTTTTTCCATGTAAGATTATTTTTGAAATATTATGATTCATCAAAATTCTACGATAAATTTAAAAGTCTTCGGGAAAGTCAAGCATTTTTTTATTTATAAATTTAAAAGAAGTGAATTGAAAAGTCAAGGATTCAAAGTAAATCTTCTATAATAACTTCTTTTTTTTAAATAATCAACATTCCAGAAATAGTTTCATGACAAATAGAGAAACTATTTTGAAGATTTAGTTTAGAAACCTGTACATTAAAATGCAAGGCATTAAATTTTGGTTTGAGATTAGGTATTGATAAAGTATCTCTCTAGTAATTTTAGACGTGATTAAAAAAAATTTTGACTTCGATCCGGTTGCTTCCATTGGATTCGAAACAAAGCCAATCGTATTTAAAACGATGCATCAACTATTGTCTCTCTCATTCTCCCTCAAGACCTAAATTTTATTTATCGTCTAAAAGTTTTACACAAAACTTTGTGAAAATTCAATTCTACGTTAATAAACAACCTCCAGTTTAATTTTTAAATGTAATTGATTATATTGTGTGAATTTTCAAAATGCGTAATTGCTAAAAATAATTTTGGAGAAATTAAAAATATTACGATTCTGTTTATCATTCATAAGTGCCATTTCTTTTAGGCTCGAAAGAGATCATTCTATTGAAAAGTGAAATATTAATAGTCAAGCTACTTAAAAGCCATAATGATATTTTTATAACATGGCTAATTTAATTATTAGAAATTATCAAGTCCAAGCTTTTAATTTTTTTATTTCCTTTATCCCCTTCTAACAATTAACAATTCCATTTCTATTTTGTTGAAGTTTATGGTACTAGCACTACTTTTGTATCATTTCAATCATTATTCTTTTACTGTGACAAAATAGTAGCGAAAAGATTTGTGCAGATTTTTATGGCAGTAAATTTTGTAATGAAATTGGCTTTACAATTTATATTTAACTATGATAATATTATTAATTTTTAATTGATAATTTTCTTACTATG
The DNA here is from genome assembly GCA_030067965.1 of Latrodectus elegans. Taxonomy (NCBI): domain Eukaryota; kingdom Metazoa; phylum Arthropoda; class Arachnida; order Araneae; family Theridiidae; genus Latrodectus; species Latrodectus elegans. The sequence continues at coordinate 41,075,109 of CM057815.1, forward strand.
CATTACTGAATAATAAGATTATAGGAAACAAAAATATATGTAAGATGACCAATTGGATATGAATAATATTAGTGTCGAAATTTCTCGGAAATATTTAACCTTGAATGTACTTGGACTTATATACATTCCTGTATCACAGTTAACCTAATAACACCAGGCAGTGGTCACTTCAATCAATGCAGCAATTTATTATAATCTACAAAATTTCAAACTAATTAAAAAGTTTCGTAGATATAAATTCTTCTTGATTATTTAAATAAGTAATCTAATTTGTTCTAGCGTGAGTGATTAATTCTTTGAAGAAAGTAAGCGATCCAATAAACTGCAGGAAAAAAAAAACTATTGGTCATATATATATTTATTAACCGAATATAAACACTAATAAGCTCTGCATACACATTGAATCAATCTACACCAATTTAAATGCTGGTATCTAGTAAAATGTTGCTTAAATAGGTTAGGTGTACATCGTAAGCAAACTTAACAGAAATGTATATTAGGGAACTTACAGCGATTTTAATCTCTAATCAGAGGATTTGCTTTTCGAAATCGGTACAGTGGTTAGTGATATTTCAGTTTTTTTTTTCTGTCGTTTTCTTTACAAATTTGAGTTAGATTTTGATTTTATTATCAGGTCTGCAATCGATATGTCTATTGGTTCAATTATTAATTGATAAACTGCAACCAAATAAGAAATTTTATAAAAACAGCATATTTGTAAAAACTCGTCTAATATGATTATTCCGAAAACAATGGAAATTCCTTGTAATATTTTAAATTTTAACTTCATATGAGGGTCAATATTTAATAGTAATTTATTGAAAGTTTAAAGTACAAAATTTATATTCTTATAGCATAACTATGAATTTTGCATTTTTTAAAAATTTGTAATTATTTTTGGTTGCATTCTGATATAAATAATTTAAACATATCAAATGCAACCGCCCTGTCTAGAGGTCAGATTCCCTGACGGTGGATAGGGAGGTCCTGGGTTTGAATCTCGGTTCTGGCATGGATGTACTTTCTCTCTCTATCTATCCTGTCTTTGTCCTTTCTGTGTATGAATGAGGTGTGAATGGTTGCCTACCCTATAAACGGGTCTCTATGGCATGTGTGAACTGAAGCAGTCAGACTCCACACCAAATATGGTTCAGTATGAAAAAGTGGAGCAGGGCACCCTATATTGTCAGCCTAGCTGGCACAAGACAAAAAAAAAAAAAAAAAAAAAATCATTTAAAGAGAACGTAGTCCTAATAATCTATTGCTGATAAATATTATATTGATTTTTTTATTTATTTTTAAAGTAAAATTCTTAATTATTCTTCCCGTCTCATATCATCAAAGAGATGCATAAGACTTTTGAGTTTAACATGAAAGATTTATTACACTATCATAATATATTATTGATTATATATTTTATTTTTCAAAATTGTTTTCTTTTGTGAAAATTGTTGTGAAACTTAATTGCAAATATTGAAAAAAGGAAAAAGTTCGAAGTTTTTTTCAGAAAAAGAAATTTTATAATTATTAAAACATGACCGAACATTTTTTTTTTCTTAAAATTTTAAGCGAAATTATAATTTATTTTCTTTTGCATTTTATTTACTTCTGCTTATGTCATAAGGATTTTAAACTACAATTATCACGAATATAGTTTAATATTTGAATTTGAGTTTACATTTTAATACATTACGAAAAATCAGCATAAATCTTCAGATATAAACCATCAATAGAGCTAAACTTATTAATTAGATTAATATTTTTCCAAGACATCAACTCAAAGAATTTTATAAATTATTTAATGTTAATGATTTTTCCTTATCAAAAACTCAACCAAACCAATTACGATTAAAAATATTTAGTATAAAAAGATTATTTAATTAAAATAGCTAGAAAATATTAAAAGATTTGAAATGCCATTTCAGCATTTTTTATTTTTTATACTCTTTTTATTTTATGCATAATTCAAATTATTTCCATTATAATTAAAGCTATTCTCTCTGCGTATTTTTTATTAGTGTAACTACTTATTAAATACTAAGAACTCATTTTCTAAACTTTGAAAATTTCTTTTTAAAAACATCATTAAATTAAAATACAGGTTTATTGGAATATGGATACATTTGTTCATCGACTCATTATTTATTGAAATTATTTAGTAATTTGGACATTTAAATTCACTTCAAATGTTTTCATTTTGCTTACATTTTATGTTAGTTTTTTATTAAAATACATTTTATTAAAATTTTAAAAATTTGTTTTAACTTAATAAAAATTTTTTAAAGTTTTTATTAAAATATTGTTTTAATTTTAAATTTACCTATATTTAGCAATGTTGTTTTTTTAATTATTATCTAAATAATTCGAAACAATTTAAGAAGTGGATTGTTAACATTTTCAGTAACATGATTTGTATTACTATATATACCATTTAACTTTTTATGGCCAATAAAAAATAAAAATAATGCTTAAGAGATAATGAAATTGATAGATAATTTCTTTTTACTTAATAAAGGTCTCTTCCCTCTTGTTTTTGATTTTTAATGATAGTTCGATTATAAAGGAAATTCTGGAATTTCTTTAAATTGCCTTCATTTATTAGCCCAACGTTATTCTTTTTGATTCATTAATAACCATAGATGCAAGAAAAAAAAAAGATTGATTTTAATGACTATTAACTTCGAAATTTTCCAGAAACCATGAACGGAATTTTGTTCATGATCCTCAGCGTTGTGATTCTGTCTACAGAAGCAAGCATTCCTCAAGGATTGAGAAAGTTTTTGGGATCTGGCAGCGTCGTAGATGAAAATTCTACTCACATGTCCAAAATGCCAGGCAAAGTAAGTGTTCGAATAAAACTCTTGATCTCTTTCATTCTGATAAGTCAATGATTTTAGCATCTGTAGCCATGGAAATTGAATTTTTAAATACTGAAAATAATGTTTTTTCATCATAATGTTTACTTACAATTGTAATAAATCGAAAACTTATGCGCTCTTACTTCAAAGAAAGATAAAATACTTGAGTCCGTAATCGTCAACATGCAATTTGTAAAACGATTCTTTTTGCATATAACTATTCAACAAATTATACTATGGTAAATATATATAGAATGATACCACATCTTTTGCCAAAGGAGTTACTTACATCGAAATATATTTCTTTCAGATTTTCACTTATTTTAAAACGTTTTATATGTGTTAGACATATATAGAAATTATGGGACTATTATCTTAAGAAATGCTATTTACGTCATTAAAATTTGTGGTAAAATATAATATATTTCATTATTAAGGTTTAAAAAAAATACCTATAATTTTTTTGAATGTATTAATTTTGCTTTTTTATTGCAAAACTGTAGATTACTACATACTAAAAATATTCTGAAACTAAGCCTAAATGACGAACAAAATTTCATACATGAGCCAAAATAAATCATTGACATATTTCAAAAGTTCTAGTTGCAAGTTCTGGTTACTTTAACTTAATCTTCCAGTAAATTATATCTCTAAAATTCACAGTATTAACTAATTATTTTATTACTAGTTATGGATAAATCAGATATCTAATAAATCAGAAATGTGGAACTAAGATATGTTTCTGTTTTATAATTTACGATGTTTCCAGGCACATATCGGAGAAGTCGAGGAACCTGAAAACAAATTTTCCCACATGAGGACTTCAATCGAAGAAGCAAGAAAGAACTATGATTCAGGAGATGTCTCCCTCTACACCCCACGACCAGTGAAAGAAGCTGAATGCTATGTAGAATTCCAAGTGGTGAGTTTCCTCATGTTCCTTACACCTGAAGGCACAGGTGCCGTGTAATCCATGCGCCAAATTCTGAGATTGGCGATTTTTTGACGGATTTCCTTATGTATCTGGTAATTTTGTTTTTGTTACGTCATGCATATGGAGACCTATAAGAATTATGCAGAAAATTCTATTTTGGTAACCTTAGTATTTACGTCATCCCACACGTCACGATACGTCATATTGGAAACATTTCTTCATCGCCAAAAAAATTCAGAATTAGGAATTATGGATTATTATACGGCACCTGTGCCCATCTGAACAACAAAATGGCAGATAGTAAAAAATGTTTTTAAATGAGAAATTTTAATTCGAAATATGTTGATGTATACAATGTATTAAAATGTAATTTTTTTTATTTAAATAACTTTTGTAAGTTTTAAATAACTTTAAATAACTTTTGTAATTTAAATAACAAAATGAATGCTAATTTTATTTTTAGTAACATTTCTAAAAATGATTTTATAAATAAACTTTAAATCATTCATTCGAATGTTAACGGCGAATTAAGAATAATGAATTATGAATAAACAATGCTATGATATAAAAATGATATTTTATACAATTTATTGGAATACATGAAAATTTTTTTGATTTAGTTGTCCAACAGAAAGAGGGTAATGAAATCAAAAGAATGACTTTCTTGCAATACATAGTGTGCGATTGAAGAGTATTCGAAGAATAGGTGCAAATAAAATAAACCCATCAATTAAAATTTAGCTTCTAAAATTATTTATTTCATTCTTTTTAAAATATAAGTAACTCCTTTTTCATGACTGTAATATAAACAAAAGATAAATCCCATAAATAGCAATGGAAGAATAAGTGCATAGTTCTTTTAAGACAATATTTTTACTTGGTTAAAATTTCACCAAGAAGTAAAAAATCTATACTTTTAGTAATAAAACAGTTTATCCTTGTTATATTCACAGTAGCTTCAAAGTACTAAAAAGATGAGATCATTGAAACTAAATAATAAAATTAAAAAAAAAATTACGTCAGGCTATAAAATATAATACAGAATTGTAATGAAATATTCTGTTGAATAAAATGCCTGTCTTACATGCTAATTGAGTCAAATAGTTTATGTTCTAACGTAAAATTCTTCAAGAAAGGACGGTGTACAAAAGTCATAAATTTTGTTGTAATTATTTTATAATTAAAATTGTTAAACATTTACAATAATAATTAAAATTAGATAAAACTACTATATTTTTGAGTTACATGAACAATTTAAGATTATTTGGTCACGGAGATAAGTTTGCGCAACATTTCTTTCCAACTCTACCATAATATTCTGTAAAAGACTCATCTTGTTTCTGATGCCAAATGTAGCTTTGGGAATGTGGCAAAGTTGCTTTCTCTTTCAGATACTTTAAATTTCCTTTTTCAAATTTTTTCTTTTAATGATTATAATTCTTGTTTTAAATTATGAATTATTTAATACATTTAAATATTCTCCTTTAAAGCCACGAAGGGAACCTGGTCGATGCATAAAACTCGCCGGAATCACACCTGCCTGCCAGACAGACACTTATTTGTCGCCAAACCACTACATGTGCAGCTAGATGAGTGAGCGACTGGGAATTAGGAACACTGTCACTACCGTTCAACATAAACATATAATGGCTTATTCGTGATATTTTGTGGTTAATATGACGAGATAAATATTTTATTTAATGAAGAAACTAGTTCATTCAGTTTTGCATGAGAAAGTAGTTAGATTGTGAATGCTTCAATAGTTAATACAGCAATCATCAATGTAAAAATAATATTTTTTTAGCTGTATTTTTAAGTAGATATTTATGTTGTAATAAATGTAGTATTTGAAATCTGTTGAATTATTTATTTTGGAACTACAATTACTCAGTTATCTTGAATACAGTAAATAACTATAAAGTAATTTCGTCAAATTAAATGATTGGAAAATTTATATAAGGTACTGAAGTACCAGTATTGATGTGCTATTATATGAAAAAAGACTTTTGAAATCAATAAAAGAAATACTCTAAAAGTAGCTATCAAGATTCAATTATAATAATATTTTAAAAGCCACAATTAATTTAATTAATAATCTTTATTAATAATGAATTTACTGTCTAAATGTTAAAATGTATGTGTTTTATATAGGAACATCATTATGATCTAATAATTTATATCAATTAATAATCTATATAAAAAAGAAAGCCTATTTTTTTTATCTTACATCCCACAGAAAACTTAATCAAAATTTGAGAATGATCATCAAATCATTTGGTTCTATCAAAAAATCATGCAATTTATATTTAAACACAATATTCTTTTAATTTATGACATCAAAATTTCCTTAGAAACCTTTCTAACATTACAACTAACAAAGTTATTAATGAACATGACTAATTTTTATCAGTGTCAATAATCTTTCATTAACGTAATGGGGAGGTTTTTTTTTTTTTTTTTTTTTTTAAAAAAACATAATCTTTAGAATGTATCTTATTGTATGAACATGCGTAAAATTACAGTGATTGGGTGTTTTTAACGACTTCAGAAAATAAGAATACATATCTGAAAATGAAAGCAATGACACAACAGATTTAATTTTAATATTACATCTTTGAAATAATGAACTTACTTTTATATTCAAAATAGCTTTCAGAAGTCATTCTTATCATTATATAGATTAAAAGTTTTCAAGTAACTTTTCACATCTTTGGTATGCAGTATGTGTTAAAGATTAATGGCAGATCTACATTTGTGAGAAATGATGCCATAAGACAAGACTAATTGTAATAAAATATTTTGAAATTACGATCAGTCTACTGATTAAGCTTCTTAAGAATTTTGTGATCAGTGACGTAGTTTGAGTACACAAATGTGAATCCTTAATCTAAATGAATCAAATGCAACGCATATCATATCGTCTTTCCTACTAATGTTCCTCTTTTTAAGCATGGTAGCAATAATATACGTTCAGATACCATATAATTGTCCCTCTATTTCTTGCATCATTTTCCATAGCTTAATATACTTCAAACGATGAGGGTTTAGGGATTTAACAACCTTTTTGATTTTATTCCTTATGAGCTTAATCAACTTCATGCTTAATGGACTGAATTGGTTGAAACACTGCTTATGATAGAATATTTGAATAATGATACGGAGAATCATCGAACCGAAAAGTGATGCTACTTCCGTTACATAAATTGTGTATTTTATCGCTAGAGATTTTCTGTTAAGAGTTGGATTCTTATACTTGCGTTCAACACGACTCCATTACCTCAATATTATAAAGTTCAGTCAAAAATGCTTTTTATCTAGTTTGACAGAGCCCTAGTGTCATAAAATCACAAACTCTTCATAAGAAAATTTTTTTTTAGAAAATTCCAAAATTTATAGCAAATAATTATTAGTCTTTATCCTTTCGTTGTATGAATGGGTTTTGAATGGTTACCTACTTTATAAGCGAGTACCTTTGGTATGTATGTACTGAGGAAGTCGGACTTCATACCAAAATATGGTTCAGTAAGAAAAGTGGAATAGCTCACCCTATAATGCCAGCCTAGCTGGCACAAGACAACAGCAACATATCTTTTCTAAGATCGAAAATTGAGTGAAATAGCTTACAAAATTATATAAAATTGAAGAATATTGTTAAAGGGATAATGTTTACGTGGTAATATTTACATCTAAGTTGCAATAGATGCAGATCACTATATGTCGCGTTTCCATTTGTCAAAACTACTGCAATGGCTTTTATAACTTTACAATAAACCATGTACATTTAAATTTAATCATACATATTAAGTGATAATTATGATAATATTTAAAAGAAGGGAAGAACCTTGTGTCTGTGCACTGCCGGGATTTGAACTTGAGAGATTTTCGCATCCACTCAAAAGTCATAACTCATAGACAACCGAGTCACGCAGTCTCGAGAACTTGGCTGCATAAAAATCTATTGAAAACATATTTATTTTATCCAGATGTATTTGCAATGATTTGAATGCAACTTGACGCATTCTGTGTATGTTTTGGTTAATCAATTCATAAATCCATGAAAATAATAGTTAAGCCATTCAAATTTAAATAATTTTCAAAAAGTTTTTACAATTTTATATTTAAGCAACAAGTTGTATTCAATTAAGGGATATTATGTATATTTCATGGAGTAGCAATACAAATTTTTGAAATTATGAATTTATAAGAAGCTATTCACATTACTGTAACCAAATGCATCTGATAAAACGCCTTTCGAAACTTATTCAGAAAAATGAATAAATGTGCTGTGGTGTTATCTCCCTCGGCGAAATAAGCAAACTTATAATTTGATTTTCTATTCAAAACAGAAAGTATTAAAAAAGATTTATTATTTAGTATTATTTAAACTCTGAATTATTTTCAAAAGTACATAATGACGAACATAATAATCATAAATTCATTTATTAATCAATCAATCTGATTATTATATTTTACTTAAGTCTATTTTTTAAAATAGGCACCTAAATTGAATCTTATGAAGAATGTAAGTTAATGTCTATCATTAATTCAGTTTTCTTCAAGTGATAACAAACATTTTTCTTTTACTACTTTATCTGATAAATTTAAACTATAAGCAATTTCTTATTTCATCGTATTCAGTTGTTGAAAAAGAAGTCTTCTGGTTTCTCATGGGGACAGTACTATAAGGGATAATATAAATATTTCAATTTCTTGAATTTGGTCATCAACTTGTTCAAGAACATCCATTGAATTGATTGAGTAGAGCTTAACTACGTATAACTCAGTAGTGAGAATTGATATTATCTGCAATCTATGGGTATCATTTTCAACATCAATGAAAGTCGTTATGGAATAGGAAGAGAATTACTTTGATTCTATAGGAAGATGCAGTAGCTTACATGCGATGTGGAATCACCAATGATTGTTCACATGATTCAAGATGGCACGAAATTCAGAACTGTCTGATTCCAAGGAAAGCGTAATTTTTGGAGATCGTGCAAATGGTCAAACTTTAAGGGACATATCTTGTGAGTTAAGCACTCCAAAGTCCACAGTGACTTTTGTGATTACGATGAGAGCTTAGTTTAATGCAACAAAGTTGTAAACGCTTCAATTTGATACTGGTAAACTGATTTGAGCTGGTAAACTAAAAAAATTCGTCAATAATTGTTTTTGTTGAGGTTGTTTTCCGATGTTTTCACTTTACAACTAGTTTTAAAAAAATGACTACCTTTGCAAGAAAAGGTTATTGTGGTTCTGTGAATAATGCCACACTAAATGTACGACTTTATTCATGCATTTTATTTTCACCATGAGTTATTTTATACTTAATCTTTGCAAAAATGCATAAATGAAATTTTACTGTAATTTAAAATATTAGAAAAATTTTAAGCTATTTAAAGACAAACTCACTAATAATACTTTTATTTACTTCACCATGTAAACAATAGATATTTAATAAAAAACTTGTACGGAAAATAGCTTGAGTAATATATCTTCATATGCATACTTCCAAAATTACTTTTACAGTTCTTTTATTTATTTTAGATCCAACTATTAATCGGAAATCTTTGACTATAAAATATATGTGGATGTAATATAATAGTATTAAAGTACATAGATGTATGTTATATTTTTGATATTTAAATAAAAGATTTATATTTATATGTTATGACCACAAGCCATTACTCATGAAAATTATAAGAAATAAAATCGATGAACTTATAATCATAAATTTAAATTATTTTATTGGCATTGGGGTTTTGTGGAATCGTTCTATTGTTGACAAATGTGGATGGAACATTAATATTTGACACATATTGCATATCAAAGACGTTGAAAATTAGGATACATTTTTAATCTGCTTGGTTGAAAGACTAACTTTTGAAAATTGTTTTGAGTATAAAAAAAAAAAAAAAAAGAAATTTTCAAAATTGTAATATTAAAATTAAATCTGATTTGTTTCATGGTTTTCCTTTCCAGATGCTTATTTTTATGTTCTGAAGTCATTATAAACACTGCAATTTTTCCTTATATCACTGTAGTCATTATATCACTGTAATTTTGAACATACTCAAATGATAAAATTTGCTTGTGATTCTTTTTTTTTGTTTTGAGGCTTTCACTCAGCATCAATGGAAAATTATTAAAATCGAAGAAAACTAGATATGTTCAGGATTATAAATAAAATAAATTTCCTATTAATTAATTTAATTTAAATTAATTTACTATTAATTAATTAATTAAAATTAGTCATTAATGACAGAAAGCGATAAAAAAAGATTTTATGTTCAATCCTTATAGGTATAATTATTTTTATAGGTTTTTCACTCATTAGAAATTTTTTGCAATGTATAAATAATACTGCAGATGAAATAAAAATTCTTAATCATTTGTATTCACCTCATTATTTATATCTACTATGCAATTCTGAGAAATATTTTTTATGTAAAAGCTATATATTATAGACAGAATGCGTGTTAAAAATTTAGATTTTTATTTTATTTTACTAAACGATTTAATGTTTTCAAAAACTTAATGCCCAAATTACTTAATAGAAGCTAGATGTGAAATATAAAAACATATTCAACTTCTTAACTGTTGTTTCTGTTAAAATTTCTTACTCTGTCGAGTGATATATGAATTAAATTTTTCTGCTTCTTCTTCAGCACGACAGCTAGGGGTGGGCAAAGGCTTTCCTCAGAACACTCCCCCATTGTGCTCTCCGGGAGGCGACATTTCTCCAATTTGTTACTTTCAGCACTTTAAAGTCCTCCTCTACACAATCAGTCCATCTAAGTTTGGGCAGACCCCTAGATCTGTTTGTAATGGGCCTATAATTAAAAATTTTTGAAGTCAATGATTAGGGGTCTATTCGACAGATATGGCCCACAAATCTAAAGCGACATATTTTAATATAATTGACGATGTCTCTAATACTCCCTCTCCTAACCAGTGCATTTTCTGAGTGTCATGAAGGTCAAGTCGGTATAAGTTAATTTTTTCAATCAGTGCCGTGGAGATCCTTACTTCTATACAATGAAAGAACTTTCCAACATCCAAATCTCAAATCCTTTAAGCATTTTCCAGGTCGTCGAGGAGAAAGCAGTCAGGTTTCATGTTCTTTCGGTTTCATAACGATGAGGATTTTTACAGGGTGGGGTTGTCAGCCCCACACCCAACCACCAACCTGGAGGACCAGTCCCCTGATACAATCCCCAATGAACATGATAACCGGCTATAACCCTTGGAAATTGGGTATCCATTTTAGTCGCCTTTTACACATGGACTACGTTGGGCTCAGATTCTTATTCCCCTGGACACCACACAGGGGGGTATAATTTTCCTTTAAATTTAAATATTTTTTTTTTAAAAATTGAATCTTAGAAAATAATACATTATTAAAATTAATCACAAATTGAACGATGACTTACTTTATAGTCATTCATTATATTCAAGATAAATGAGTCGTTGTAATTTAAAGATAATAAATTCGAACGTTTTCACATACCACATTTATTACAACATAAATACCTATTTAAAAATACAACTAAGAAAATACGTTTTTTACATTGATCTACTTCATTAATTACAGAAATATTCACAATCTAATTACTTCCTCATGCATAATTAAATGAGCTGGATTCTTGATGAAATAAACTCTCTTCACTCTTCATATTAACTACAAAATATCACAAATAATCCATTATATGTATATACTGAACGGTAGTGACAGTGTTCCTAATTCCCAGTCGCAATCATCTAGCTGCACATGTAGTGGTTTGGCGACAAATAAGTGTCTGTCTGGCAAGCAGGTGTGATTCCGGCGAGTTTTATGCATCGTCCAGGTTCCCTTCGTGGCTTTAAAGGAAAATATTTTTAGAATGTATTAAATAATTCATAATTTAAAACAAGAATTATAATCATTAGAAGAAAAAAATTTGAAAAGGAAATTTAATGTATCTGAAAAAGAAAGCAGTTTGGCTTATATTCCCAAAAATATATTTAGTGTTGGACACGAATCCTATTATATTCAATAATATTCAATAAGATAATATTCAATAATCCTATAATATTCAATAAGAATATTATTTTAAAGTTAGACGGAAATGTTGCTGAAACTTATCTTTAAAGCCAATCAATTTTAAACTATTTGCATAAATCGAAAATTTAACCATCAATAGTTAATTCCTAATTATGTTTACGATTATAAGTGGTAATTTTAATGCAATTTTGCACATTGATGTAGTTTTGAAACATTTTAATTCTGTAATAATTAAATTGACAAAATTTATATTGATGAATATGATTCCTGTAAGTTATCCATTCTTGAAGAATTTTGCAATAGAACATAAACTGTTTGATACACTCGTAAGATAAATTATAATAGCTCTTGTTTAGGGCTAATTTTTTTCAATAGAAAGTTTTCCATTATAATTTCATATTATATTTTATAAGCTGATATTATATTTTGGTTAATTTCCTTAATTTGTCTTAATTTACCCATATTTTAGAACTCTTAAGCTACTATGAATTTTATAATGGTAAGCTGCTTTATTTTTATGAATCATACATTTCTTATTTCTCAATGAAATTTTAATCAAATATAAACATTGTTTGCTAAAAACTTTGCACTCTCTTTCATTGCTATTTATTTGATTCATCTCTTGTTTACATTACAATAGTGATAAAGATATTACTTATATTTTGGAAAGAATAAAGCAAATAATTTTAGAAATTAAATTTTAATTGATGGTCGTATTTTATTTGCATGGATTCTTCGAATATTCTTCAAGAGCAACCTATGTAGAGTAAGAAATTTATTCTTCTGATTTTCTTACCCTCTTTCTGTCGGCTAATTAAATAAAAAATTTCTATATGTATTTCTATAAGTTATATATAACATATCATTATTATATCATAACATTATTTATTCACACTTGATTATTTTTAATTTGCAGTTGATATTTGATTGAATAGTTTAAAGTATATATATTATACCATTTTGCATGGAATTGCTACAGAAAAGAAATTTGGACTCATTTTGTGTAAAAGTTATTTAAATTAAAAAATTTACGTTTAATAGATTGTATGCATCAATATATTTTGAATAAAAATTTCTCATTTAAAAACAATTGCCTGCCATTTTGCTATTCAGATGCAAGGAATATGACAAAACTCACCACTTGGAATTCTACATAGCATTCGGCTTCTTTTACTGGTCGAGGGGTGTAGAGGGAGACATCCCCTGAATCATAGTTCTTTCTTGCTTCTTCAATTGAAGATCGCAGATGGGACAATTTGTTGTCAGGTTCCTCTACTTCTCCGATTTGAGCCTGGAAACGTTAAACATTAAAAAACAGAAATACTTCTTCGTTTTTTAATTATGCTTTAGTATGATTTAACTTTATAAATTATTATTATCTTTTGGCGATGAAGAAATGTTGCCAAGATTACGTTATCGCGCACTTAACGATACGTCAATACTAGGCTTACCAAAATAGAATTTTCTGCATAATTCTTATAGGTTTTAGGTTTGACGTAATAAAAACGAGGTTGCCAGATACATAAGAAAATTTTCCAAAAAATCGCCAATCTGAGAATTTGGCATCATGGATTATACGGCACCTGTGCCGATATTTCTTATAGAACTATGTAGTTATTTATACTAATCAATGCAAAAGTCCTTGTACAGTTATAAAATAGTTAGTCAATAGAAAATTTTTAAGTTTTAGAATTTATCTAAACAATTAATTTTTACTAATAGATATATAACTTATTTGAAAAGGTCAATATTACCAGAACCTGCAAATATATCTTTCCGAATCTATCAATGGTTTATTTTGGTTCATAAATAAAATTGTGTTCGTTTTTCTACTTGATTCAGAATATTTTTTAATTTGTAGTAATCTTCAGTTTTGCAATTAGAAACTAAAATTAATAAGCACATCAAAAATGATGTGAATTGATTTTTTTAACGTTGTTAATGAAATATGTTAACTTTTCCTCAAAATATTATGACCTAAATAGTATGGCTTAAAATAATAATGACATGATATTTGTGTAGCACATAAAATATTTCAAAATAAAGGGAATGATTGGGAAATGATGTGGTATAATATATATTTACCTAAGTATAAATCGTAATTTGTTGCTTATTTACTCACAAAATGCATAGTTCTCACCAAGTAGAAGTTCAAGATAACAAAGTATTTTATCTTTCTTTGAAGTAAACATATCATGCATTTTCGATTAATTAAAATTATAAGTAAACATTAAAATGAAAGAACATATTATTTTCAGTATCCAAAAACTCGATTTCCTTGCTTACAGATGCTAAAATCTTAGATTTTGACTTATCAGAATGAACGAGATGAAGAGTTTTGTTTGAATACTTACTTTGGATGTCATTTTGGACATGTGAGTAGAATTTTCATCTACGACTCGACCAGATCCGAGGAATTTTCTCATCCCCAGAGGAATGCTTGCTTCCGAAGCTAGAATCACAACGCCGAGGATCAGGAACAAAAATCCGTTCATGGTTTCTGGAAAATTTCGAAGTTGATAGTCATTAAAATCAATCTCTTTTTTTGCATCTTTATTTATTATTGAACCAAACAGAACAGAAAAACTTTAGGCTAACATATGATGAAATTTTAAAGATTCTATTAAGAAAATCGAGAATTTCCGTAATAATTAAACTTTAATTAAAAATCAAAGAAGAAAAGCGAAGAGATTTTTATTTAGTAAAAGGAAATGATGTATGCAATTAGAGTATCGTATAAACACTATCTAAGTTTTTTATTGACTGTAAAATGTTAAATGGCTGTATATTTATTATTGGTAATTTCAATTTTTATAAAAAGTTTTACAACTCATACCTTAAATTTGCTTTCGAGTCATTTAGATAATGAATATAAAAGAGTAATCGCGTTTAATGTAGAAAAATTATAAATTAAAATAATATTTTAATTAAATTTAAATGAACAATCTTTTAATTAAATTTAAATAAATGTTTGTCATTAAACGTAATTAAATGGAAAAAATACTAGTAAATTGAAATTTTTTAATTACTAAGTAATTTGAATAAATAATCAAATTTTGTTCTATCTATATTTCAATAAACTGAGAAAAGAGAATTTCATTTCAATAATATTTAAAAAGAATTTTTCAATGATTAAAAAATAAGAGCATAGTGCTTCATAATTATGTTTAAAATATAAACTTTAAGACATCAACTCTATTCAGAAATAATAAATTGATGTTTTATTCAATACTTTACAAGCTATTTTAATTAAAAATATTTTTACGTTAGAAATTTATAGTTCAACGTTGATTTGTGCAAGCATTGAATATGGAAAAATCATTATCATTAAATATTTTATAAAAAATTCATTATGATGATGTCTAGAAGAAAGATTAATTTGGTTGATAAATTTATCTCATTCAATGGTAAATCTCTGAAAATTTCTGTAAATGTTTAGTAACTGTCAAAAAATATAAACTCAATTACAAATACTAAAATACATCTATATTTTTAATTAAAAATCTGTATGATGTTTATATTAAAGGAATAAAATATAGAAGTAATAAATTATACATTTAGCTTAAAACTTTCAAAAAAAATTTGTTTTGTCATATTTCAATAATTATAAAATTAATTTTCTGGAGAAAAATGAGAAATTTCTTTCTTTACAGTTCGTATCTAAATTTCACGATAGTTTCCACAAAAGACAGTTTCAAAACATAATCAATAATTTATTAAATAATCAACATATAATAAAAGTTTTTCACACAAAACTTAAGGTCTTATGCAAGCCTTCTGGCTAACATGAAACGGGAAGAATAAAATTTAATTATTTATTTTAAAAATATTAAAAAATATTCAGAATACTGTAATTCAAAATAATCAGAATATTTAAAATGTTTTGAATAAGTATTATATTTAGGAAGCATTGGGAAAATTTTAAATAAATTATGTGTGTAAGAATGTAACCAAAAATAATAACTATAAAATAATGGTTAAATTCAAAAAATGATGTTATGAGAATATAAATTAATTTTGTACTTTTCAAAATTGTTGTTCACTAAAGATTTTGATATTTTTACATTGTTGAATTAAAAAACATATAAAGAAAATTCCATATTTCATGGATTGGTTTTCATAAAAACATTGCATTTAGATTGTTCCTTATTCAGTTACAGTTCATCAATTAACAGTTGCATCAACAGATTTTTATCAATTTTAGACCTGATAAAAAATTTAAAATACAGCAAAAATGTGTTAAAATATAAAAAAATAAACTTGAAAGGTCACTTACCACTTTATCAACTTCGAAAGGCAAGTCCTGTGACTAAAGAGATTAAGATCGCTCCTTAGTTCGCTGACATTGAGTTCCGTTAGGTCCGTTCTCTGTGTGCACCCAAACTGCTTAAGCAACACTTCACTAGATATCAGTGTTTAAATTGGTGCCCGTTCACTATTTACTAACTGTCTCGTAACAAAGCGATACAGTGCGTAGATGGGGTTCAATGTATTTCTTTTCTGCAGAGTTTATTAGTGTTTATGTTTGGTAGAAAAACAAACCATATCACCTCTTACAGCATCAGTTTGTTGGAGCCCTTACCTTTTCCATAGAATTAATCACTCATGCTAGTCAATTCGTTTATTTGTTCAAGTGATTAAGAAACGTTTATATCTACTATAAACTAGTTTGAAATTCTACAGATTATGATAGTCTGTGAAATCAACTGCAGTGAACGCTGTCTGGTGTTATTAGGTTAACCGATACAGGAAGGTGTATAGGTCAAAATACATACAGGGTTAAAGTACATTGAGAAAGATTTTGACAGTAAGGAATAACTTCCTATTTATTGCCGCACATTATACTTAGCTTTTATATTACCTTATAATTTATTAATCTGTAGTAAAAAATCGTCAGGTAATAATTACTGAAGTGAAAATAAATTGGTAACAAATTAACGACAAAAATATACTCGTCTGAAACTCTGGATACATCAGTTGTTTTCGATTTGGTTACAGTAACAAAAGTATGGTGGAAATGATTTAACATTAATTAATGCCAGTACTGTAAACTTCAAAAAAAGTTGAAATATTATTGGTCATAGTTAGAAGAAAAGGATAAATGTAATAAAAAAAATGAAAAGTTTTTCATTAAAAATTTATAATTTATAATAACAATATTAGCAGTGTTATAAATCTATTACATCTTTTAGAAGCTTGATATTAGTATACATATATATATAATATATATATATATATATATAATATATATATATATATAATATATATATATATATATATATATATATATATATAATATATATATATATATATATATATATAATATATATATATATATATAAACATATATATATATATATATAATATATATATATATATATATATATATATATAATATATATATATATATATATATAATATATATATATATATATAAACATATATATATATATACATATATATATATATGTATATATATATATATATATATATATATATATATATATATATATATATATATATATATATATATATATATATATATATACATATATATGTATATATAGATGGATAGATAGATATTAGTATCTATATTAGTATACATATATATTTCTTGTAACTTTATATAGGAATTATTTTGTTTCCTCATTTGAATATTCTCTCATTGTAGGCAAATAAATTTGAAAAGAAAATTAAAAATTTAATAGATGTGTGACTAAAAGAGTGGAATTGAATTTTCGCAAAGTTTTGTAACAATTTTATTTAAGAATAGATAAAATTTAAAAGAGAAGGTGAGATAGCAAACGTTTAGCTGATTTATTCGTGCAATCAGTATTTATTTCTTGTTATATATATATATATATATATATATATATATATATATATATATATATATATAGTTTTAAATCAACATAATTGAAATGTTCATTATAAAAAGTACTCAATTACAATAAAAAGAAAAAAGAAATGAAATGAATTGTTTATATGTTTTGGTTAATTTTCTCTCAGTGATTTACGATTTTAATAATAGGTAAATTAAAGGAAATATATAATTACGATTATAATTGATTTTTATTAGGTAAATTTATTTTTTTTTAGACTTACGAGCTCCAAATAATGACTAAAGTTTAATTGATATCAGGACAGACTATTATTTAACTTACTCCATAAAGCGTTTCAAAGCAATCAATACAATATCGTGATTATGGTATCACAAATGACTGAGTTGTTTTCAATTCCAATCAAAGCCGATAAAAGTGGAGCATCTTTGGATCATAGCTAAAATTGGTTTTGAAGTAATTTATTAGCGTCTAATACCAAATTAAAAGTTCATTCTGTTGAAGTCTAATGAAAATGTGCAAAATATTAAGGAAGGGAATGTTTTCCCCATGAGAATAGTTGCTCCATATCATAAAACATTTATGAAATTTTGATATTTATTATGAAATTTATTCTAAATTCTTAACTTTATCAATCCATTTTCATTAAATTTATAATTTAAAATATTTTTAACTTTCACCAACACATTTTCGAATTTATAATATCAAAGAATTTGGATTAATTAGGATATTTCCTCAATCAACTTTAAGGGAAAAACACATTTTGGAAGGAAATTATCCCCTTCAAAATTTTAGTTGAATTATAGTGTGACATATGGTGAGAAAATACAGTAAGTGGACTTACCTCATTGCTAAAAGGTCCAGTGAAGACTAGAGGTGGGAATTTCGTGCAAAATCATTTCTTAAATAATGTATATATAGCTGAAATCACATTTAGATGCACTTACTTGAAGGAACAGAGGAACTGAAACGAATAAGAAACTGTTATTGTTGGAAGATACAGTTTGAGCAATCTGTTGCAGCTGGGTAGGTTTTATAGCAGCTTTCTGTTCCGGTATCATGGCCGCAGCGGATATAGTAATTTCCGCCAATGAAGCCAATAAAGTACCTTCAATTTTTGGAAACAATCAGAGGAAATTGTGAGATTGAAATAACCCCGTGTACAATGTTCCAAAATCAAAAATTTTTTTTTTCTTAATTTTTTCGTAAAAGTATGTTTATATGTCAGTGTGGGCGTCTATTTCTTTGTCTCTTAACTCTACTAATAATACTTATTTAATGTAAATTTTTAATATAAATTCTTTTAAATTAACATATAATATTTTATTCGATAAAGTATAAACAAAAGCTTATATAATATTTTATTCAATGGAATATAAACAAAAGCTTGTATTGTTTTTTGGTGTTTAAAATCTACCTTTAAGCATGAGGAATTTTTTTTTTTAACGAAAATGAAAAATATAACAGAATTAGTACGTAATAATTAAGAAAATTATATTTTAAATAAAAAAGGATAAATTTTTAGCATAAATATTTAAATTAAAATTAACCAAAAATTTTCTGAGGATACGGGAATGTAAAAAATATCAAAAATTAAAATCCCTAAAAATTGATTAGAATGTGCAATAACAGAAATGGGGAAACAAACACAGAGATTGATTTCATTTAATTAAAAAAATAAATCAATTAAATTTAATAAAAGCGAGGCTTTATAATAAATCTGCTTTTTCATTGTTTTTTAAACATAATTACAAAATTTTATATGTATACTCGTGTATTACGTGATATATTAAGATCCCGCTTTATTCCTGTGTGAAAAGCAATTTTTTTTTTAATATGGGGATGAATCTATATTTGGAAAGTTTTGGTGAGTCATATTTCAATAATTATATTCCAAACACATACAGCGATCACCATTATCTAGTAATGGGACCATGGTGATGATTGAATTTAGAGTAATTTTAGAGTGAGTAAGCTTTTTGAGTGGTAAGTACTAAAATTGAATACAATCACTTTTGCATAAGAAGAAGATGGATTTTGCTTTTCTGCTACCTGCTGCACATCTATCGAAGGTGCATGCAGTAAGATCTTTGGTTACTTCCCAAATTTTGTGCCTTGTGACCCATAACAATTTCTCATTATCTACAAAATTCCTTCGGCAAATATTAAGTCTTATTACCGAAACTTTTGGCAATTGGCGTTTGAAAATAATAAATTATGGTAATAATGAAGGAACATAAATTGATACTTGATAGAAATTATATATAAATAAGAATGCATATCAAAAGAAAATGTATAAAATGTTTTTAAGCTTCAAGGTTTTTTTTTTCTCAAATTGGTGGACAATTTGAAGAATTATCATGCTGCCTGAAAAAGAATATAAAATTTTAAAATTAATAATCCCTTTAAAATACGTAAAAAATACTTCCGAATATGAATGTGTAATAGAAAGCGCTTAGCCCTTATTTTTTAATTCAAAAGTTTAAAAACTTCTTTCTAGTTACTATTGCTGAACTAAAAATATACAATTACCATGATTTTTATTAAAATGAATAAATAGTCCTTATATAAACTGTAAAAATTTCATCATTGCAGTCTCGACAACTGTTTTCTACAGAAATTTTTTTTCCAAGGAAAAGTTACATTAACTTAAACATGAAATAATCCGAAGGAATAAAGTGTGCTGGATATGGAGCACATGACAAAATTTCCTCTATCTGTTGTCGGATTATCAGTGAAGCTATATTTTTAATTAAAGAATGCTTTTTATTGAGGGTTTGTCATGGTGTGTTAGATTTTATAATTTCATCTATAGCTCTTTTTTTTTTATTTCGCTTTTATCAAAAGCTTCGCAGGAGTTAAAAGTTTGAATGGTAGCATACTATAATTATGTTCTCAGATATATTAGTAGAATCTCAGACTTTAGTAGTTTTGATTCCAATTTTATAAGCAAACCAAATAAATCCATCGTAATTTTCAATTGAATGTAACATTTCTCAAGTAATAGTCATCAAACTTAAAAAGTTATTTTTTTCTAGAGCATTTCGTGTATCATAATAATAATAAATTTAAACAAAATTAAAATAATTGAATAAATAAGAACAAAAAATTCTAACGTATTTTTCTCAAACCTTTGAACCATCCCGTACAATAGAATACATAAAGCGCCTTTATTACAAAACAGAGCAGAAGACCTCTAACCACAAGAAAGCTTTCATTTATGCTAATGATAACCAATTTCAATCATTTGTTAAATAAAATATTTATCAGAGATATTTCCTGTGCTTTCTATTGCCTTATGCTACTCAATATATATATGTTACAACTTTATAGTAAACACGTCCATAAATAGTTATTTTTATATAAAACCAATTTTTAATTTTTTCTAGATACATAAACAATAAAGAGAAGGAAACAAAATATTTTAAAACTTCAGTTTTAATTTCAGTCGTAATGAAATTAAACAGTGAAATATGCTTTTATTTCAGAATTTTTAATTCAGAAAAAAATAATTAATACATTATTTCATTTTTATAAAAAATAGTATTATAAGATATAGCAATATTATAAGACTAGTATGATAAAATACTTTGATTTTTAACTTTATAAGATTGTACTTTTATAAGATACTTTGAAATCTATAAAGATGAGGATATTATCAAAAATATATACGGAAATAACAAGAGATGGGAAGGTCACCTTCTGAGAATGTGGGCTGATTAAACAGCTTTTAAGTTCTTTAATGAAACTCCTTTCTATGAAGGATCTAGGTTTAAAACTTATAAAAGATAGAGAAGCAGCCTGCATGAAGTTTCGCTAAATTAAAATAAAAAAATTGAGGTTCATAACTAGGATTAGGGCCGACTTGGAAAAACTTTCAAAGAAGGCTACAGAACATAGATATAATAAAAAATACAAATGTACATATTATGATAAAATTTGATTCTTATTTAAAAATATGCATCTCTTTCTCATTATACTCTTTTTTTCTGCCAAAATGACTAAATTTTTAAACACAAACACAATTCTATTATAAGTTACTATTTTAGATATATTTTCACAAATTGTATTTATAGGTGCCGTTAGTATGCAAAAGTGATATTAAATTTTATTATTTATAGAAAATATAGAAAACTAATTTTTGTGTGTATTTACAACCAGGTAAATGGATCGTTTTTATATAAAGTATGATATTGTGCAATTTTTGTTTGATCATAAAACTTTGCACTTTTTTTTCACTAATGAGAAATTATAAATTTTATAAATTTCAAATATTTTTTACTTTTATATCAATGACTAATTTAGAGGGAGTTAGCAGTCATTTTTATTTTACCACCAACTTATTCTTTTGCATATAATAGTTTCTACAAAATAAACAACTAAATTGTATAACAATTAATGATCGCAAAAAAATACATTAGTTGAAATGAAGATTTACTTAGAACTAAATACTTACTTCTAGAATAAAATTATAAAAAAGAAGTTTCAGTATAAATTTAAATTAAATTAGCAACATTTAAATTTTAAAAAATTTATAGTTAGAGAGAAAAAATACATAAAATCACTTTGAAAGTCATCTGGGATAACATCATTGTTGTGTCAAAAATCATAAATTTACTTAATTTTTTATACCGTGATATTTCAAGATTTATTGGTTATTATAACCTTTTGTATCTTATGAAAAATAAATTTTATTCAAGAACACAAAAAATTCCGTTACATTTTAAAATGTAAAGTTGGCAGATATTTTAAATATTTTCTATGGAGCTCAATTTCAAAGTTGTCTACTTCCCAGATACATTTATAAACTTCCTTCAACTATGTAACATAAGGATTACCGATATTTTTTAATTTGAATTGGAAATCTAAAACTATATTGAAACTCAAAATTCTTTGAGTTCTTAAATTTGGAAAAGGCAAAAAACATTTTTGCATATTGAAAATAAAATTTTGTTAGAAGTGTTAGAAGTAAAAGATAAAAATTGCATTATAAATAATAATAAATTCATTATAATGTAATTTTTAATAATGAAAAAAATACATTTAATTCAAGATCACAAAAATTCCACCTCATTTTAAGATGTATAATAGAAAAATATTTTCTATACAGCAAATTTTTAAATATGCTTATTCTAGAATAAAATTATAGAAATAAACTTTCATCAAATCTATGATATATATGTTAAAGAATATTAATTTTTCCAAATTTAGATTTATAATATAAAATTTTATTAAAATGTTTTCATTTTTTTAAGTTCTTATAATTGGAAAAAAATTTATATTTGTCGAAGGAAAAATTTCGTAAGCGTTCAAAATAAAACATAAAAATTACATTATAAATAAAAATAAATTAATTTTATTATAACTTGTAGAAATGTACAGTGAAATTTAATAATATAAATTTAAATTCAAGTAATTTTGAATTAACTACATTGAATAATATTTTATTTTTGCAATACGCACAAATTGATGATACGATAGATACAAAGATACAATTTGATGATACGAAGCATTTAAATGTTATCAAAAAATTATTTTCTTCAATTAATTATGAATTGTTTAGATGATTTTATAAATGGTCACTTGAAATTTCGAAGAGCTATATCTTGGCACATATCATTCTAATGATAAATTAAATTATGAAGGATAATTTTTTAACTTTTCGTAGAGAGAAAGGTAGCGAGAAAATTATTGCTAATGCTATAGTTTCAGAAATTCCTTTCCCCAACAGAAAGAGAAAGAAAAAAAATATTATTATAAAATATTTGAAACGGATTGATAACGCATTCTATCTCATAGATAGAGCATTTAAGAATTTCATTCATGAAACAATTTTTAGTGCTTGAATTTTTTCCACCAAAATTTTCTATCGTATAAATCTGATAATAAAATGAAAATAAAATAAACTGTCTTATCAAGTAAGATAATTGCATTTTTTCTCCTTAATAATAATAACTTGAGTTAATTTAACGGAATTTTTAATTTCTTCACTGAAAATAATTAAATTCTTTTCATTAAATTTGCTGTTTTCCTAATGTAAGAAGACCCATCAAATCATCTTTGCAACAGTTCTCGATAATAGCTATTGGAGAAAAAGATTATAAGATTTTTTGCAGCGATGATAATAACAAGTTCATAAAACTAAGCAGAATGAGATGGCAGAGCATGTTATAAGAATGAGTCCAGAACGAACAGTATTAAGAGTTTTTAATGCAATCCCTTTTAATAAAGGTCCAAAAAAAAAAAAAAAAAAAGCCAAAAAGAGATGGAAAGATTAGATGAGGATTTAGCCATCCTTAAAGAGCAGGAAATCATTTGCTGAGAGAAGGACAGAAAGGGAAAATTTTCTGAGGAAGGCTCATACCCACAAAGAGATGTGTTGCTAATGCTGTTGACGTTTTCCAATAGTTAGTACATTTTTTAGAAAGAAAATAGAATATTTTTCGGTGTAAAATAAAAGAAACGGAAAAAATATTTTAAATGTTTCTTTATTATGAAAATAAAAAAAAACTTCATGTGATATGATTTTATTAATGAATTGATTCTAAAATGTTTTGGTATCTAAACAAATTTGTGACGCATTTTTCTTTAAAGAATGAACTTTTAAACAAAATACAAATCAACGTTTAAAAATAGTATAAAGAGGTAATCCAAAATGAAATCGAAGAGGCTTTTGAAAGAAAAATATTGGACATAGCTTTGAATTTAGTTCTTGAAATAACCACTAAAATGCTAAAAAAATGTCCCATTGATTATTTTAAAATTATAAGTATTTTCTTATGAACGTTTTATAAAAGCAATCTCGTAAATATTTTATTTTTCAAACAACAATGACTTGACCAATGGTAATTTGCAATTTTTAATAATTTTAAAATAGAATTCATTGTTTTGACACAATATAACGAGCTTTGGAATTGCGCACAGCGCATAAGCACAGTTCCACTTAGTAAATAGGCTTAGAACTATGTGATCTCAATCGTACTGCGTAATACTTATTTTTAACATATTTTGCCCGCCACATCACTTGTGTATACTTATTTCTTATTTTTTTAATTAGCCACTACTTCCTTGATTTTAAACAATATTTTGATACTAAATCAGGATTTACAACAACTTATTTCAACTGTAAGGTGTCATTGAAGAGTGCTATTTGTGCACAGTTGACATAGTTTAATGAGTCTAAATTGTAGCAAAAACAAGGTTCTACCGGACTCTTTTTTATTTTTATTTATTTATTTATTTTTTTTGTTGACATTTTTGGATTTATAGGGATTGCCTAACTCTGCTAGATATTACTGAGATCAGTAATAGCAGCAGCAACTTATTGTAAATCAGTGACAGAGTTTCTTAATTTTGTTTACAAGTCACTTATTTGTTTACATTATAAACCATGCATCAAAAAATGAAGTATCATTAGATAGAATTTTTTCCCTCTTGTATAATTTTACTCAATTCGTATTTATGATGAATTGTTCAAATATTAAAGAAAATTAAGATACTTGGTTTAACAATAAATGGTAACAAAATTTCATTGTAATTTATAGTTCAATAAACATTGCTTTTAAACATTAAGTTTAAAATTTCAATTTAATTCCATTAAATAGACAAAATATCTTATCATGAGATTTGTATTCATCCTAAAGCAGTAATTTTGCAATATTTAAGATTATAAAAATGTAACCATCGCTATAGTGATATTATTTTTATGCAAAAATTCCTTTCTTTAAGATAAATAAAAAACATATTGAGATATTATATGTAAGCAACAGATTTTACGTATCATAAGAACTCTCATAAATACTTAGACTTTAAATCATTATATTTATAATTTTATTTATTTTCATTGAAAAAAATTAGAATATCAATTTAATTTATTATTTTTCTCTATTCAGGACGTATAAGTGTAACCCGTTTTTATGCTATGATACAAAATGCGTATATAATTTGAATTATAATCAACCAAACAAGCTTGTTCCTATTCCATACAATATAACATTTTAAGGGATAAACTTCAGTGGTTTCTGGTATCTGTGTCACTTATTTGTTTTCAGAAAAAATATAATAAATAAAAAAATTTTTTCTCGGACTTGTTTGGAGGTTGAATTCGCGAAACTTTTACAAGGTAATTACTCCACGATATTTAAAATATATCATTTTTATTTCAACTAATGTAATCAGTGGATGGAATTTTTTTTATTCTCTTTTAATGTGTATTCAGTTTATTTTTCGAATGTAC
Organism: Latrodectus elegans; assembly: GCA_030067965.1. Lineage (NCBI taxonomy): Eukaryota > Metazoa > Arthropoda > Arachnida > Araneae > Theridiidae > Latrodectus > Latrodectus elegans. The sequence goes on from CM057815.1 coordinate 41,101,021, forward strand.
TGTTCATTTATTTTAGTTTAAAGAAAAATATGTTTTCCTGGGATTAATAGTTTTGCTTTCAGGTGATGTTAATCAACAGTGAAATTTATGAGAATTTTCTGCATAAGAGTATAACTGCTCTCATACTTACGAAATAAATTTAAAAAAAAAATTAGATTTCAAATATGTAACTTTGTGTTATCTAATATAGCTTATTTTACACGTACTTGTAATTTAACAAGCTATAAAATATAAACAAAACTGAAAATGTTTAGAAATTGAAAACATGGTTGCAAGATTTTATTTAACTGAAATACCTATTTTCAATTAATACCAACAATAATGTGGTCTTATCTAAGATTTTTTTTTGTTTCAAAGGAGCAAATCATTGAGAACTTAACTATTTAGTTACAGCTTTCAATATGTTTATTTAAAAAAAAACTTCTTACTATAGTTCATATTTAATATTTTGAAATAAAGAAAACTCTTTTTGAAATTATTAGAATTGCTAGAAATGTTTTTAATTTTTAATATTTTACCCAATATTTAAAATTAAATAGAAATTGAGACAAATATTGAAAACAGAACTGTAAAAATTATAAATGAAAAGAAAAAAATTTACTTACTATAACATTTATAAAATTATTTTTACCTCTTAGTAATTATAACGCAAAATACTTTAAAAAAAATAAACGATAAAAAAATTCCTTCGTAAAAAAGATAACAATGCACAGAATGCTTGTCGCAGCTATTTATTTATTAAAAATTCTTTTCTTGAAACAGAATTTTAGTTCACAATATGCACAATTCCGGATACATCCTAAAGTATTAGATATTGTAAATCCATTAGTTTTGATTATTAAATAAAAAAGAGAAATTCTTTAAATTAACGAACATCCGTAACTGCAACTCTTCTTCTAATGTAAAAAAGGAATTATTCGTAATTTATGATACTGTAATTCAATCATAGCAAAGTTGAATCAATTCTTGGAATTGAATGATCCACGAAAATGGTCTCATCCATTACATCAAACGTTCTTTTTTAAACTGATTTAGTAATAATATTAGAGACCTGTCTTTTTAATTAATAGCAATATTTTTTCCAAAATGTATCACATACGAATACTTGTCAAAGAATTTACATAAAATGAGACTTCATTAAATACACAGCTTTATCATTAAAACATAAATAAAAAACGTGTCTAGACATGAGTAGAAAGTGAGTACCGGAAATGCCCTGTTTAGTCTCAAAACAAATTGCTGACCCGTTTATTTCGCTCGGAATGAATAAATTTTGGGAAAAACAAATAATTATATGCCTAATCTCAAATGGAAAGATTTAAAATAAACAGCGATTTTTAGTTGCCATGGATGAAAAAAGTGCAAGAAAGAGACAGGAATGTGAGTAATTATATTTTATACTGCTAAAATGAATTATGTGCTCTTTAAAAACTAGTAATATTTTGGTGTTATTATATTTCTGACGATTTTATTTATATCTACAAACTCTTCAATGCGCAAAATTTTACAAAATATTGGATATTTTTTTAAACTCAGTTAAAGTATTTAAATTTTTACATTTAAACAAATAATTTAAATTTATATATATAGCATTCGATTAAATCACACATCAGAATTAACTCCAGATTTGTATTAGCGAGCACTTATAATAACACTATTATTGACTGTTATACATTATAATAAGAGAAACATAGTAAAGAATGCATTTTCATTGAAATATATCAATTAATTATTCATTTTGGGAAGGATTTTTTTAATAACTGTATTATTATAACACGAAATAGGATTTATAAAACTTATTTAAGCTAATTTAATAAAATTCAGAATATGTTAAAATTTTTAAAATGATTCAAACTTCTAAAAATCAGAATAATACTTTAGTATTTAGTTCTCCTATTTACACTCGTGTCCATAAATTAAGGATAATGTAAGTTCAGACAAAGAAAGAGACATAAGCAAAACAAATGTGACTTATTTGTAAAGTCTATTTATTAAACAAAAGGTAAAGAGCAAAAAAGATGCTATATGTTTGACATATTTAATAAAAATTACGACTTTTACTCCATGTATCAAATTTCAAAAAATAACATATTTACAAAAACCAATATAACATGGTTGTTATGGTGGTTAATACATCATATGTCCGCCAGACGATATAATACAGGCTGTACAACGTCTAGGCATGCTGAGAATCAAATAATCGATCTGATCTTGGGGAATATTACACCACTCATCAAGCAATGCTCTCCAAAGTTGCGGTAGACATGTAAGAGGGGTTTGACGGGCTGCAATTTGTAGGCTAAGCATGTCCCACATATGCTCGTATGGACTGGCCTGTATAATCACCGAACTTGAATCCAAGTTCGGTGATTATACAGGCCAGTCCATACGGATGATATCTTCCGATTGAAGGTATTCGTCTACAATGTTTGCACGGTGAGGACGGTTGTTGTCATCCATAAACAGGAATTTTGCACCCATGGGGTCCCGAAACAAACGTACATGTTGTTCCAGAATGACGTCCCGATAGATGTGGCCTATCATGGTTACATTCTGAACATGAAGGTTTTTTCTGGAACCCAGAATAATTCCTCCCCAAACGAGCAATCCTGCACCTTTGTAACGATGTCGTCAATGGTGTTCTCTTGGTGGTAAGGGGTACCTGGCCCTCTCCATATAAAAGTCCGGCGAGAATCAGACTGAAAGCCAAACCTGGACTCGTAGGAAAACATCACACAATACCCCTGTTACGATGTCCACAATGCATGTTCTCTTCTCCAGGCTAACAGCAGGCGACAGTGAGTTGCGGTAAGTAGAACACATTTGACTGGTCTACGAGCATATAGACCAATGTGCCCTAACCTTCTGTACACGGTGTCTGCCTTGAAACTGTCATACCGGTAGCTGAAGAGAGCTGGAGAGACAAGTCTAATGCTGTGCTCCGTCTGTTTCTTTTATCAATAACTACCAAATACCGGTCCTCATTCGGCGCTGTAACTCGGGGTCGACCTATGCTGTAATGTCTACTCACTTTATCATCATCTTGGAACCGTTGCCAAAGCCTGGAGATGACACTCTGGGCGATTCCAAGTTCCTCGGATACTTCCAGTCCACATTCCAGAGTGCCGATAAATCAACCACTTAAAACATCATCCAAAGGCTTCCTTTGTACAATAACTATGTGGTTATTGCATTGAAAGGCTTTTAATCCACTTGTGAACAATTTTACATCTTTGCAACCATTCCTTATAAACCCCTCTCTTACACTCTCGTCATTGTGACATAGTATCGGCGCTATTTGGTGTTTTTCTTGTTATTTGCATGTTATTCTTCAAGATGTGTGTGATAATTCTAGATGTGAAATTTTTATTTTAGACTTCAATTTTTGTGTGATTCTGAATTATTCTTAACTTATGGATATGGGTGTATATAATTTACTATAATAATATTCATCTTGAATATAAAATCAGCTATTAAATAATAGATACATAGTTTCACTATTATGCAAGTGGATGACGTCACTAATGTGCTTACAATTAATTTAGGAACAAATATTATGTATGATTATTTTTAAAACTATTAGTTTGGTTGATGAATTCAGCTATTATTCTCTAATTCTTCAGCTATTATTCTCTAAATAAAGTTATCAAAATTTAATGAATCAAAAATTTTGGTCGAACAAAAAATTAAATTTGAATATTTTGAAAGAATAGAAAAAGTGTCTGGAAAAAAAGAGGAATAATAATGTAATATAATGCAACATAAGCCAATTCCTGAAACATTTTATTAAGATTCATTGACGATCGTATTTCAAGTACTTAATAAGTTCGATGATAAATATCGTTAATGTTAATATCCTCTACGTATTCAAAGCAAAATTGGTTTGTTTTAAGATTCTATTGCAGTGTTCGTTATTTTTATATAGTTTGTCAAATAATCCTGTTAAATTTTCTTAAAACAATAAAAATATCTAGATATAATTCTGTGATTTTGTAGCTTCCAAAGATACAGAATATACTGTAATTCAACGCGGAATAAGAGATGAAAGATTCTGGGGGAGGAAAGAACTGTTCCTAGTTCTCCAAGAAAGACTGTTGTGATTCTACTTAGAAGACTTACTGAACATGTCTGCTTACAAGACCATCTCTATAGAATTAGAGCGGTAGATTCCCCAAACTGTGTTTAGTGTAATCAACCAATAGCTTTTGAACATTAAAATTTCTGTACCATACTTTCTCAATATGAAAATATTGCCAAGAAGTACTGGAGAGCCCGTAAACTAATGGCTTAAAAGCTATAATGTTTAGCATTTATAAAATAAATAACTTTCCTAAGATGATTGATAATGCTGTGTGCTTTTGTCCAATGAAACTGTAGCATTTTTAAGTGCTATGATTATGAGTCTCCCCAAGACGTGCGGAATGAAGGATTTTATTTTACAAGATTCAGTGTAGGAAATACGATGCACTTAACTCTAATTGATCAAAAATTATAGGAATAATAAGAAATGTTTTAAAAGCACAATTCACCGTAACCAATGGCCTCAAAAAATAATTGTTCTTAAATTTAATCATTTTCCTTTTTTTACGATTCTAATAATAGTTTTCTTTTTTTAATTTCCTTATCCATTATGCATAGTATTTTTACTACTGATAGTGTGCCATATTTAATGCGTATTAAATTTAGTTATATTTCTCAACAGAGTAGATTATTTTAGAAACAAATCTTGAATTGATTGATTACGTATGATATTTTAAAACATTAAGGTGGCATATATTTTGATATAATTTTGGGAAATATTTACACGGTATCTCATAGCAAATAAAATAATCATAGTTTAAAACGAAATTGCAGACAGAAAACATCGTAATCAAATCATTGTTTATGGAATCGATAATCTGAAAGGGATATAAACTCAGAAACGATGATTTCGTTCAAGTATTTTTCACTACCGAAATTAAAAAATTATTTTTTTTCCTTCAAAAATGTTTATTTTTTGTTTTTCGAAAGTGTAGTTTTATATAATAGCAGCAGATTGTAAACTTAAAAAAAATAATAATAATATTTTTTGTTATTTTTTAAAAAATGAATGTATTTTTTATTACAGTGCATCCCACTTGGATAAAATAAATTTGATTTTCTCTTTCGAATTTATTGTATTTAATTTTTTTTATATTTCGTTTCTATCACAGTTTCTTTTACAAATTGGCATAACTTTCATCCTGGCATGTTACCTACTTTGGCGCTTCTCCACAATTTATATAGTAATATAATATAAATTCATAATGTGAGAGGATATAAGGCAAATAACAAATGCATCTTCTTTAAAAGAATTCAGGATGCAAATAATTTTGAAGACTGAGATTATGTTTTTAAATTTGAGACAATAAAAATCGAAAATTAAAAAGAAATTAAAACTCTAGAATTGGAATTAAAAATGTGTCAGTAGAATATTCAGACCTTATCGTACTTAAAATTAGTTTAAAATGCATTATAATACAAAATTTCTTCTAAAAAAATACAAATTTTAAATAAAAAGGTGTTTATATATTATAGAGATAAGTAAATGTACTTATAAAAAGCAGTAAATTATGATATATTAATTATAGTGCATATATATTTTCCTTGCCTTTAACAAAGCAAACTGATTTTTTTCATCAGTGGCGATCATTTTAAATTTTCTCATATTACACTAAAGTCACATACGCGATCTTGATTCATGGTTGATAGCAAATGTCAGAATTAATTTTAATTTACTGCATGAACGATCACAACTAACAATTAATTTTGAAATATGAAATTGTAAAGATAATTCACTCTAATATTTATAAAAAAAATTTTTTTCACTGTACGAGATTATGCAAGTTAAAAGTATCACTGGAGTTTAATATTTGATTTTTTTTAAACATAGAATTATCTACACTTGTATATATTTTTATTAAAATCATAAATATTCTCAACAATTATAAATTATAAACAGTGTAAATTAATAATATTTTTTATTTTTCCTAAACTGATTCACTGAATATTCAAGTTTATCGTTGATTCAAATTTTCACTAGGAATTAAACTTGTCGTCCCAGTATAATTAGAGACATTGTGCACAAAAAATGACCGTTTTGTGACAAACAAACCAAACTAGAAATTGCAGGTATTGATATAAGAAAAACAATTTTAATATTCATAACTCATGATTTTACTTTAAGAAGATTTCTCAATTGTTTATCTTACAAATGATAAATTTATACTTATTTTTAATGTTTATTAAAACTGTTTCTTAACATCTTAAATATTATTTTTTTATTTAAAAGAGATTATTTTTATTTTGAATTATTTTCATAATATTTATTGTATTGCTATATATTCTTTTTTCATTCAATAATTTATTTACATTTAAAGGTATTTCTAATTTTTAACTTTTTACAGGGGAGAATAATTATGCCTGATTTCATTATATTCTTCTTGAATGATTTTTTTCAAGTTAAAACATAATTTTGTTAAGAATTGAAATAATAATTAAAATATCATTGAGAGTATTCAAACATTATAAAAGTTTTTAATACACATGGTCATTTAAAGTTCGAAAAAAAGAATTTTTCCATATAAAATATGCCATTATAAATCTAAAATTATAAGTCAAAAACATTTTCCGAAAACGCCTAAGCTTTAAGCTTGATTCTAAATAAATATTAAACTTACTAAGCTATTTGGTTTTAAATTTTAAAATTATAGATATATGTTAATAAATATTTAAACTGTCTAAAAATTAGTGTTAATTAAGTAAATGTAAAAAATACGTTCATTACAAACAATAAAACTTATATAAGTTTTTTAATAATTTTTTTTACTATTCATTTATAAAGCCAAGATTTTGAAAAGTAGAAATTTTTCAACGAAGTCCATCGTTTTTAACAAAATAATGTTATTTGCTTAAAAATAGAAATTTGTGAGAATTAAACTACCGATATTTGGTAAGTAATAATATATTAATCAAGTAAACAATAAAAATAAAATGGAAACTAAATTTATAATTTATCGAATTCAGTTGTAATTATTTTTCGCTTCCCACCATTGTACGAGGGTTACTCTGAAATTTTTGAGATACTCGCAGACGAGAATTTACAAAATAAAAATAACGGTTTAATTTTAAAATACAAAGTATTTTAACACAGGAGACGATTTTTTAATGACTTACTTCAACTTGTTTAGCGCAGAATAAATTTTAAACAGAAGAGAAAATGGAGTTGACGCGAAAACATTTTCGCGCTATGATTTTCTACGATTTTAGAGAGGAATAAAATCAAGAAGAATGCGTTCAACGGTTGCAATTAGCATTTGGTGATGAATCTCCAGCTCGTGCTACTGTATTCAGATCGCTTAGAGGATTTAGAAGAGGTAGCAATTTTCTTCAGGATGAAGAACACACAGGAAGACCACCGTCGGCAGTAATCCTGGATAATGTGTCTGCCATAAGAAAAATTGTTAATGGATTATTATTGCTGTACCTATCAAATGATACAGAAGGAACTCAACATTGGATCCGCAGCCATACATAAAATTATTCATGAAGAGTTACATATGAAAAATGTAGTTTGCCGTTGTGTTCCCCATAATCTAACTAAGCACCAAGGAGAGGAGCGTGTCAGAATCAGTAAAGAAACTCTTAAATTGCTAAATGATGGTGGCCACCACATCATTTCTAAAATTGTAACAGGTAATGAAACGTACATACCATTTTTTGACATTTCAACACGTCAAGAAAGCAAGGTATGGGTCTTTGAAGATGATCCCACGCCGAAAATGGTGAAAAACAACGCAAACTGAAAAAATGATGTATGCCGTTTTATTCAGAAGTAAGGGATTGGTCAAAGCCATCAAGTTGGAAGGACAGAAGACAGTAATAGCAAACTGTCTTATTTAACAGCAAACTGACTAAATGTCTTCCAGAAATTCTACAAGAACTGAATGTTAGGGAACTAATGCTTCACAATGACAATGTATCTTCACATACAGCCAGATTAACAGTTGAGTTTCTTAAACAAAAACAAATCAAAGTGATCGAACATCCGCCGTATTCACCTGATCTAGCTATGTGCGACTTTTGGTTATTCTTTAATCTAAAAAAGAACTTATGCGGACGTCGTTTTCATTCAGAAGAAGAGATTGATGTGGCTATGAATGCATTTCTTTCATCTATCCCAAGAAATGAATAGCTTGAGGCATTTAATCTGTGGAAAATTCGTCTACAAAAGTGCATTGATTCTGGAGGAGACTACTTTGAACACACCTAACATTTTGTAAGTATAACTTTAAAAACCTAGTTGTATCTCAAAAATTTCAGAGTGAACCTCGTATCGCATTTCGATTCCAGGAAGGCATCTATTTTGGAAGTTGCAGTACTTTTTTCAGAAGAATTTCCTTTTTTTTTTCGCTCGTCGGCAGTTTGCTGCTCATCATAAATGATGATTTTGGAACAAGAACTCGGTTAATGAAACATGTTTAAACAGGAATTTTCTCAGGAGTATAAAGTGACATTAAAATCAGGGCTAAAATGAAGCTTGGGTGAAGCCTTTATTTTGAGGCAATGTACAATAATTTTAGATGTTTCTATTGTGCTTCTGGATAATAAAAGAGAATCTATGACTTTTCTGATGCTATCAACATATTAAAAGGATTTTTTTGATATTTTTAAGTAATTTGATTAGTTTTGAAGTTTTCCTTTCCTCATCCTTGTCGGGTTCCTTCTTTGTTTGATGAAGGAGATCTAAGTATAATTACTTCAATTAGGAAATGAAAAAATTTAAAGTCGAAATCATTAGAATTTTTATGCAATATTAATTATTTATTTTCTTTAAATGAAGGTTTCTAACGTTTTTAATTACTATAATCTAGATTTAGATTTCATGAAGCTTAATTATTGAACATAATTATATATTTAAATAATTACTAGTTTTTTTCTAGGTTTTTACTCAACATATACTATTTGGTAGTTTAAAAAGTTAATAATCTAGGCGTTTCTTAAAAGGGTAAATTCTGAAATATAGCTTATCTGATAAAATTCATGATACTTAAATTGTTTATCTGATACAATTCATTCCATTCTCATATTTTTATGTAGTTTAGTCGAAATTGGATTGAGTAAAATAAGACAACTTACATATTTAATCATTTTATTCGAAAAGAAATTTTTCGTAGGTTATACGCATTTCCTATTGAATATTAAAGATACAAATTTTAAGGAACCATAAAGAATTTTTTTGTGTACCCTAATTTTATTCTGACAGTTTTCATTAATAATATTTCAATATTATGAAATTTCCTTTTTTTTTTTGGAACTACATTTCATTATGTTATTGCCGTTAAAATAAGATTAAAATTTTTTTATTTTTTTATTTTCAAAAGAAATTGTAACAAAATATTGCTTGTTAAATAAAGTGATTTAATCTCTTTTAAGAAAATTAATATCATATTAAATAATGTTTCAAGACATTAAAATTTCTACAAAAACCTTTAATTTTGAATTTTAAATAATGAATAATAACATCCAGGGAAAGACTAATAATGTTTACTAGCCGAAATAATATTAATTAGATATTATTTTTTAATAGATTTATTTACTTAATGAATATTATAATTTTTTCCTACGCATGTAACTTGGCAAGAAAACTTGTAAAAAACATTAGGACTCGCGCGAGTTAAGAGATGAATCTTGCTGCATTCATTAAGTTATATATCACGAACATCTTTTAGAAACTTCCTGAATTATTGATCTATGAACCAAAATACATAATATCAACACAAATAATTTGCTAAATAACATTAAGTTAAAATGAAAAATATCTCAAACGTATAAAGATTTTTTTTTATTTACAATGGCTGCGTTTACACAAAGACCACTGCGCCACAAATAAAAAATGATAAGTAGACAAGTGAACACAGAAAAGTCTATAAAGCGCTGAGGATGTCCCGAGCACGCCAGTAGCGATCTCACAAGGAAGGTTCGGATAGTGCTAGACAGCGATGAAAGTGGTAAATGTATACAGATAAAACATGAATATTTAAGAAATTTTATTGTACAAATTTAAGACATTTTGGTCATTTACACATGCACAAGATATGAAATACACAATATTTCACTTACAAATCTTAAACAAGGTTCTTTTTTTTTAAACAATGTTTTTTATATTTGAAAAAAAGAAAAAAAAATTGAAAACACGTTAAATATAACGCAATTTGCAAAAGTAATTGAACAGTGTAAGGTTATTATTAACATGAAAGTATAAAAATAAGATTTTCTCATAAGACAAGATCTCCTCCAGGCGTTCCCTCTCTTCTTTCACCAACAACCCCTTCCAGATTAGATTCTCCCAGGGTGTTTTCTCAGCATGATACAATATTATTAAATTCAAAATACGCTTCCCCAGAAAATTAAAACAGAAATTTTCTGCAAAATTTTGTTTATTTCAGTTATTTTCATCCTCACTTGTCGATTAACACTCGAGGCACGATAGACTTTCTGGCCCCCTCCCCCTTCACTACGCTATTGCTTTCACATTAATGAATTTTATCTCTACATTTACTGTTTTTGCAAAATCTTAATATCTGTATTTCTAACCTGCAATTTTTTTGTTAAAATGATTTATCTATATACATATCCCATGTTATGATATTGAACGAGAAACAATGGAAGTGAGGTCGGTGTTCAAATCTACTGTATTGTTGTTAAAGAATCACCAGTTCATACAGAATTTTTAATACGTATTCTCGAATTTAATATGATTAGAGTTGTCGATTGATATATCAATAATTTAGGGAAGGATTAAAGATTTCGGATAATTTACAAGTATTATAATTATCTAAAATCCATTGGGTAGAAAATGACCGCCTAGATCCGGATTTACCATTGAGGATGTAATCACTTTGTTTGAAACATTTATCTAGATTAGAACTATACAATCATTCATCATACTGAGCGCTTTCTTTTGACTAACCCTTTTTTGACATTGCTCTTTGAATATTTTTCTTAGTAAAAACAACATGAATTGCTAGTTTAGCGCCAACCATCTTAGCGTATCAAAGTATGAGTAACCATTTAAACCACTAACGAATATCGAAATGAAACACTTTTATGCAATGTAAGAGATTTTGCACCAGAAATATATTTTGCATGTGAGAATTATTAATTTTAAAATCAAAGTAGCTTCAAATCTAAGTAGGATGAGAAACATTTTTAACACAACTTCGTATATTAATTTTGGCTTGTCCATTGCAACGCATTAAAGATTTGGAATGCCAATTTTTTTCATAATATCATTCTTATCTATAAGTTTACTTTTTGTTATTGTCTTTAAAACAAATCAAAATGTAACAAATTTCGTGTCAGTTTTAGTCTCGTGTACTTTCTCAAGTTTTCTTGGATATCTTTATTTAATTCTAGTTACACGTGTTGAGAAAATATCTTACATGGTTTGAGCAATCGTTATATTTACGCTTAAATAAATACACTGCATTCACTTAACTTTGTTGGACTTTATCACAAATATGTTTATTTCACTCTATTTATTATTTGTACCGCATAGAAGAAAGAGGTCGTAAAATTACTTTTAAAACAAAATTATCACAGTTTAGAAAGATTTGAATGTTTACACCGCCATCTTTGTAAGACGAGATTAAACGCATGATAAGCTAAATATGCAGCCGTGATATTTGGCAACTTATCACTATTGAAAATGAAAGAATCTTATCTTTGCAAAGGGAGTGAAAGATAAATAAGTGTGTGAAAGATAAATTTTACTTAATGAAGGAGAGGGTAGTTTTATAACATTCTAAATGATATATATATATATATATATATATATATATTGTTAGTAATGATTAAGCAACATAGTTTTATAATTTGTCTAAAGTTATTAAAATTATCTGAAAATCAAAATAAATGATTGTTGGAATAAGATTATATATATATATATATATATATATATATATATATATATATATATATATATATACATATACCTATTATATATATATATATATTCCAAATTAGTTATATTTTAAGTATAAAGTGCGTCAAAAAAAGGTATATGTACTTTGAAACACCATAGAAACTGTATTTCTTGTACTATAAGGTTCAATTTCTAAAAAAAAAATCGGTGTGGTCAGAAATCTCAATGGACACGTTGTTGCAGTGTGCGGAATCAATGGTGACTCACTCGTACTCAGAAATATATCGATGCTAATACCTATCGCTTTGAGCAGTAATCACATTTGCGTGCGAAAGTGCGTTTATGCTTCAAACTGGACTTTTCCATTTCGAGCAATTGAACCCTTAGAACATAAATAAATTTTCCATGACGGTCTAAAGAGTGTATACATTTTTTGACACACCCTATATGATACATATTAAAATTAAATTTCAGTTAAATGAATTTAAATTTATACAAATGAAAATTTATATTTTTAATATTTTATGACATTTATTTCTACTAATATATTATTATAAAATAATATCGAAATAAAGTTTGCTAATAGCAGATTTAAATCATTTCAAGTATTGATCATCCATCTAAGCTTGTAATTGATCGTATTTTAGTATCTGCATACCTAAGCTTGTCAGTGAATTTTTTTCGATAACATGCTAGTGAACTTGCATTGATTCTTTGGTTAAATGCTTGCATTTAATATAGGTAAACGGTAGAATAGCAATCGATACAAAAGACAGTGGTAGTTTGAATATTAAATTGGTATTTTAAATGATTTCACACACACACACACACATGTATCATACTACTATAGAGAAGAATTATGAAACAAAAGATATAAGTAAATCCTATTGCTTATTCTCCATGATTGACATATACAATGAAAATTCTTCTATTTATCTTTGTGCTAGAAAATGAAGATGATTAATATCAAATTAATAATAAAATAAATAAAACAATAAGTTAATCATTTATAATTTCATTTTAAATATTAATCTCATGTTTTGCTCTATCTTCTTATTAGATATTTATTAATTGTTTTCTTAACAAAAGTAAAAAGTTCTCGATTCTAGTAAAAAACGATCGATTTCGAAAATCAAAAACATCAATAAGCATTTTAGGTAGGATACATTTTCATTTCATGAAATATTTTCATATTTTGTAAATTATGGAACATAAAGATAATAAATGGGAAATATTTGTGGAATAATTTCATTCTACTGAGATTTAAAATAATTAAATATACATTCATAAAAAATTTTTTATGTATAAAAACTCACATATGAGATTATGAGAATTTTGCAATATTGCTTTTTAATATGTTTAAATATTTGGTATATTAAAAATTATAAAAAAAAACTTCTCTAAAACTCACGAATAAAATGTTTCATATACAGTAAATAATAGCAGAAAGTTTAGTATAGTTACAAAAATTCTAAGTAACGTTTGTCTTATCGTTGATTTTCATTTATATGAAAACTTTTTATTTAAAAATATTTCCCAATATATTTGTCATTATATAAAATTAATTTTTTTAAAGCTTATTAACCATTTAAAATACTGCTCTAATAATTCTCATTAATAATGAGAAACTTTTGTTTAAAAAATATTATTTGTATATTAAATTTTATATTTTTCGATAGATGGCAGCACGAAACACATATTTCTATATTTGATGGAATTACTGTGATTCTAGTCATATAATAAAGAATTTTAAACACAAGTTTTCTCAATTATATGATATTATCACAATCCTTATATTACCTACAGAAATATCAATCTGATAAGAAATGCCGGCAGAAAATATATAATCAGAAAAGTCTTTATTTTTAAGTAATATATAAAGCATACAGATAATAATATAGTAAGAAATATACACTTTCACCCCTAAATTGAGAAAAACATTTCAAGTATATTAATAGAATGCTATAAAATTAGTAAGACATAAATTTCAAAAAGATAATTTTTGTTTACATACTTGTACACACTTTAAAACTGGATTACAATTTTCTTAAAACAAAACAATAAAAATGTTTATACATGCATCGTTTAGAGATAATATCTTGATATTTATTGGGTTATTTTTGTTTATTATATATATTTGAATTATAATTGTTACTTCATTTACATTTCAAATATCTGGGATTTGTACAGTGATGTAAATTAGTTAAATAATCTAAAACTAGTTGTTATATTAATTTTTTAGCATGGGTCTTTGTTATCTAATTATTATCTTATCTATAAATATATTAGTTAAAAATTTTCATAAAGCGTGATAGATTAAAATAAAATGAATGGAAGCTTGCTGTTAAAGTTATCGCTATTAATTCAGACAATTTTTAATTATTACAAAAAAATTGATATTTATAAAAAAAATTTTTCAAGTAAGTTACAGATACAGTTACAGATAATCAAGCAAGTTACAGATACTATCAAAAGTGCAGTCAAAAATCAACAACAAATAGATATAGTAGTAAATTACTTATAGCATATCATATTCAATAATTTGGACAAAAAGACGTAACATGTTAAAGGAATATTTTGGTAGCCATTACAGTATAGTTTGCGATAACGCATGTTAGAAACTTATTTACAAAGATGTCTGTAGAATACATAAAATGTAAATACAATCGAGTTTGCTTGTTTATTAACTACAAAAGCAAATAAGTCAATTATTAAATGAATCAAGTTATATAAACAAGTATCCAATACACTTAACATATTACACATTCTTATGCTGGAAATTTACAATGTCTGATGATAGACTAGCAGAGAAATATTTCAAGGTTCCAACACCAAAAAGAGTTCGAAAATCACGAAGTCAAACATCTGTTTTACATTATTTGTCGTTCTTATGATGATCTGATTCGTAAGATTCATTTCAAATATGCAGATATTTTTTGAATGACGTAATAGCTGATATAATAACTTTTAACTGTTAAAATGTTTTATTTTTTTCCTGTGAAATATTTTAAATAGGCTGGTTTGTAAAAGAAAGCTAATCAAAACTGTTTCGCTTAATCGATCTCTACAAGACGCCTTTAGTTTATTTAAATGGCACAAATACTGACTGACTTAGTGTGGTTCATAAGATGAATAAAAATACTGATATTTTATTTTTTTATGAATGAAAATTATTACATAGATTCGAATCTTCAACATTTATTAAAATGACTAGAAAGTAGTTTCTCTTTGATTTTGTAAAAAAAGTAATTTAGGAAATTTTATATATTTTTATTATTTTTCAGAATTTTATTTATATATATATAGCCAAAGTTTAATTTTTTATATTTTTTACTTTAAAAATAATAATACTTCTTTGTGCTAGAAAAAGAAAATATATTTTATTGAACTTAATTTTGAATCTATAATTTTATATTAATAGCCGTAGATATTTTTTTTTTATTCTAACTCAGATTTATAAAAAAAATCTACGTTAGAATTAAAAAAATATATAAACTATTCTTTGAAATTCAAATTTTATAATTTATAAAATATTCATCAGAGAATTGAATTATTTGTTTCAACAATTTAGAGATTTACAGTGATTAAAATTTATAAAATATAGTCAAAATAAAATGATTAAAAATTAATCTTAAGGCTAAATAAAGAAATATGTAGAATATATGGTATGTAATTTTTCATTGGCATCATTCAAAAACACTAATCAAAAGAATTCCTAATGAACTGTATTACTATTTATATAATAGAATGATTATATAGAAAACGAATTCAAAATCTTAGAAGCACACAACGAGTTTTTCAAAAGTTAAAACGCATACCAAATAGTATTGTATAAGTTTGCAAATCAAACAAGACTCTTTTACATAAAAAAATGCAACAATATTGAAAAACAATTGCACATGTACATTGGCTACAACATTTTTGATATAAACAAGCCTGTTTTTTTTTCTTAATATAATAAATTTTAAATTCCTTATGCAAATTTTCAAAATCTTTTGAATCAGTCCCTAATAATTCTTCCTGAATTCTATAAAGGCAAATAGTGAGTGTACATTCATTATGAAAAATGTGTGAGCAATAGAATTCACCTACATGCAGAAATTTTTTAGTTGAAATTGTAGGGTAAATATGTTGTTTGAAAACAGAAATTTGAAACCATTAAAATTATATACTTGCTAGAAATGACAACCTAATCCGTTAATTAAAGTGTGACCATTCAAGCAAACCGATCAGCGTTGATGTCAAAACAAAATGTTCTCTATCAGGTAAGTAAAAAATCATTTCTTTGTACGTATGTCGACCTTCCAAATTCTATGAAGTAGCGTGGAATGTCAGAATATAGCGTTAAAGGAACTGGCTTGAAATTCAAACCAAAAACCTAACTATAATAAGTTAGACATGGTTGGATGGGAAAGTACATGTCGATATAGAAAAATGTCTGGCTTTAATAATGAAACCTGTTGGCGTTTGATGGCTGGACTGACACGAACAGGAAAAACAGCTTCATCTTTCTTCAATTGGTTATAAAAGAAGTAATTGTCTTTATTGATTTCGTAAATTAAATATACACTATATGTTCATTTGATTATAATAGCTCATTATTATTTAGAAAATATAAAACTTTCTACGTTGAAATTTTAATGATGTCTCAGTTAGGAGATAAAAAAATTTGACAGCCTTAAGAAATATGTTTCAATCGAAAAAACAGTTTTTTGTACCCAATTACTGATGCATTTAGAAAAACTAGCTTTTTTAAAGGAACTAAAAAATATCAAATAGTTAAAATGAATTTTTACTAAATTTTTATCTCATTTCTTAAAGTTAAATATTAGCCTCTCTGAATAACTGTTAAATGAATTTTTACAGTTATTCTAATTATCTTTATCAACTTTGCACTACTTCGGTCTCAACCATGAAAAATACATTATATTTTAGACATCTAATCGAGCTAAACATGTCAAAAAATATAATATAAAATCACTTGTATGCTTTTTGATTGCTCTAATCATCATAAATATTATATTTGTTTTTCTTTACATAAAAACGAAATTTCAAAGTCTTTTTTTACTAACTGATGATCAACCTTGGTATTTCATTAACATATACAGTATTGCAAAAATATTATTGTAATAAGTTTCTGCAAAATTTATGCTGAGACATAATTGCAACAACTTTTGTATGCAGAAAATCTTGAATTATTTATTATAATCGCAAGCTTATGTGTTACCTCCATTTACCTAATACTACCTTTAATAAACACGATCTGAAATAATTGAATACCTTGTTTCTAATATGTACTAAGTATTCTATTGGAGCATCTTGTTCCTGGTATAAGAAATGCAAATTTCAAGAAACTTATTTACATCAATATACAAACAAGAATATACTTAAATGTTATCTTTCTCACCATAATGTTCTAAGCTAAAGACGTCATGTGACACCCAGAATCAATGCAAGCAAACAATTATATCTGTATATCAGAATAGAAAGAGAAACGTTTTTTTTTTTAAATTATAAAAGACAAAAACTGATTAAAATACTGAAAAGAACATAATTAGAAAGTCCAAGCTTTCTTTGAATGAATAAGTTAATCTTCGCATAACTACGTTTGATCAAAGGAAAGTATCAGAAACTTTTCGCTATGATGATCGCTTCCAATCATAGTTGCGCGATTAACATCGACTTTTTTCAATGATGTTGATCCAAACTTTTGGCTCAGATGCTCCTGATGCCTTTTCAGAGTATTTCATGGGCTTTTCGGTCATGGGAGTGATGTTATTACTGTTTGCTCTGCTCCTGTACTGCTTCTTGAACGCCTCATTCAGGGACAAGAAAGGTGCCTCGAAAGCCAAGAATAATATGTAAGATACTATAAGAGTCGACACTATGTTGTTCAGAGAGATGTAGAACTGAAAAATAAAACATTTTCGCATTAGCCAATTTAGAATAATATTTGACTTAAAAACATACGCTTTCAGAACATAGGTGTAAATCTGTTGGTAATGAAAAACTAACATTGGCAATAAATATTTTCAATTTTTTTATTTGCTGTTTTGTATTTAATACCGTTAATAACATTTGATTACAAATCGTAGTGAAATATATTCTCTTAGAAATTTTGATAGATTTGACAAAATACTACTTAAGTGACTATAAGAGAATTATCATTTGAAATGAGTAATGACTGCTGTATAATACAGAAATGCCTTTTCATTTGTAATGCAGCTGATATAAAATACAGAGACTCCCATGCTTATTCAAGCGGCAAAATTAGAATTTTCTCACGGCACCCTCGTTATATAGTATTTACTTGCAGTATATTATTATGTAGTATATATTACATGTAATATAAATATTTCATACTTGCACGACTGTGGAGAAGAAATTAGATAAATGGTAAGCACATAAGCATTATTAATACAAATTGCATTTAAAAATCATGCAAACTTTTTAATTATTATTAATGGGAAAACATATTAATATAATTTAATTAAAATAGTAAAATGACTTTAAAAATGTGTGCTCCTATCATAAGTGTGTTTTGTTTTAGCGTGACGGATGAGCATGTTATTTATAAAACAGTTGTTCAAATTGCGGAATAAAGTTTGACATAGCTACACTCATTCATTTTTAAACAATAATTTTTGAACTATGTTTGTTCTTTATACCAGCAACTGCTGAAAATCCAGCTTCACAAAGGTATGAAACTGCAAATGGAATAAGAACCTTTATTGCTTTTTGAACATACAATAACATGTTCCTTTTCTAAAGATATCCAAATCATCGCAGATGTTTCTCTCCATTACTGTCTTCTATTGAAGTTAAGACAAAATCCAAGTAGCTGTCTTCGTATATCTGTCATACCCTCTTCTTTCCTCGCAATTCACACGTTGATACAGGATCTTTATTTGCTCTTTCATTAACATTTTTTTTCCATCAAAAATCTATGTCTAATGTAATTGACATATTCCGAAAACATGATCCGCACAAAGACCACTAAGAGATAACTGACCCAGACAATCTTAGCTGTCGGAGGAAAAGCGAAAATGAATATTAACCCTCTCCTCCTCGTGCATTAGTGTTATTCGTTACTATGAATCATCTACAGTCGAAAGTTTGGATCCAAAGAACATAAAAGAGGTGGAAATTCTTTGAACAAATCCCCTCTGACCAAAGAGGAGTAAACTAGATTTTGGAGAGCGACCTTGACAAGTATTTCTTATGCTTAGATTAGAGGGCGATTTGCGGTATCTCAGGGTGCCACGGCGCATACTTTGGGAGCCACTGAGATAGACTGTCTTCTATTGAAGTTAAGACAAAATCCAAGTAGCTGTCTTCGTATATCTGTCATACCCTCTTCTTTCCTCGCAATTCACACGTTGATACAGGATCTTTATTTGCTCTTTCATTAACATTTTTTTTCCATCAAAAATCTATGTCTAATGTAATTGACATATTCCGAAAACATGATCCGCACAACGACCACTAAGAGATAACTGACTCCAGACAATCTTAGCTGTCGGAGGAAAAGCGAAAATGAATATTAACCCTCTCCTCCTCGTGCATTAGTGTTATTCGTTACTATGAATCATCTACAGTCGAAAGTTTGGATCCAAAGAACATAAAAGAGGTGGAAATTCTTTGAACAAATCCCCTCTGACCAAAGAGGAGTAAACTAGATTTTGGAGAGCGACCTTGACAAGTATTTCTTATGCTTAGATTAGAGGGCGATTTGCGGTATCTCAGGGTGCCACGGCGCATACTTTGGGAGCCACTGAGATAGACTGTCTTCTATTGAAGTTAAGACAAAATCCAAGTAGCTGTCTTCGTATATCTGTCATACCCTCTTCTTTCCTCGCAATTCACACGTTGATACAGGATCTTTATTTGCTCTTTCATTAACATTTTTTTTCCATCAAAAATCTATGTCTAATGTAATTGACATATTCCGAAAACATGATCCGCACAACGACCACTAAGAGATAACTGACCCAGACAATCTTAGCTGTCGGAGGAAAAGCGAAAATGAATATTAACCCTCTCCTCCTCGTGCATTAGTGTTATTCGTTACTATGAATCATCTACAGTCGAAAGTTTGGATCCAAAGAACATAAAAGAGGTGGAAATTCTTTGAAAAAATCCCCTCTGACCAAAGAGGAGTAAACTAGATTTTGGAGAGCGACCTTGACAAGTATTTCTTATGCTTAGATTAGAGGGCGATTTGCGGTATCTCAGGGTGCCACGGCGCATACTTTGGGAGCCACTGAGATAGACTGTCTTCTATTGAAGTTAAGACAAAATCCAAGTAGCTGTCTTCGTATATCTGTCATACCCTCTTCTTTCCTCGCAATTCACACGTTGATACAGGATCTTTATTTGCTCTTTCATTAACATTTTTTTTCCATCAAAAATCTATGTCTAATGTAATTGACATATTCCGAAAACATGATCCGCACAACGACCACTAAGAGATAACTGACCCAGACAATCTTAGCTGTCGGAGGAAAAGCGAAAATGAATATTAACCCTCTCCTCCTCGTGCATTAGTGTTATTCGTTACTATGAATCATCTACAGTCGAAAGTTTGGATCCAAAGAACATAAAAGAGGTGGAAATTCTTTGAACAAATCCCCTCTGACCAAAGAGGAGTAAACTAGATTTTGGAAAGCGACCTTGACAAGTATTTCTTATGCTTAGATTAGAGGGCGATTTGCGGTATCTCAGGGTGCCACGGCGCATACTTTGGGAGCCACTGAGATAGACTGTCTTCTATTGAAGTTAAGACAAAATCCAAGTAGCTGTCTTCGTATATCTGTCATACCCTCTTCTTTCCTCGCAATTCACACGTTGATACAGGATCTTTATTTGCTCTTTCATTAACATTTTTTTTCCATCAAAAATCTATGTCTAATGTAATTGACATATTCCGAAAACATGATCCGCACAACGACCACTAAGAGATAACTGACCCAGACAATCTTAGCTGTCGGAGGAAAAGCGAAAATGAATATTAACCCTCTCCTCCTCGTGCATTAGTGTTATTCGTTACTATGAATCATCTACAGTCGAAAGTTTGGATCCAAAGAACATAAAAGAGGTGGAAATTCTTTGAACAAATCCCTCTGACCAAAGAAGAGTAAACTAGATTTTGGAGAGCGACCTTGACAAGTATTTCTTATGCTTAGATTAGAGGGCGATTTGCGGTATCTCAGGGTGCCACGGCGCATACTTTGGGAGCCACTGAGATAGACTGTCTTCTATTGAAGTTAAGACAAAATCCAAGTAGCTGTCTTCGTATATCTGTCATACCCTCTTCTTTCCTCGCAATTCACACGTTGATACAGGATCTTTATTTGCTCTTTCATTAACATTTTTTTTCCATCAAAAATCTATGTCTAATGTAATTGACATATTCCGAAAACATGATCCGCACAACGACCACTAAGAGATAACTGACCCAGACAATCTTAGCTGTCGGAGGAAAAGCGAAAATGAATATTAACCCTCTCCTCCTCGTGCATTAGTGTTATTCGTTACTATGAATCATCTACAGTCGAAAGTTTGGATCCAATGAACATAAAAGAGGTGGAAATTCTTTGAACAAATCCCCTCTGACCAAAGAAGAGTAAACTAGATTTTGGAGAGCGACCTTGACAAGTATTTCTTATGCTTAGATTAGAGGGCGATTTGCGGTATCTCAGGTGCCACGGCGCATACTTTGGGAGCCACTGAGATAGACTGTCTTCTATTGAAGTTAAGACAAAATCCAAGTAGCTGTCTTCGTATATCTGTCATACCCTCTTCTTTCCTCGCAATTCACACGTTGATACAGGATCTTTATTTGCTCTTTCATTAACATTTTTTTTCCATCAAAAATCTATGTCTAATGTAATTGACATATTCCGGAAAACATGATCCGCACAACGACCACTAAGAGATAACTGACCCAGACAATCTTAGCTGTCGGAGGAAAAGCGAAAATGAATATTAACCCTCTCCTCCTCGTGCATTAGTGTTATTCGTTACTATGAATCATCTACAGTCGAAAGTTTGGATCCAATGAACATAAAAGAGGTGGAAATTCTTTGAACAAATCCTCTGACCAAAGAAGAGTAAACTAGATTTTGGAGAGCGACCTTGACAAGTATTTCTTATGCTTAGATTAGAGGGCGATTTGCGGTATCTCAGGGTGCCACGGCGCATACTTTGGGAGCCACTGAGATAGACTGTCTTCTATTGAAGTTAAGACAAAATCCAAGTAGCTGTCTTCGTATATCTGTCATACCCTCTTCTTTCCTCGCAATTCACACGTTGATACAGGATCTTTATTTGCTCTTTCATTAACATTTTTTTTCCATCAAAAATCTATGTCTAATGTAATTGACATATTCCGAAAACATGATCCGCACAACGACCACTAAGAGATAACTGACCCAGACAATCTTAGCTGTCGGAGGAAAAGCGAAAATGAATATTAACCCTCTCCTCCTCGTGCATTAGTGTTATTCGTTACTATGAATCATCTACAGTCGAAAGTTTGGATCCAAAGAACATAAAAGAGGTGGAAATTCTTTGAACAAATCCCCTCTGACCAAAGAAGAGTAAACTAGATTTTGGAGAGCGACCTTGACAAGTATTTCTTATGCTTAGATTAGAGGGCGATTTGCGGTATCTCAGGGTGCCACGGCGCATACTTTGGGAGCCACTGAGATAGACTGTCTTCTATTGAAGTTAAGACAAAATCCAAGTAGCTGTCTTCGTATATCTGTCATACCCTCTTCTTTCCTCGCAATTCACACGTTGATACAGGA
Organism: Latrodectus elegans; assembly: GCA_030067965.1. Lineage (NCBI taxonomy): Eukaryota > Metazoa > Arthropoda > Arachnida > Araneae > Theridiidae > Latrodectus > Latrodectus elegans. The sequence goes on from CM057815.1 coordinate 41,123,776, forward strand.
TCTTTATTTGCTCTTTCATTAACATTTTTTTTCCATCAAAAATCTATGTCTAATGTAATTGACATATTCCGAAAACATGATCCGCACAACGACCACTAAGAGATAACTGACCCAGACAATCTTAGCTGTCGGAGGAAAAGCGAAAATGAATATTAACCCTCTCCTCCTCGTGCATTAGTGTTATTCGTTACTATGAATCATCTACAGTCGAAAGTTTGGATCCAATGAACATAAAAGAGGTGGAAATTCTTTGAACAAATCCCCTCTGACCAAAGAGGAGTAAACTAGATTTTGGAGAGCGACCTTGACAAGTATTTCTTATGCTTAGATTAGAGGGCGATTTGCGGTATCTCAGGGTGCCACGGCGCATACTTTGGGAGCCACTGAGATAAAGATTAAGAATAAATTATTAAAATAAGATTTTACCTTAGGCTATCATAAGAAACTGTCAACTAAGATATTATTGTTCACTTTTTAGAATAAATATTATTAAATTTAGACGATTTGTATATAAAATGCAGTACATTATTTATATTGCATTCATAAATATAACATTAAATCAATATTATGAGTAATTATGTAGCATTGTGTAATGAATTTGTAAATGACGGAGATATTTTTACAATCGAGCGAAACGTTAAAAGTTTTAAATAATAATTAAATATTCGGTATTGTTATTCAGAACTGATGATCTTTATCACTCAAATTTTATTCTAAATTTAAAAACAATATTTGAACAACAGAATTTTGATTCAATTATTGTAACTAGTGGAATACTACGCAATGAATAAAAATAGTTTATATATTGGTTTTTAAATAAAAGTATTGCCTACCATATACACCACAAAATTATTGGAAGATATAAATCTTAAATTGGTTTTCAAAGAGTAAAATGAAGTGTAAAGGTTTAATGCAAAGATACATTTGAACGTTTAAGTTCAATTAATTATTTACTTATATATATATTGTCTTGTGCCAGCTAGGCTGACAATATGGGGGGCAATGCTCCCCTTTTTCATGCTGAACCATGTTTGGTGTAGAGTCCGACTGCTTCAGTATACACATGCCATAGGGGCCCGTTTATAGGGTAGGAAACCAGTCACAGCTCATTCACACAAGGAAAGGACAAAGAAAGGATAGATAGAGAAAAAAAGTACATCAATGCCCGAACCGGGATTCGAACCCAGGACCTCCCTATCCACAGTCAGGTACTCTAACCACTAGACACGGCGGTCGGCAACTAATTATATTAGATAACCATCTAATATAAGTAGATGCCGACCGCCCTGGACCTGAAGAATTTTTAAGATCACGTAATATTGATTGTTAGATTTTAAACATAACTTTGAATTCGAACACACTAACTTTTTAACTGTCATTAAACAAATCCATAAATTTAATTGCTTTTAAAAATTTCATGTATTGCTCAGTAAATGAATCCTAAAATATGTACATATATAATATGTTAGAAGGAGCGCAATATGCATTATATATTTATATATAATAACAAAGATGGCAACGAAAACTGCATGTTCTTTTGAAATTAATGGCATTTTTCGTAGATAATTTTTTCATACTGTCAGCAACTTGCTTGTAATAGAGTTATATTGTGATATTTAATTAAAATTTATATAGGTATGTAATTTTATGTTTTCGCATAACATCTCTTGTTAATTTCAGACACAAAATTGTTTTTTTTTTTTTTTAACTTAAAAAAATCAAATTACTAAGAATAAATTTAAAAAAAAAAAACTTATAGAAATAGGTTGCAATGAACTAAAACATAACATATATTCACTGGGATTATTTATTTTTTAAAATATTTGTTTTTTGCGTATTTATTTTTTGTCATCTTTCAATTGTTTTAAAGAATAAAAAGTCATCACATGTTCGGACTAAATATTTGAAAATATGAATGAAATTATATACTCACAATCTCCATTTCGTTAATGAAGAAATGGCTTTTCCTAAACGCATTCACCATGGTTATGATTGGTACATGCATTATATAAGCAATGAAAATTAACCGTGATAGAAAAACAAAAGGTCTCCAAGAGAGAAATTCCTTAACAGCACCTATAAAGAAATATGTTAAGAAATAATATATATATATATATATATACTGTGAAAAATGTGTGTGTGCGTATACACAACTCCTTTTATACGTATCTTACTTTGTATACATTTTTTTTATCTCAGTCATTACATACAATAAGATTTTATTTTCACATTATTATTCTTTAATTTTAACATTTTCGAAAATTTTTAAATAAAATGCAATTACAATAATTTCATTTAAAGTTTTTTTCCGATTTTTAAGTTTACAGTGTTTATCTGATGAAAGAAATTAAAATTTTATTTTAATACAAATGAAATTATAAAAATATTTTAGCCTGTAAGTATATTTGATCAAATAACTATATAAAATAGTCGATTGTAAATCAAAATATTTTAAAATTACGTATAATTTAAAATTTTTAAGTCACACTTAAATTGGTGACGAAGGAGAATTTATGCATGTATGAAGTGATTTAAGTGAAATTTACAGTTTTAAATTTGCTATAAAATAAAAAATACTTCTTCTAAACCTAATTTTCCTTTGTTTTGGAACTCACATGTAGTAGAATTTACAAACTGAATTTTCTGTTACAGCTCTAATATCAAAGAGATGCTTCAGATTTTTTTTTTTCAATTTTGAAATCATACTATCGGAACATAAAAAATACGTTGTTTTAATTAAACAATTTTTTATGTTCAGTTCAGCAAATTTGTTCAAAAATTTAAGTTTATAGAAATGTAAAGGCTTTTCAAAAAAATGGGAAAGTTTGCCTATTATACATTTCGCTTTTTTTTTCTCTTGTATCTAAATAAATGAAATTTTAAATTTTTTTCTTTTATTTTTCCGTTTGTTATGTATATATGTTGTTATTTATGACACTTGGTGAAGCAAAACTCGCTATGCTGTTATACGAATTCAAGTTTGTAGGGTGGTATTTCGTTTAACCAAAGAACTGCAAAGAGTTGAAAGTTTGCGTATTATAAGACTTTGCTCTAAACTCCTCCGATAGATAGCACCACCAGATAATATATATATATAATAATTATTATTATTTTAGGAATATTTTCGTCAAATTCGACATAATTTGGTGTAATGATTTTTGCTTGAAATTCTACTCACCACCATATCCAGTCATGCAAACGACAGAAAGCCATGCCATAAAACTAGCCTCGGCCACTTTGCTGAAAGAAGTGTAGACTGCTGCAATGAGAGGGCTGGGTACATGCCCTGAGCGCCACTCGTGTACTACGCAAAAGGAAGCCGCCAATCCCACTGTTGTTATGATCCAAAGGAAGCATCGCAATTTCTGAAAGGAATATGCGACGCATATTTTTAGCTGTCACTTCAGAGTAATGTTGAAACTAAGTAAACTGCTTTGTAATTGTTTCTTTTTGCATTACTAGAAATTATCTGTAAGTGCCTTACTCTGATTTATTATTATTTAATAAAAAAAATGTAAAGAATATAAGATCTTTGAAAGAGAAATGATTTATTAAAAATGATATTGTGGAACAGGACGAACTTACTAAATTAACTATCAGTGCTCTGATGTTCTAATGAATAGTTATATCTAATTCTGTAATTAAAGTTTACTGGAGATTAATGAACACTGAACATTAACAGTGATTGCAATTAAAAATTCATTAAAAGTGTCATTTTCAATTATTAGATAGCGTGAACATATGATGAGTAGTTAAAGTGTCTTATAGAAAAATGATTGATTAAAGCAGATTAACATGGATTAATATTAAATTTAAATTAAAGTTTCTCAATGCTACCTTTACCATTATACTAAACCAGGGAACATAATACTTAATAATATAGCTTTTTGTTATGCTAAATGCATAGCATGATTTTTAAAGTACAATATAATATATAATTGCATAGCATGAATATATGCTTATAAATCTCAAGATGTGGTGGCAGAAATTTCCTGCTGTTGTTGCCATTTCTTCATCTGATCCAGGAGTCCATGTTTTCTAGCCAAATCAGTCATTAGAAGTGAAGATAATATTAGGGCTTCTAAACTTACACCAGACACGCTAGCTAGTTAACTATTATCTTAAGGAAATTCAGAGCTCGTGATTTTATTTGTAAAAATATCTGAATCGTTATTTTCGGAAAAGGGGTTTAAACGGGATAAATTGCGAATAATAAGTAACGTATCCGGAGACATGCATCATCAACAAATATTAAAAAAAAATTGCAATTGAAGTAATGGTCAAGATGAAAGTGATATAATACTAGAGAATATAAATGAATTCAATCAGTAACTTGTTACAACTATCTTTAAAGTAAAATATCGTGCATTAATGACACTATAATAGTTCATGTTTGACTTTAAGAAATATGGTAATTCAATCTTCAACATTTATTCTTATTATTTTCATAGTGAATGTGAAGTTTTTTGCTCCTGCATGCTTCTCAGTACCTAACTTTGACTTCGGCTCTATTAATTGGACAGAAGCAGCCGGATGGAGACCTCGGGATTTTGAACCAAGAATCAAGCAGGAAATTCCTATTACTTGGCTTGCCATTTCTAGAGGTATAAGTTTATTTAATGGACATTGTGCCCAAGCCTAGTTTTAACATGCCCAAACCACCTTTAGTAAACATATGAGCCTTCTGTTAAGTCGAGATTCATACACACTACCTACCAGTAATGAGAATGACGCCCAAACCAACCAGGTCACAACGGCTTCTGTTGAATTTTAAGTGATTTATCCTTATTATTTCAAATTTAAGAACATTAAAAAATTTTTTCCTATTTAAATTGCAGCAGCATATTATTCCTTATATGCATGAAAATATTATTTATTTACAAAGATTGTGTTGATTTTTCTGGTCACTTTTGTAAATCAGATTAATTAATTTTCTTTTTAAGCATTTATTTGTTTTTCATATTTTGAGATAAATTTATTGTAAATTTATAAAAAATACCACAAGTTTTCGAGTGTTATAATCAAAAATAATGTTTTGTCCAGCAATTTAGTGGACATGTGTGTGCCCAATATACAATATTGAATATAATCACTATCTCTTTGTTATCGAAGGTAAATCCCCTTATATGGTTTGACAAGGAGCGGAAAAGAGGTTAATCGGTCGGTGCAAGATCCGGAGAATATAGCGGATGCTGAATGGACCTCCCAGATCTTGGAGTGCGGCTTTGACGACTTGTGCCACATGAGGCCTGGCGTTGTCGTGAAGGAGTATGGTTTGACCATGTCGATCAGGTCTTTTCAGTCGAATAGCCTCATTCACGTTGTGTAGCTGGGCAATGTAGTGCTCCTTGTTGACTGTGGCATTCTGTTTGAGCATTTCACAGTGCACCAAGAGGTCCTTAAAAACTGGCTTAACAATTTTTTTTACTCTAAACCAGGCGATTTTTGGCGGAACCGGCATCAACAAATTGATCAAGAGGTGGGAAGAGGTTGTAAAAGCAGCGGCGAATATATAATTGATTAACTCACTGTTATAATTATTGTTTTTTTGTTTAAATAAAAGTATTTGGTAAAAACGGTACGAACTTATTCTCCAACCTAATATACATATGAACCTAATAATATATATAACCCAATCTAAGATATATATATATATATATATATATATATATGGCCCAGTTTAAGATGAACGGACTGTGTAGAGGGTTTTTTTTTTTTTTTTTTTTTTTTTTTTTTAAATAGATTCTAAGAGTAATTGAAGATCCATTTGCAAAATAATAGAGTGGAAGAGAGTTCTTGGGAAGGGGCTCATCACGGGCTGTCGTGTCAATAGATGAAGCATATCTAAATACTAAATATTAATAAAATAATGAATTTGTCATTTAAAAAGTAATTATTGAGGTTAAGGAAAATGAGCCTTTTCCGTTTACTTACTTTTGAAATTTTGAGGTTTGGATATTCATGTACCAAATAAGCCACGAATATACCACAGCAATACATGCCCAGATGCGTATATACCCGATAATAAGAATGTTCAGCATAAAACAATCTGTCCCTAAAAGAAATGGAATTTTTAAATTTTAAATATTGAATGTTCGGGAATGTCTCCTCTACATTTGTAAATATATATAGAGAGGAGTCTTGAACTCTGCATATATAGGAATAAAAGGTTAGCGGGTAATGTTCCTCTAAAAAAAGTATAGTAAATAACATAGTAAATTTTTTAAATGGATGAGCAGTCATATATTTGTAAACAAAAAGGAACAATAATATATACAATCGAAATGCTAAAAGTTTTGTGATAATAAAAATGATAATAAATGAAATGAAAATAGTAAATCCGTGTATAAAAAGCTATTAGGAACTTAGTTTTTAGTTTAATGCTTTTATAGCTTTTGAAAGAAAGTTGAATATGTTTTCTGAGTTAAAATTAGAGTCAAAAAAGTTTTTTTCCATTATTCTAAGTTATTGGAGTATCTCCAATCAAACATAATTCTTCTTAGAGATTTCATTATGTTTTTTGGAACATTCCTTTCGTAAGAGTTTTGAATGAAGAAGTTTATATATATGAAATCTGTAACTCATTGCAATTGGTTTCTTTTAAGAGGGAGATGCGGATTCAGAATTACTGATTAAGAAAATTACTGATCCTTTGAAATTCTTAAGGAAATATGTAAATTACGGCACAGGTGGCGTATAATCCAGGATGCCGAATTCTGAGATTGGCGATTTTTTGGCAGATTTTCTTATGTATCTGGGAACCTCGATTTTATTACGTCTTACATATTGAGACCTTTATGCAGAAAATTCTATTTTGGTAATCCTAGTATTTACGTCATCGCGCAGGTCACGAAAGGTCATCTTGGCAACATTTCTTATTCGCCAAAAATATTCAGAATTTGGAATCATGGATTATACGGCACCTGTGACTAAATTACTAGCAAAAAGCTTTAGGAATTATTTTCTGTTTGCTGTATATACAGAATTTTTACTGTAACACTGTCATTTTATCTATTCATGAGGATTTTGAACTGATGCTATAATTAATTACAGAAGTTATTTCTTTATATGTAAATGGTGGGTTTCGTCCATATACTGGGTTTAGTTAAAAAGAATTGTCATAAATTTGATACTAATTACTATCTGATTAATTAACTTGTGAAATGCTTACTTTTAAGAGTTCCTTTAGAATAATGATATTATCTTGTTTAGATGGAAGATGAGATACGGCTTCACATTGTGTAGGTAAAAATGTTTTCCTTGTTACTTTTTTCTGAAGAATTCATTGAAGTATCACATAGTAATATTAGTATAATGGAATTAATATATTTGCTTCTAGTCTGATTATCATTATCAATTCTTGGTGAAGATAACGAAAAAGAATTTAAGGGGTAGCCTTATAGTTAATGCAGATATCTTTTTTCTCTCGAGGAGAAATGCTTGTGTACTGGTGTAACCATAGGCAATCCTTTTAATGAAAGGTTAACACGCCTGACTGAATGTATAGCTCTTGGATTTAGACTTTAAACTTGTCTTATTAAATAAGAATTTTGAAAATTGAGAGAGTATTGAGTGGCTTTTCATTATTTCATTTGTATAGTAAAAATTTTTTACTACGTAAATAAAAAAAAATTGTATTAACTTTGCGTGGCCATCCTGCCCTTTATGTACCTAATCTTAAGTATATAGTGACATGTAAATACTAAAATGTCTTTTTCTGTAAAAAATGGCGAAATTAAAAGTTATAAAAGTCTTAAATCTTCTAAATATATTAGTTACAGTAGTTAGAATCATGATTAAAAATACAAATGAACAAAATTTTCACTTTAATGGTCATTTTAAGAAATCTAAAATAAGGTATTATATAATATATATGTATTAAATACAGTGCTACCATTCAGAAATTGAATTTTCCTTGAGAAAACTATCACAAAATTACGAATTCATTCCACGAGCAACAATTTATTTTCATTTGAAGAAATAAAATTATAAACTTATCGACTATTATAAGATATTAAAAATTATTGATAATTCTACTTTTATCTTGTCAGTTCAACTGAATGACATAACAGTAGAAATTGTTCAGATGGTATAAGAGTTTTAAACATAAATGCAAATAAAATTGAGAAAAAGTTGGTTTCTTACTTGATATGGAGAATGGAAATCATCTCATTGGGAGGCAGGTCGTAATAAACATTGGTCAGTGCTACAGAAACTAAACTGGTGACGGCCAGCAAGAAATTAACCATCAATCCGATTCTTGGTCTCCTAGAAAAAGAAAGGCTATTTTTTGTCAAAGCTTTTGATAGAAATTGTTTAAATCTTCTTTTAATAATACATGAAAATAAGTAACAGATGCTAATATACAAAGATCAATTTCAAATTTTAATTATTTATGAGAACAAAGACTTTTATTTTGCATATTAAAACTAAAATTTTGCACACAAAAGAATTAGGAAAAAAACAACAGTAGGAAGCCAATGAATAAGGACATTTTAAATTGCTTAAATGATTAAACATTGAATGACTGATAATTATGAAAACCCTTTCAAGTGACGAGGTCCATAGTTGAACTAGGATTCTCATCTTTACCCTTTATTCATTAAAGGATTTTAGGTTTTTCAAATATTTAATGCCCATGTGCACGCTATTTGGAACAAAGAATACAAAATAAGATGAGCTTCTCTTCATCTGCGGATTCTGCATCCTAAATTACCAGTACAATATTAAAGAGATTAGAATATCATGTGTCAAATGTGCTTTCACAACCAGTACTGGTTGATTTAAGTGTTTCATTAAAAGCCAAAATATCAAATTTTATAATCATTTGGAAATACTGATAAATGTCGTAAGAAGTAACTGAAATGGGTCCCTAGTGTTCAGAGGTATAATTGAGAACCTCGTCTCCAGGAGACTTATAAAAATGGTGGCTTGACTCTCTAAGTTGGAGACTAGGCATAGGATAAATGAACTTAATGTACCTATTGTTAAGTCTAAAGAAGAAAATAATCTGATTAAAATAGTATATCTCTGAAACTTGGGCCTTGATTACACAGGAAAAAAGGGCTCTGTCAATTTTTGAGCGGATTGTCTTTAAGAACCATTTATGGCATTATTTTTCAACAATGAGGGTAAAGGAAGACGTATAACTTGAGCTATAAACTATTTTGAAAACAAAAATGTTGTAAAATTCATTAAACTAAAGAGAATGAGATGGGCAGGACATCTTTAAAGAGTAGATCCGACAAAGTCTCCTAGAAAATTTTCAACTGTACCTTTCTTTGCCAAAAGTGAATGGTAGATCAAAAATGAGATGGAAGGATGCTTTGGTTGCAGATCTGGGCATCACTGGTGTTAAGAACTGAAGAAAGTAGCCGGAAAGAGTTGCGGCAAAGGGAAAATTTTAGCTGAAGGTGAGGACCCATAAAGGGTTGTCATGTCAAATATGATGATGATGAATATTGATAAATAAGAAATAACTGCAAAACTAATTAGTTTTCATCATTTTATCGAAATGACAATTCTTGTACTATCAATCATGAACGCAGAAATTGCAGCCAGTGTCTGTGTGAGAAGATTGTGCCAAAAGCTATCATAAAGAGACGGACTAATTGCTATAACGATGGAATACTGCTTTACTGGAGAATTTGACAAATCATAAAAAAACAAATGAAATTGATATTAAATGTTTAGCAAAACAGGTAAAAAAAATTTTTTTATCGACATTTTTGTTAAATTATGTTTTTACTTAGTAACAAAGAAGCTTGATATTGTTAGAATACATAAAAGTAAATTTGAGGTTTTTGTCTCATTAGAAAAAAATAATTAAAAGATGTTATGTTGAAGCATTCTTCTGAAATTTTTTGTTTTGAATAAGCTTTCGCTTTTGAAGATATATGTTATTATAGATTTTAAAAATAGTCATAAAAAACTTCATCATTATAGATTTTGAACTCAAATATCCAAGTATTTGAATGAAATTGAAAATATATAATAGTATTCTACAAACAATTCATTCTTGAGAGGGGAGAGATGTAATATTAAAAAGGCATTAAAAATACTGGCTCTTTTCACGAAAAAATTATTTTCACAATCATTAAATGTTTGCATCGATTCTAATCCACTTCTGACCTATAAGACTCGTGGCACATTTTAAGGCTAAAGAATATTCTGTATCTTCAGAGTCACACACCACGTATTCCGGACATTGGACCCTTGTGACATTTCTAGGATATTTGTAAAGATGTGGTATAAAAAAAGGAAAGGACACAGGAGGCAAATATTAATGGATAAAACTTCATGTTGTCTGTACAATATTGATGCTCTAACCTTATATAGGAATTGATGGCAGATTTTCTAAATTATTTGAGAAAAATATAAAACAGATTCTTACTATCATTTTTCATTAATATACTAAAACTAAAAATTACCATATGAAATGATTAATATCACTATTTTACAATTATATTAACTTAATAAATTTCCAAGTTTTCAGAACCTTGATTCTTTTAGTCTTGATTAACTATTAATACTGATTTCGCTGAAAATTGTAGCTGCTCAAAATTTCCGATAAAGTATTTTGCATTTAAAACAAAACATTTTAATTAGAAACTTGTATAGCGGATTATAAAATAAATATTACCTATTTATTTTATGACCTAAAGTGTGAATTACTAAAGAACTGTTAGTAACAATATGATCAAGAAAACTGTAAGTCTAAGGTAAAAGCATTTAATCATTTCTTTCATGACGGTGTTACCATTATGTTTTGAGTAAATAACGATATATACTTACATTTTCAGAGGTATTAGGATAAAAATAGAAATAATATGAAGTTGTGCATAAACAGGAAATACCCAAGTATGATCAAGACACTAGAATTAAAGAAGCACATTTCATTAGGATTTTCAGTGCTTTACTTTTGTTGAATTTAATATACAAATAGTCAATAATATTTAATAATAATAAATAAGTAAATTACAGGGTTATTTACAAATTTTTTAAAGTTGGTTTTTTGACAGAAAATACTATCATAGACTATTTCTGCTGGAGAATAATATTGAAAAAGAATATAGATTGTATCGGTTATAATTGCAACTATCTTCCCTGTTTAAGTGGGTAGATGGCGCTATGCGCAACTAGTGAATTTCCCAGATAAGGCACTTTGTTTATGATTATGAAATGGTTCTTATGTTGTTTTTTTCTGTAGCTGTTTTGTGAAATTATAAGTTATGTGCCGTTATTGTTATATGTTGTGATGTGGAAATTTAATTATATAAATAAACATATGTTTCTGAAAGTTTTGTTATTCCTATTTATTATTATTTTTGGAATTATGTGTTTATATAGTGGCGCCCAACGTCAAAAAATGATCATCGGATAATCGACTCGCCAGAAATCTAAAAGAAAAAAAAAAGTGTCAACCTGACACGTGATGCATATTCTTTTAATAAGAATGAATGCTTTGTTAGAAAAGATCAGCTCAAGTCTGAATGTGCTTAAGTGTCGCCCTGTGATGCTTGCCGAGAAATTATTCTTATCCAATAAAGTGATTCGTCCAAGAATCGTCTTGTTCTACATCTGCAATATGCATTATGCTTATGCATTAACAATACATTGGTTGCATTAACAATATGCATTATGCTATCTTTTAGTGTATGTGAAGTGCCGATAAATTTTCTGTGGAATGCTTTGCAAATAATTCAGTTTTACAAATAACGAGCCAACGAAATTAAACACGTTTCATCTTGAATAAGCATAATTGAAAGTGAAAATGAAATAAAATATTCTCCCGTCTCATGTTATTAATATTCAAGCAAAGGGAAGAGTTATCGATAACTTATGAAGGTTCAAATAAATACATATCAATTTCTAAAAATTATAAGATAAATTAAAATTTAAAATGATGTTATATATTTACATATATGTTATGTAAAATATACAGTGTTTATATATATATATATATATATATATATATATATATATATATATATATATATATATATATATATATATATATATATATATATATATATATATATTATGGTTTTGTTTAAACACATACGTAAATATTATTAGCCCACTTACTACATATTAGAATCTTATTCTAGTATATTTATGAAGAATAGCTTGATACAAATATTTCATAAATTACAACATTTAATTTGTTGATTACTTTAACTGTATTCGATATTAATTTTGTTACATATACAAACGGTATTTATGAATCTATTCTTTCATTATTCTGATAAAAACGAATTTATATTTGTTTTATGGTGTTTCTCTTTTGTTGCATCCATTTCATTTAAAACATTGTTGTACATTATATTATTTTTAAAGTTTTGTTATCATATACTATGCGGTATAATATATGATATTAATAAGATTTTACTAGCGATTATTCAAAAATATATTTAAATAAGAGCTTTTCAAGTAATATTTTATTACCAAGTATCTGACATATAATTTCGCTTCTCATTTTAAGATTGTGTGTTTAATAGGTGTGGTAATTGTAATTTATAAATTTATTTATTTACTGATATTTTATACTGTGTTTGTTTGTGGTATAAGTAGTAAATGATAGCAACCTGCTACTGATATTTGTTGAACGTCTATTTGTGGTTTCGATTCCAAATCTTGGAATCGGAAGATATTACATCCCGCTGTCTTGGAATCTAAAAATTATCCTAATTAAATTTCCATCCATGGAGTAAGAGGAAAAACGATTGGTTCCAACCCTTAAAAAAAAGAAGAATCTAGCTTTAAGTATTAATTCAACCCATAGCAGCATGCTATTTTGATGTAAAGAGTGTTTCCTGTTATGCTTAATTTCGACAAGTGGAATAGAAATATGCTGAAATCACGTAAATCAAATCCTGTTTATAGACCCCATGATTTGTTTTGGGTAAAACCTTATCCTATAAGTAAAGCTAGCCAAAGTAAAGGTGCAAAATGTATGCTTAGAAAAAAGACGGACCTAACATAGTGGTATCCTAAACATCACCTACAATCTTTGTAATAGACACTTGTGACACGCCTCGTGAACCTATAGGTGCTTACCATGCTTCGGCATCAATACTTTTTCAGAATGTGTCTCCAAACCATTTCTCCTGTGGTACTTTTAAGGAAAAGAGGTAAATCTCCTAGGCAACCTTTAGCCTCAAATAAAATTGCTGGATGAAGTAAAAAGTCTAATAATGCATCATTTCTCGCCGAGACGGCCTTCGGAGATGTCGGGGGAGGGTACAGCGGTTATAGTTACAGATACCTTCCCTGTTTAAGTGGGTAAATGGCGCTAGGCGCAAATAGTGATTTCCCAGATGAGAGACTTCACTTATGATTATGGAATGGTTTTTACGTTGTTTTCTTTCTGTAACTGTTTTGCGAAATTGTATGTAATGTGACTTTATTATTATATGTAGTGATGTGGAACTTTAATTATATAAATAAATTTATGTTCCTGAAAGCATTGTTATTCCTATTTATTATTATATTTGGAATCATGTATTTATAAGATTATTTTATTTGTAAATTACACATATTTGTATTAAAAATTTTAATTTATAATAATATTCAAATTAGAATAGATGGATTTTCAAAATGTGTTAAGATTACGCTGTTTGAGATTACTGTAAAATAAAAATAATATGACGATCATTTTAATTTGACCTCAATTTTTTTAAGGTTTGTAAAGTAAAATTTCTCGATAAACATATATTTCTTATATTAATTCTATATTTATGATTATGATTTACAACAAAAAAGAAACATTAATGAAAATTCCTTAAATTACATTTGTGTTTATTTATAGTACGCTTTTTTCAATGTTTTTATATTTATTCTGTAATAAAACGCAAAATTCTTTTTTATGAATGAAACAAATACATATCACATACATTTATATATTTTTGCATATAGTACATATATTTTTTCTATAAGGATACTAATTTCTAAGAAAATAATATGCTAAATACAATGATAAAATTCTTTTTAATTTCATTAGAAGCAAAAAATGTTATGGAAAATCTGAATTATTTATCTTATCATATAATACTATGCGTCTTAATAAGTATATGTAAATAAGAACAGAAAATTGCTTTTTTTTGGCGAATAAAATGAATTAATAGTATTGGTGAAATACTATGCATTGGCAGATATTTTACCATTTGTTCACCATCCATGAAATTGTTGATGTAGAGAAGATTGTACCACCAATTATCTCTGCAGTTGTTGTACAAGGGATTCATTTTCGAATACCACATTGGACCAGAGCCCCAAGTCGGAGAAACAATCAATAAAGTTAAGACCAGGGCGTAAGAAGGAGTATACCTGTGAATTTACAAAAATACAGTCAAAAATATTTTTCCCTAAAATTTTGGTGCACTTTGATTTATGATAACAATTAATAGCAAGTCCATAACATGAAATATTCGGAAGAATAACATTGATATCATTATCAAACTTTGTATTTTAAAAGCATTTGAGAAACGAATGAGGAAATACAACTAGCATGCTTAGATGTGAATATAAAAGAAATCAATGTAATAAAATTGGAATATCATTTGTAAAATTTAAAAGCATAAAAACTGGATAATATCAGTTCATAAAGATTTGTTGTGATTATATAATTCCCAGATACAATTCTCACTTTTAAGCACTACAAGAGAATCGGAGTGATGGCTTCTTATATAAAGGAGAACCTAATGGGTGTGCCATCGTAGCCCCGAAAGTGGGTCTTCGCAATTTAAAAGCAGGGATCAAGCAGAAGACCTTCAAAGTTGGCTTGCCAGTCCCCTCGTTATGACTTTACATGGAGGACATCGTGACCACGATATATTTAACATATCCCACTCGCCATTAGCGAACACTATGGATCTTTGATTGGATCAAGATTCGATTCAATTCCGATATAAAGAAAGAACGCTTTAACCAACCAGGCCAGAGCGGTCTCAAACCACAAATTTTCTTTACAAAATGACACTATAAGAATTACTGTGATCAATCCAATGGGTATTAGCCGATATGAGAACTGGAAAAAGACATAATTTTTTCTAATACTTGACGTTAAAATTCTTCAGGAATTGCATTTTTCTTTTGATTGGTTTCTCATTCTTTATGGCATATTTATTGTTATAGGACAATTCAACTTTTTCATTCTTCAGTAGAATCTAGATTCTTCAGATATTCTAGTCATGGCCTTTAAAATTTTTTTTTTTTGCATCAATAAACTAAAAATATATCTTAGTTTATAAACTCTAATCACTGTTTATTTTACTCTTTATTCTAAAAAAGGGACCAAAAACCTTTATGAGAATGTATTTTTGTACTATCAACCACAAGGCAACACATATCACTTATTAGGAAAATATATTTTAAGATTCATTTTAACATTATGCATAAGTAACACTTAAAACATATGTAGGATTTCTGTGTTGAACTCTTCTCCTGTAATTATCACATACAGATCATTTCCACATTTTATCAAGGTTAGAATAACTTGCGCCCTTATATAGGCATTAATTACAGGGGAATGAAAATGAGAAAAAGGGGAAAATAAGATAACAGATTAAGCATTATGATCACAGTAATATCGAGTACAAACATTGCGTCTAACTATAAATTTTATATAATTACATTTTTCTATTGTGCTTACTAATACAAAATAATTTTAATTTAGTTTTAAATTGCTAATTTTCTTAGAGCAATGATACAGACATAAAAGTATTTTGAATACTTTAAAAAAAGAAATATTTGATACAGAATTTTTCACATTTTACTTTATATTGTATTTACATAGAAAAAATATTGTAGAAAACTTTTAACAGCTCATATTATTAATATTGTTACTCTAACGTAATACTAATTTTATATTCTCGACCTATTTTAGGCTATTATTGCTAAACTATATTGAAACAAAAAATGTTATGAGAATTTTATGCTGTATTTAAAAAACAATAAATGCATTGCTTGCCTTAAATTTGACACACCAAGAAGGCTTCATAGTGAAAACGTAGAATTATTACGACAATACAAAGTTGCTGTTATATGCAAATAATTCGCTCTTCAAAGGATACATTTATAATAGGTACTACCTACTATGTTTAAATGAAAAAAATCCAAGAACTAGTTGAGCAGAAACAACTTGCATTGGAATGTTTTTACCCTCGAAAAAGTTGTTTTAATATCTTTTATAAAAAAGAGAAATGCTAAGTAGTATGATTTTGACTTTGATACAGATTGATTTGTAATATATGGATTGTGATTTATCAACTCGTAGTATTTCTTCTCGCATCGGTCGATATCTTATGGAGAACTGCAGAATATGGAATGAATGTTTAGATTTCAGCAGAATACTTTAATTAACAGTTAAAAAGACAGTCATGTGTTTCGTGGCGAATTTCTTTTTATGCAGAAAATCTTCGGCTACTGTCTTGACCAGGCATGGTTTCCAGATCTTTCATATATATATATATATATATATATATATATATATATATATATATATATATATATATATATATATATATATATATATATATATATATATATATATATATATATATATATATATACGAGGGTCACTCTGAAATTTTTGAGATACAATTAGGATTTTAAAATTATACTATAAAATTTTAGGTGTGTTCAAAGTAGTCGCCTCCACCATAAATGCACTTTTGCAGACAAAATTTCCACAGATTAAATGCCTCAAGCCATACATTTCTTGGAATAGATGAAAAAAATGCATTTATAGCCACATCAATCTCTTCTTCTGAATGAAAACGACGTCCACGTAAGTTCTTTTTTAGATTAAAGAATAACCAAAAGTCACACATAGCTAGATCAGGTGAATACGGTGGATGTTCAATCACTTTAATTTGTTTTGTTTAAGAAACTCAATTGTCAATCCGGCTGTATGTGAAGATACATTGTCATTGTGAAGCCTTAAGTTCTTGACATTCAGTTCTTGTAGAATTTCTGGAAGACATTTAGTGGTATACCAGTTTGCTGTTACTGTCTTCTGTCCTTCCAACTTGATGGTTTAGACCAATCCCCTACTTCTGAAGAAAACAGCATACGTCACTTTTTTCAGTACGCGTTGTTTTTTCACCATTGTTGGCGTGGGATCATCTTCAAAGACCCCTACTTTCCTTTCTTGACGTGTTGGAACGTCAAAAAACGCTATGTACGTTTCATCACCTGTCACAATTTAAGAAATGATTCGGTGGCCACCATCATTTAGCAATTTAAGAGTTTCTTTACTGATTCTGACACGCTCCTCTTTTAGGTGCTCCGTTAGATTATGGGGAATCCAACGGCAAACTTCTTTTTTCATATGTAATTCTTATTGTATGATTTTGTGTATGGTTTCAGATCCAATGTTAAGTTCCTTCTGTATCATTTGATAGGTACAGTGATTATCATCCATTAACATTTTTCGTATGACAGAGACACGTTATCCGGGATTACTGCCGACGGTGGCCTTCTTGTGTGTTCTTCATCCTGAAGAAATTTGCGACCGCTTCTAAATTATCTAAACCATCTGAATACAGCACGAGCTGGAGATTCATCACCAAATGCTAACTGCAACCATTGAACGCATTCTTCTTGATTTAATCCTGCTTTAAAATCATAGAAAATCATAGCGCGAAAATGTTCTCGCGTCAACTCCATTTTCTCTTCTGTTTAAAACTTATTCTACGCTAAACAAATTGCAGTAAGTCAATAAAAAGTCGTCTTCTGTGTTAAAATATTTTGTATTTTAAAATTAAACTGTTATTTTTAACTTGTAAATTCTTGTCTGTGCGTATCTCAAAAGTTTCATATATATATATATATATATATATATATATATATATATATATATATATATATATATAATTTTAGGAATATTTTCATCGAATCTCCGATAATTTGGTGTAATGACTTTTGTTTCACAGAATGTATAAGAAAATCTACTCACTTCTACATCCGGTCATACAAACGATAGTTTAGCAGTAATATATATATCAGTGGATTATATTGCCGCTAAACTATGACATCCAATGCTTTTATGTACCTTCATGGTGTTTTTAGAATGTGATTAAAGTATGGAAAACTTTAGGACGATAAATTCTTAGGATACTAAATTTAAAGTTCTGAGTAGCTTTGATTTTTATATAAATTATTCAAAAAATTTTAACCATTTTAGTGCCTTTTTATGACATTACATAGTAAGAAAATTGAGTAAAAAACTTAAATTTTATAAAATTGTTATATGTCTCAAAATCTTGATAAAATCTATTGCTGCTCCTCCCATAAAAAAGAAGTGAGTATCCCCTGATTTAGACATTAGTAAAATAAAAAATGTTTTTTGTTTTTCAAAACTATATCAGCAAAATGAAATAATAAAAAATAACACCCGTGCCATGTATACCGTTGCTTACGACAACTGCAATACAGATGCACAGTTTTTTGATGAAAGGAAAATTCGCCAAGATTTTGTAAAATATATTTATTGATTATGAATTCCATATATCCACAAATATAGGGCTTCCATAATTTTAGAAAATGTGAAAATAACTGTATTTTTAATTTTTAGACAATTTCTTAAAAAAGTAAATTAAATTACATTTTGTAGACTCATTAATTTTCAGAGAATTTTTGTCATCTTAATAAACCTAATAAATAATTTTTTACATTTCATATACTGGTGACAAATATTTTTTACAAATTCCACGAACAGTCATTTCTTGGAAATATTACTTATGCAACAACTGCAATTACTATGCGAAATGATGGTTTACCGTGATCTTCATTGTTTTACTTATATTTTATAGGTCATTCTCAAATTGCCATGCAATAAAATTACGTACAAGAAAGTCAAAATATGTAAAGAACGCTATTTTGTATTGTCTTTGAAAGACTTGATAACAAGAAGGAAAAAACACTTATTTTTTATTGCCATCCTATTCGTAATACGTTTCTTCCTGTTCTTTTTTACTCATCGCGTTACTCATTGATTTATTATTTAATTGGATATAATTTCGAATTGTGTAAAAACGGATACAGAGGTACTTGTTTAACCAGTTAGTTTTCATTCGGACTTTTGTAACTTAAAACCTTTTTTTAAAAATAAAAATCATTTGAAACAAGATCAAATTCTTAATTTTAAATATAATGCAAGCTGAATTTTAAAACTATTATTTTTCAAAATGTAATTTATTGTCCTGTTTGAGATTTTTAAATTTAATTTTCTTAAAATTTTAAAAAAAGGAGGAAAAAAATTTAATAAAAATATTTTTACACAAAATCAATCTAATTTTAAAAAAAGAAAAATCAAATTTTTTAAGCAATTTTTTCATTTTAATTTCAATGAATTAAAAATATTATGTTTACAAAATAAAATTTAGGTTGCTTTATTGGTTATTTTGTGGTTAATAACCGATTGTCTTACTAATGAATATAGACTTTTTAGAAAGATATTGCATTGAAAGTTTACTTCTAAATCTTTAAAACATTTCTGTAACTTATTTTATTCAGTTTGTCGAAGTTTCAAATTTTTTGAATATTTGGAACATGATGCATGCATATATTTTTAACTACATCTTCGTATGTTTATCTAATATATTAACAAAAAATTTAATTTACCTCCAGTATTTCTTCAACAGGAATTTCCAAACGTTGATTTTTTCATCAGGACATTTCAGAAACCTGTATGCTGTGATCAATCCGCTGGAAATTATGCAGATATATTAAATTATGATTTAAACAGTAATAAAAATGTAGCATAAATGAAATGTCAAGAACTTATTGCGTAATGATCTAAATTAAACTCTAAATTTATCAAGAACTTTTATTCACGGAGAGTGAAAAAAGTTTCTCAAAGTACAAAAATTCCCTTTTTTGCGCTAACCGATGGCGGAAAGGTTAGCGTTTCTAACTTCAAAGCAGTTGGTACCTAGTTCAAATCCTGGTTCAGGCATAGATGCTCTTTTCTATCTGTGTGTGTTCATTGATCCTTTCACTTTCGGAGCGAAGATGGCAAATCCCCAGGGTGAACCACTGAATAAATTATCATCACCTTTGTCCTTTGTAGCGCTGAACAGTATTAAATGAACCCACTGGGTGAGCCACTGAATAAATTACCGTAACCTTTGTCCTTTGTAGCGCTGAACAGGATTAAATGAAATCACTGGGTGAACCACTGAATAAATTACCATCACCTTTGTCCTTTGTAGCGCTGAACAGGATTAAATGAACCCACTGGGTGAACCACTGAATAAATTACCATCACCTTTGCCCTTTGTAGCGCTGAACAGGATTAAATGAACCCACTGGGTGAATCACTGAATAAATTACCATCACCTTTGTCCTTTGTAGCGTTGAACAGAATTAAACGAACCCACCAGGTGAACCACTGAATAAATTACCGTCATCTTTTTCCTTTGCAGCGCTGGATAGGATTAAATGAACTCACTGGGTGAACCACTGAATAAATTACCGTCATCTTTGTCCTTTGTAGCGCTGAACAGGATTAAATGAACCCACTGGGTGAACCACTGAATAAATTACCATCACCTTTGCCCTTTGTAGCGTTGAACAGAATTAAACGAACCCACCAGGTGAATCACTGAATAAATTACCGTCATCTTTGTCCTTTGTAGCGCTGAGCAGGATTAAATGATTATTATTAGAGCCAAGCTTATTTATTGATTTATAAAATTCTACAGTCTTTCATATTGTACATTAAAAAGCTTAATTAAATGTTGCCCATGCATTTAAAATTTAGGATTTTGTACACATATTGTATGAATAATAAAATGACATTAAGAATTTAATACATCATTTTGTAACTATTCTTCATATTTTTATAATTTTGCCCAACGTTTTTCATTGTCTCAAAGGGCAAAACTGTGATGTTAAGAAACCTCAGCGGTATTGTAATAATTATTCTTATAATATTGTTTTTTCATCTTTTTACTGTTGATCAATCAAACACAAAAATATGTGTATTTATGGTCGTATTTTAAAAAAAAAGAAACACTACAATATATAAACATTGTGACAAAACTTGTAAATCATTATTTCGAACAATAATTTAATGATGCATTATAAAATGAATGCTTGTGTGTGCAATTATTGTTTCCTTAAAAAATTCTAATTCTTAATAACAGTCAATTATGATCAAACACACAAACTAAGTAACTTTGTTTACTCATTAAATTAAATGATTAACTTTTATGATTCTTTGAAGAATTAAATGACTTTATGAAAATGAAATGTCCTTGTAAAATTTTAAGTGACATTTAAAACCCTCAGAAAAGTTAGTAAAACTATTTAGAACATTCAACAGAAAACACAAACATACACTTGACACCCAATTATTTATGTATAACTTTATATAATTATTTGTGTGAGACCTATCTACGTTGCTAATTATCTGAGATTCTATTTTTCCAAAAACTTATATCTCTCTCCTTAACAAAGAACAAGGATTCCTATCGAAGGACACGTGAATTTTTGAACGAGTTTTTAAAGCAAATCTATAAATTTATAAAAAGTAAGTAATATATTTATTTCTCATGTAAGTAGTATGTTTGAGCAATCAATATCATGTAATAAGTATGTTTAAGTGCATAAAAATTATTTAAATGCATATTTATTTAATTTTTTTTCCTTTGTTTTATAATGTACCAGATTTCGATGGAATCTTCTTTTTCGCAATTGCCATGCCACTCAATTTCGCTGATAATCGAAAATTAATTGCATAATCAAAGAATATGCGATAGGTTGTTTTCTAGTCATTAATAATTTACAGAAATTCCTTTATATTTATATTTGTTTTTAAAAGAGGAAATTATTTTGAAATAGCTGATTTTCTATACATATTTTAATGTACTGTAGTAAATAAATGACGCTTGTACATTGAGGTATAAATATTTCACATATTAATTCTAATTTATTTATTTGTCTTTCATTTTCTAATGATATAGTTAAAGGCACTCTATAAAAAGTAGGCATTATATAGAATATCTACACATTTTTAGAATGCCTAATGGTTAGGGACAAATATTAAATTTATTATGTACTTTCGTATAAAATATATACGTATATTCTAGAAAATGACTAACGCCATTTATATGATAAGAGGATGAAGATGATATTATTTAAACATCATTCATAATTCTAAAAAATAAGAATATATATATATAAGAGTTTAAAAATAATAACAGAATTTTATATTTTAAATATTAAAGTGCTCTAAACAAAACTTGCCTTTATAATTAAACAAAGTAAAATAAAATATAAATCTTTTTAATAGACTAAGTAAGGAAATGATTGAATTTTAAATTGCTCTTAAATTTATCCCTTATAAAATGTAAAACAATGTGTAATTAAAAATATAAAACAATTTTATGAAAAATATTATAAAGTTAAAAGTAGCTTCTTATTGCAATATGTTTGATTTAAACGATATTTTGAATTATAATACTTCATTATATATTTCGCACAAAGATATCATATTTAGGTGTTATGTTTTTACGTAAGTTTGATGAATCCTTGGTCCCTTCCATTAGATTGAGCAATTGTCATTGACGAAAATGGAATTTTGTGGTCTAGAAGCTCTCTCTGTAAGCAATATCTAAGGCCACATCATAAATTGTGCACTTTGAAATACCGTACAATTTTTTTAGTAATTCTCAGTCTGTGTTTAAGCCATTCTCAGTCACATTCATTGCAGCTGCGAACAAGCTGCTCGAATCACCTCAGAGTTCAATTTAATTTAGACAAAATTTTCAATTTTGAACACATGAATATACAAAATATCCCTTTTATCATCTTTACTAGGAAGACAAAGAAGTTTAGATATTTTTTTACCACACTTGGTGCATGTCAATGGTTTCTCTTAAACAGAGAGAAATGGCATCAAGAATACAAATCTCTTGGCTAAACATGTCATCGTCATGTTGGGTTAATGTTGGTGATAATCTCATCCACATTTTTAGACTTATTTTCTTGCATGAACTGATGTTTTGTATTTCTAAGTAGCTTTATATCATATGTTTCACTGTATTTATATATTTTAAAAATATCTTGGGTTAGAAAAAAAAAGCCATAACAGTTTTTTAAGTTTTCAGCTAAGTGAGGATCTGTAGGGTGCTCATTTGATCCCAGAATGAAAAGTATTATTTGAATTTAACGAATAACACAGTTCTCCAATTTATTGATTAGTTTTACTGCCCTGCATCAAAGTGTTAAGCAAACTTTCAGTACATTGACTTTTTATTTCAGCATAATTCTGGGCATGAAGATAATTTTCCCAAGATCTTCAGTAAGCGCAAAAACTATTTCCCAGTAGTCATATATTATTATTAAATTCATTAATTACTTTTCAATGTAAATTAAATTTTTAACATTAAAAAGTACTTTGCATTGAATAAAATTGTTATACAAATAGAATTTTTTTTCATAACTCTGCAATGATCTAAGATTAAAAAAAATTATTACCTGATGAAAAATAGTACTTGAAGAGGCAAAATACGATTGAGTACAATTTCGTAGAACAACATTTTCACCAATTCAAAAGCTTCAAAGATATTTGCTATGAAGAAAAAATTATAATTAATGCTCAAAATTCACATTGAAAATTCATAGTATGCAATATTCGTGATATTGTTTAAAAGTTTTGAGGAAGAATCTTCCTTAATACATTTTATTTTTATCTCTGATACTAATAACATTTTTAAAGACCAAAAGTACTTATTTTTTATATGTAAAACAGACAAATAAAAGTGTATCAATATAAATATCAATTTTGCTGTAGATATTGTTCTTTACATTTATGTTGTACAGTATTACCATGGAAAAGATTTTCCATAAAAAATGATTTAAAATAAACAATTGGAATAAAAAGTTTGACTACTATTTACTTAAATAATGTATATTATAAATGCTTTAAGTCAATTATTTACTATGAATTTTCATCTTATTCTATAATTAATAATAATGGAAAGAAAAAATTTGCAAAATTCATTTAAATGATAATTTCTTTTCATATGATTATCTCTTTTTATATGATAGTTTCACAAGTATGGAAAACGTATCTTTGTTCTAAAATTTGAAAGAAAGTCAAATTTCTTTTTATCTTATTACAGCCTTACAAATATTAAGCTCTGTTGTCATCAACTCATGTTTAAATTTACATTTTTGAGGAACAAAAATTCTGACTATTTTTAATTGTTGTAAAATTGAAGTAAAATGATTGCTTTCAGAATACATTATATATATTCATTTTACAAGTTTAGGCACTGTGCACATTAAAAAATGTTCAGATCTGAATAAAATTTTGATTTTTTTTCATATTTTACTAGGAATAAAATTCTACATTAAAAACGGTTCATGAAAAACATAACGCTAATTTACATAATTTATTCCAAAAGATTTCTAAAACAAGGTTAATTGATTAGGTATAATGATTTTTCAATCAGGAATTTAAAAAAATCTCCAATCGAAAAATCATTTGCACTTGTAATTGTGTGTGTAAAAAAAATGATATAAAATAAAAAGAATTTTGTTTTATAACATATTTTTACAAGTGCACAACAATGTCTGATTAATCTTGATAACTATGACCTTGAAGGCGAATGATAAATCGTTCAATTAGATACATGGCAAATGGGAGGAATATTTAATGCCATGGCGCATAATGAATGCACGCGCCATTTTATGAAAATTGTGTGTGTGTGTAATCATGAGGAAAAGATCATTATCTGTGTCGTCACTGATAGAGCTTATATTGGCAAGATATGAAAGAGATTTTTCTCGAATATCTGCATAATCCTGTCATGTGTTATTGATGCGGCAGGAAAAAAAGGATTGAAAACATATTTGAATAAATAATCGTCTTTGTTTAAGACCATTGCTCCGAGCAAAATAGCGATTATTTGTAAAATATAAAGATATATCAACATATTATATTTCATAAAATCTTATAAAATGATTACAGTACATAATCTGACATCAATTTAATGGAATTGCATGAAAACCGATAAATAGTCGCGTGTGAATAATGCTTAATTTACTTCATTTATTCGCAATTCGGTTCAATTCAAAGTCATGCATTTTATCACTATTTCTCTCTCACTCACATCACTTGTATTTCAGAAAACTAAATAATTTATTTTTTTATTAATTGTTTGGTATGTCAAATATAATAATTTTTCCTAATGTTTATAACAGTGTTTTTAATTATATTAACCATATTATATTATCCTGATAATTTGTAGAGAAAGATATATAAAAAACAGTGAAAGAGAAGCATTCATCTATGCATAGAATAGTCTTTTATTATTTCACTCACTTGATGCAAAATCATAATTATGTTGCTGATAAGTATAATCATATTGAATTATGTTTAAACATAATTTTAAAATACTACTGACTATAAATGTATATATTTGAAATTTTTATCTTAAAGAGAGGATTCATTAGTTTTTCAGCTCAATCAATTCAACGGTTATTCAAGATCTTTATTAGTTAGCTTGCCATACATTCATTAAAAGAATAATGAAAACATGGATTGATACTTACCTGAAGTCTCATAATTGACGTACATGAAAGTGTTTGATATAACGACCCAACAGTAGACTAAAAAGGTCATCCCGTAGACAAAATTGAGTTTTTCTTGCGTGCCAGTCCATTCTGAGAGCTTCCGTATATTTGAGTTTATTGAAAAAGCCTTCGCAATGTTGAATATTGTAGCTGCAACATGAATTACAATGCTTTATTTTGGAATAATAAAGCAAAAAAAAAATTTAAATATAGCAAAACAATCTGAAACATAAGTACGCTTATTTCCGTTAGTGATAACCAAAGAAAAATATCACAATAAAATTCTTTTTATTTGTCTTATGGCCAAAATAACTTTCATAAAATTGAACATTGAAAAGAGCAAAACATAATTTAGCGAGTAATTATTTCATTGCCATTTCAATACTGGTTTCCCTTTTCATCCTTATTTATTTTATTTAACCATTGTATAGAAAAACAAGCCAATAACAAAAAGTGCTTGACTAGTGAATGAACGAAACTGCTTTCCGCATATTACTTTTATAGTGAGTTAAGTGACGTTTTTAACGATTTTTATTTAAATAAATTACCCCAAATTACAATTTTAACATAGTTTTCCGTTAAAGAAACAATAACACATAAAATCCTTATTGAATTTATTATAATGGTTTAGAAAGAAGTTTTGTATTTCCACAAGTAAATTTTCTAAATATACTTATTTTTAAGTTAACAACAATTAAAAGTGAAAAGGATTTTTTAAAATATTTAAAGTTAACTTAACCTGATATATTCTATATCACAAAAGATAGGTTAAATAAAACATCTTCCTATACATTTTAATATTTAACTTTTATATATTAAATATTAAAATTTTATAGAAAAATTTTAATTTATTTAATATTTTACATTTAAAATGAAATTTGCAAAATTATAGTATATTTTATTCAACATTTCTCGTTTCATTTAAATTGTAATTATTTGTATAAAATTTTCATTCAGTAATAGTACTAAGCAGAAATTATATTTCCTTAATTGCATGTCTTTAGGTTTGGCTTTAATTATTTAAAAAAAAAAAAAAAAAAAAAAAACACTTCATACGGAAACTTTTCTAAAATCTAATATTATGACATTTTTTCATTTATTCGTTGCATATTGAACTAGTGTATGCATATTTACTTATAAAATACTTGAGTAAAATTTAGAGCTAAAAGAAAGGAGCTAAATGAAATACAAAATGATGTCGTCTCTCTTTCTATACAGCAATTTTTTTTTAATTTTGTTTTAGAATAATTATTTATATTTAGTGAAATAACATTAACAAAAATTAATAATTCCTATCTTAATATTTATATTATAGTACATAGTTAACAAAACGCACAGGTAACGATATATTTAAGGTAAGGGTTTCATTATGTTTGTAGATTTAAAGTAAATTTTGATATTTTATTTACAAAGAAAAAAATTGTTTGATAAAAATATCAGATCTATAATGCATTATTTTTCTGTTTTAGTAAGACCCTGTTTAACGCTGATTCGCTTTTACGCTCTATTACAGGGCCATCCTGCGTTTCGCGAGCCACATGCCACTCTTTGAATGATTATTTGTGGCTCTCGATAAATATTTCCGAATTTCCTTTTCATTTTTGTGTTATTATATTATAAAATATTATTACCTTTCCATGTATTTCAAATTGTCTTTTAAATTACTGACAACAAATATGAAAAACTAAGTGCAACGTTGTAATAAATTTCATTTCTGTCCAAGTTAAGAATAATATGACAGATCGAAAACAACGCAAGAGAACACAGACAGAGGCGTAATCGACCGATTACAGACCGATTTTGAGTTTGTAAACTTTCATTGCAAAGGTCAATTGACATTGTGCTCTGGAGGAAACAATTTGTATCACTCTTGCTACGAACATAATTTGTAATCTGCAATTATTGGTAAATTAACTATAATTTGTTTCGTAGTATGTAAAACGTGTTGTTATTGTTTTATTAACACTAAAATGATAAAGTTAGTAATTTACGTCAGCATTATGAAACCAAACATCCTCAGTTTTCTAATTAGTGTCCACCAGATTACAAATTAGGATCAGATAAACTTGCTTTCTTAAAATCAAATTTAAATAAACAACAGACGATTTTGATGACCCTTAGCAATTAAGCTAATAATGTGGCTGAAGCCAGTTTTGTTATTCCTTGGAATATTGAAATTGCAAAATGAAGATATGGAGAAGGAGAGCTTATTGAAAAAAACTTGCAAATGTACTTAAGGTTTTAGATCCAAATAATGCAGCATTGCACAAAACTTTTTCTATCTCGAGAAACACAACCGAAGGACGCATAACTGCTTTTAATGCATCTCTTGAATATAATTTTAAAAATAACTTGAAGAATTAAATAGCATTCATCTTAGCCCTTGATAAATAGACAGATATCATAGATCTTCCACAATCGGCAGTTTTCATACATTTTGTTCCACCTGACTTCGTTGTTAAAGAAGAATTATTAAATTTAGTAACACTTCAAGAGTCAAATGGCGGTGTCGATGTTAAAAATGCATTAGATTCTGTAATGAAAACTTTTGATGTACCTCTTGATAAACTTGTAACCATTTGAACTGATGGAATTCCGACAATGTTGAGTAAAAAAATCGGTCTTAGAGATTTTAAGAGTTGATTTTCACAAATTCCACTATTCATACCAATTCACTGAGAACATTTCGAGAATCGAAGCATCCTGAATTTAAAAAAAAGGCTGCTTGTCGAATTATCTCACACACACACAATATTCGAAACAACGTAATTCCTTTTATTCCACTTTAAATTTCGTGAAAACCAAACACCGATCAGTATTAACTAACCAGCATCTCAAATAATTACTGAAAGTGCTGTCATCAATTATTCACCAAATTTCAAATAATTATCAAGAGAAATAAATATTTGTGTTTAATTCTTAATATTTAAATTCAATATACATATTTTGTACTTTTATTTATTTTTCTCTATTATTTAAATTGTAAAAATTACTCGAAATTGCATGCAGCGTTAGTTTTTCTGATAGCTGAAGCAGTTTATCTGTGTTTTTTCTTTCCTGCGGTGTTATACAAACGTATTTTTAACATTTCAAACACTTGTTGACGTAATTGTAAGTATAAATTTATGGAATATAACGATTGATATAGTGACAAATATTATAATTGTTAGTTTTTTATCATGGGTGATAGTAAAAAAAAAACACGAAAATAAAGCAGCAAAAGAAAGCATTTCACTAGAAACTAAAGTTCAAGTGATTAGAAAATTAGATACTGGTGAACGTCCCTCTCGAATTGGCGCTGCATTGAATTTAGCAACTTCAACAATAAGGACCATTTTTAAGAATAAAGAAAAAATACAGTTTTTGCCAATTACAACTATGAAGTCGGATTTATTTTACTTATATAAAATTAGTTTTGAAATTGTAAACATTAATAAAAATTGAATAGAAAATATGTCAAAATAAAATTTAAAAAGTCTCCGATTGTTTGATATCATGCATTTACATATATTATGAATAAAGAAGAAACTATTTTTTTAAATAATTTTTCTGATTATTTTGTGGACTAAATAATAAATAAAAGGTACATAGATACTATTTTTTTAACAAACTTATGACACGTAGCAAGTAGTTTACGTAAATCGAAAACTATTTGTATTATAATCATCACAAACTTCAATTATTTTTAATTTATATTATTTCTTCCAAAATATATAGTCATCAAAAGAAAGTAATAAATAATTAGAAAATTAACTACGTTATGCTCAAAACTAAGATAGAATAGCTAATATACTAAATTTTTAAAGTTGCCTTACCCTTCACACTTTTTATTTCCATCTCCTCCGATGCGAAAGCTAAATCAATGACTGTGCCCGCCACGAGGAGAAGAATAATCGCTCCCATTACGTACCTAAAATTCAAAAATTATTAATTTTCACGTGATAATTATAAATAATATATTAAATTTCCAAAAATAAATTCTCAATTATTTTAATTAGATGTAATTTACGTGCAAACAATTAAATCATAGGAAAGTAAGGGGAAAGTAATGTAGCACCACGTGATTTTAGTTTGCTAATAATGAAAATCAATAAAACTTAAATGGAATGATACTTGAAAGAACAAAAGTATGTGGAAGTCATTGATAAATATTAAATATTTTAATGCCAAATATGCTAATAAGTTTAAAGAATCAAAAATAAACTTGAAAATTAAGTCAGTTGGGTATAAAAAATATTTCTACCATGGTGGAAGACAAATGATTTCACAGAATATGAAATTCGTTGTTTTTTAAAATTAGAAAGTATATCTCTGCTTTCTAAATAACTTATAACTCTTTATATTCTCAGGAAATTTCTAATATTATTTTACCTCTTTTTTAATTTAATAAATTGCTTAGGAATTTTTTAATGGGACAATCTTACTAAATAATATACAGTTATGATTATTATGAGTATTAATTAAACATTATAACACATTTATGCTATTAAAATGCTGAATTTAAAATTATGGAAAACAATTTTGTTGAATAATTTATTTGCAAATTTTTTAAATACAATATTTTTTAGATATTATATTAAGGATTTACATCGAGACATCAAAATCCAGGAACTTGGCTGGTGTAATCTGTTTTAAGATATATGATGAAAGAAAAACAAAAGAAAAAGTGCATTATTAAATGATTTGGAGAATAATTAAAAAAATGTGAGATGTAATCCTGCACTAATCACAATAGAATTATAAGCATTAATAATTTTATGTTGATAAAATTTAATGTGAATTTAATACATTTTTAACACATTTTTTCATAACAGTTTTTACTCAATAATAATTTCGAACAAAATTTTATAGTTTGTTGAGTAATTTGAAAGTTAGAGAAGAATTTTTGGCTGGATTATTTTTAATTTTTTCTTAAACTACAACGATTATGTTGAGTAATTATGGTCGAATACCAAGTCGTCTTCAGATGTTATAAGTTTCGATATTGCTCTCACTGGAACTAAGCACAGTGTATCTGTGATATCTATAGATTATAATTAAACACGTGATCAAGACACTGCATTATAGGTATGGATATTATTTTACTTGTGCTCTTGTGCTTGACGTTTGTACACATACTGAACAAATACGCTGGTTGACGCTGCATATTCTGGTCCATTAATGCCAAGACCTAGCATCTATCATCAAAATTACAAATCGACCAACCGATCAGCACGTTTCTTCAATTATCTTGTATCTAGCAAAGGTAATGCAACATTTTTCAATGTTTAATTGTTGCAAGTAATCTTATAAGATTTTTTCTTAAAATTTTCACACGTCGAAAGTTAAAAACTATAATTTATTACTTGGGAATTTGAGTGCCATTTTGAAAGGATACCAGCTATGTTGTTTAAATGCGTGCTCCACAATTGCCCATTGATGTTTATAATAGGTTAATCATTCATAAATTATCAAAATAAATCCGTATTCAAAGCTTAAAAGCTGTTCCTAAATTATTTTGGGGCATACATTTTTATAACAAGATATATTATTAGATTTTGTTACATATGATTTTTGTTGCTTATATATTTAACAAAATATATAAGTATAGTTTGCCACTCAACGGTAATTTCTTCCTCACTTGGGCTAATTAGACCAGAAGCGAACAGTTTATAGTGGATTATCACAATAGATATTAAAGCTAGAGGTGGGAATTGAACCCATGAATTTTTCATCCGAAGCCGAGAGGTATAACAATTTAACTGCCAGCTTGGTCAAAGCATATGTAAGAACTATAGTTCCTTAAGAAACTACTTTTCTTTCTCAACTTTGAAAACTGTCCACATTAGATGAATATTTTAACATAATAATTCGCAAAATATTGTTTTATGTCTAATCTGAAATTAAATCAAATTCAAAGTGAACTTAATCAAAGCATACTTAAATACAAGAGGAAACTATGAGAAAAAAAATTTATTTCATAGATACATGTATGTAAATATTTTTGCATAACAGTACGCATTACATTCGACGATCATAAAATGTTACTTTATATAATTAATTTTTCAGACTTCTCATTTCGAAATGTAACCAATTTGCATTTCTACTCATACAGTGGGAAAAAGCTGAAAAGATAGAGAAAACATGCACAAAAATGAAACATGAAATCACACATTTTTAAGTATTCCACTCCCTTTTTCATTTTCTTCTATGATGAAAATTAATAAGGCGGACAGTTATTTGGTGTTATAATCGAATTAATTAATGCTTTCCACACCACGTTCCTCATAAAGATGGCACTTAAGTACCCAATTATCAAACAAGTATTTATTAAGTTAAAAGTCATTTTGGCAGATTCTTCTCATTAAAATTCACATCATGCGGCGTCAATAAATCATCTTAGATTTCTATTTAGTGTCTCCCCTAGACAGATAACTGGACTGTATCAATGTAAAACTTTGATGCCAGAAGAAAAAGTTATCAGTACAAATGCAAACTCGATAAATAAACACATGAAGAGTGGTAAAAACAAATTTCTCTTTCAATAAAGATTAGATATATGAGACCAATTACAATAGTATCAAGTGCGTATTTTTTGTAAAAATACAAGTTTCGAAGGTATCGCCATAACTTGCTTCTCCTTTTAAGATAACTTTGGCTAATTAATTTTATTACAAGGAAATTATTGACATCTCGGCACTATTTTAATCTTTAAAAGGGCAAACTATAAACAGAAATTTAAAAGGATGAGAAGAGATAAAAATTAGAAATCCCTGTTATAAGTTCAGCAAAAAAGTTTTTAAAATTGATAAAGAATAAATCATGCTATCTAAAAAGAAGTAAAGCACTGAATTATGAAAGAACGAGAAATATATATATATATATATATATATATATATATATATATATATATATATATATATATATATATATATATATATATATACACTGGTGTGCAAAACTTAAGCAACAAGTGCGTTTTTTGTCATAACTCTACAAGAAATCATCCGATTGAAATGAAATTTGAATATGATGTACATTATTCTGTACTTAAACGATGGTAAAAGAATAATGGCGCAGAAATGAATATAAAGCTTAAAGTAGGGTATGGAACAAAAAAGGCTTTATTTGACATATAGTGGCGTTACACATGATTGCCTGAAGAAGCGTAAGTACAACTGGCAGATGTTCCCTAGTATGGGATATGCCCTCCCCTTACTGTAATTGTTGCTTGGCATCGTCTCTCCATGCTAAGCACCAGATTATCCAGGAGTTCCTTGGGTAAACGTCTCCATTCCTCCTTTAACGCTTCTTTCAGCTGATGGGTGTTACCAGGAGGATACTGTCGTGTCGCAAGACGTCTCTCTAATGCATCCCACACATGCTCTATGGGATTTAGATCTGGAGAGTAAGAGATTAGATCTGGAGATCTGGCCAGTCCATTCCTGTGATATCTTCACTTTCCAGTAGCTCTTGAACATTAGCAGTACGGTGTGGACTGGCATTGTCATCCATAAATATGAAGTCTGGTCCAATGGCCCCTCGGAACAGACGCGCATGGGGTAGGATTACCCCATTGCAGTAGCAGTCTCCAGTTACAGAACCTCGATCGAAGATCTGAAGCTCAGTCCGCCCGTTCAACATAATGCCACCCCAGACGAGAACTCCAGGACCACCGTAACGATCTCTTTCCGCGATGTTATTAGGATGAAATCGAGCTTCTAGATCAACTGATGTCGAGATTCGCTTGTAGCACTAAAACGACTCTCATCTGTGCAAAGGACGCGACTCCATTGATGAGGTGTCCAGGTTTCATGTTCTCTGCACCACTCTAAACGGTGCCACCGATGGCAAACTTTTAAAGGTATGCAGCGTTCAGGACGTCTAGCAAATAAGCCACCTTTGTGGAGGCGTCTGGACACTGTAAATCTTGATACTTGTCCTCCTATGGCTGTGCACAGTTGCTGAGATATGGCGCTCGCTGACTGATAACGCTTTCTTTTCGCCTGAAGGATAATGTAACGGTCATCTTTTGGTGTTGTTTTCCTTGGACGGTCACCACCAACGTTCCGAACAGCTGTACCAGTAGTTTTAAAGGCATTCCAAGCACGAGAAACAACACTTTTGTTGATCCCGAACTCTTCGGCGACACTGGTCACACTACGCCCCTCCACAAGCATCCCAATCATTCTTCCTCGAGTAAAGTCGTCTAAATGATTTCTTGAAGACATGTTCCACAAAACAAATCACTTGCACTTACAGCGAATGTCTTTAACTACGATGCTTTTCATCCTTTTATCACAGTTTTGACCTGCGCGCGCCGACCCACAAGGTTTACGTACACTTACATCACATATGACGTTTCATTTCGAAAATTTGCATGCAAATAATCTTTCTATTGAATTACGTGCATATTATACTGCAATTTCATGGCTATCTTATACTTTGTTGGGGAGCTGTGGACGAAAAACCACTTGTTGCTTAAATTTTGCACACCAGTGTATATATATGCTTGAATATTAAATTTGACTCTATCAAAATAAATCTATATCAACATATTTCTCTATATTTTGCTAATATAGCTACATTAAAAATTATAATTTTGCTTAATACCTAAAACCATATTTAAATGAACTCTGAAATTGAATCGATGCCATAGAGGTATAAATCTATATTTGTCTCATCTGCTTTAGAAAATTAATCGTTTCTGGAAAATTTAGGGAAGCTAAACAGTGAAAGCATTACAACAAATGTAATGTTGTGAGCCAGCTAGGCTGTCGTTATGGGGTGCGCTGCTCCACTTTTTCTACGGAACCATATTTAGGAGTGGAGTCGGACTTCCTCAGTACATACATACATGCCATAGGTCCCTTTTAATAGGGTAGGCAACCATTCATACCAGGAAAGGGCAAAGACAGGATAGACCGAGAGAGAAAGTACATCCATGCCTGAAACGGGATTCGAATCCAGGACCTCACTACACACCGTCAAGCACGCTAACCACAAAACAAGTTGAGCGGCACAACAAATGTAATAAACATGCCATAACAAGTTAAAATTTAAAAATAATTTAGAGCAACATTATTGCTTGAGACAGGAAATCTATATAATTCTCTCTTTCGCGATTACTCATAAATTTGAATTTCACTTTTCCTTCATAATGAATTATACTAGTCATATTTTCTTATAGATGGCTCCTTAATTACAAAGCTTCAATTTTTAGTTTTGATTAAACCAAACTCCAAGTCTAAAGCTCAAGTCATATCGAATTAATAATTCAAAAAATTGAGTTTTTGAAATATTAATTTGAGAGTTACTTTTAAAAGGGTTGAATTATATTTCATACTTTAGGGGTGTAGTGTAACAGGCCTCCTCGTGGTGCACCCTGGGTAACGCTAAATCTGTTACAGCCTTCGTCTTTCTCTTTCATACTTCATTTCTTTATTTTACTGCAAGACTTATTATGCTTGAAAGAGCCAAAATAAGGACGTAATTAAAAATATCTCATATTTTGCGAAACATCATACATCTTTAAAGCAATTAATTTGTAATTAATTAATTTTTAAATAAACTCAGATTGTGTTGTAAAAAGATACGTTTTCCATTATATTAAAAATTAAATTACTTAATAAGTGCATAAGAGATTTATTTTTCTTTGATTGTCAAAAATAGTGAGAAAAATATTATAATCATTTGTTAGAATTCTTTAAGAACAGAAAAGTTCATTTGTCTACTCTCTCTTAATTTCGAATAAAAAAATGTCGCCAAATTAATAAACTTTTAATTTGTCGTCATTTTTTTCTTTGTTGACTGGCATTATATTCTTGAAATAGAAATATAATTTAGGTTAGTTGAAACAAAACAATCTTAAATTGATAGAAATTAGAATAACTTTAAATACTAGATAGCCTAATTTACATACAAATGACTCTTTGTGCAGTGTGAAATTCAGATTGACATTGTTGGCGACAAAAAACAGAACATCAAGGAAATTTCTTAAAAATTGATCACAAGTTTTTCTGAATTTATTATTTTAATGTTTTGCTTTTATCAATAATAAATAGTTGCAAAAAAATAAGTGCGACATTTGCAAATTGTCCAATTTTAAAATTTAAAAAAAATATAAAATATATTTATCATGCTGAAAGACAAAATTTTGGTAAATATTCACATTCAAAGGGTTATTGTCTCATGTAGAATTAAAAAAAAATTTTTTTTCTTGTTATAATTCAGTTTTGTTTTTACAATCTGTTTTATCTTTTTTGAGTTTTAATTTCAGATCGAAAAATGTGACTCCCAAAAATTTGTTTCAGTATAACGAAAGCATAAAAATGACTTATTTTATGTTGAAAGTTTGACAAATAAATAGATTAAGATTCTGTGTATATTATGTATTTAATTTTTATAGACCAAAATTTAGAGCCAATTTAATGCCAGGAAAAACACTTAACAAATAAATTACTAGCAACAAAAAAATTTTTTTATAATTGTTAACTAAAATGATAAATAATGAAGTGAAAATCTATTTATATTTATGCGATAATTGTTTAAAATTTATATATGAGATTCCTTATAAAGTTTTATATTTCTAATGCTGCAAAGTATTAGATATATATTCCTTTTTTTATTCCTTTTATATAATTTTTTAATTAAATTATCTCTACTGCCCAAATTCACTTATCAAATAACAAATTGCATAAGTTTATTAAAAATATAAAATTAAATATTTTAAATCTCATAAAGTTGAGAGAAAGTATGAGTTAAATTTTACTGCATCATGAAATAAAAAGTAAATTCTTTATCCACAGAATTTTCTGCCGGATATAGCCACGAAATTACTTTGTCATTGAAACTAATAGCTTCCTGAATTAAAATTTTTGCATACTTAATTTACATAAAATATTACTTAAAAGGTTTAACCTTATAATTCAATCGAACATTTATCATTTTATATTTAAATTATTATTTTTATCATAAAATCTTTAAAAATAAAAAATATTCATTTTTAACGTGCATAATCTGCAGAACAACATTTTATAATAAATATGTGAGATGAGATTTAAAATCACAAACACTTTCAGTAGAATTATTTTTCCCTTTTTTAAAAAAATGTTTAATGCTTATTGGAAAAAAGAATATAATTTTTTTTTTGTAAAAAGTACGACGTAAAAATTCCTTACATAATATTTTTTAAATAAATAAATAAATAAAAGTTTGAGTCGGTTGAAACTAGTTTGAAGCAGATAATCTTCTTGTAAATGATACGATTATTCTGAGAATTATTTTTTTTTTCTTTTTGCCTTTTGCCCCTTTTGTTTTCTTTGGATCATTTGTATGCAATTCGTCATGCACGCTAAAAATCCATCAATTACTGTACCAGCGAAGAACCACTTTGCAGAAATAATCCTTGACTTGATACTCAGCTTTAAAAGGTCAATATTTGTTCATAACAAGCCAATGAAGAATTCCTGTAATTTTTTGTCTTGGTTAAAATAAGTACTGCTACTTTCACTTTGACGAAGCATTTTCACAACCTTCGGTAGCTTTTGAATAAATGAGTCGCATTTGAATCTAGAATTAATAAAAGTATTGTGTCTCTATGTGCTATCAATAAATCACAGAAGTAGCTAAAAGAAAGTCGCACAAACCCCATTCAATTACGTTTTACCGGGTGATTTAGAAGTTAAACATGAATTACATCTGATTAAATATATTATTTCGCTGCATTTTATGCCTTATTCGAAATTAATTTATTTTTTCAAAGAATGTGTTTTTCAAGGACTCTAGTGGTTTGTCCGAATTTATGATTGATGATAAGTGTTACATATTTTCTCGATAAATGTTTGTAACAAGAACATTATAAATTTTTATTATAACATTATAAATTTTTATTTATTTTTTCATTGTTAGCGACGATTGATTTACACATTTATTATTTTATAGAAAATA
The DNA here is from genome assembly GCA_030067965.1 of Latrodectus elegans. Lineage (NCBI taxonomy): Eukaryota > Metazoa > Arthropoda > Arachnida > Araneae > Theridiidae > Latrodectus > Latrodectus elegans. Next base: position 41,161,294 of record CM057815.1, read on the forward strand.
ATAGTATTTCATTAACTAAACAACAAATGTATGAAGCTGTTATTTTAATTATTTTCTTTCAATGCTATTTGTATTTCCTTGGATATAAATGAAATGATTATAATAGTTTAATAGGAAGTTAATTATTTTAACTACTTCATCACAATTACATGCAAACATGAATTAATAATTGTTTACCTTAATAATATAATTTGATGATTTAAACTTGCTATTTTCAAAAATTTAAAATAATATTTTTAACATTACTTGATAAGTAGTGCTTATTTATTTTCTTCAATGAAATTGTACTTACTTAATTCATACACTCGAATCACACACACCCAGTTAAATATATCATTCATTTTTACCATTATAATCACCATAGAAACATAGATTTTGAAGGAATATATACACAAGTGACTATAAAATCTTAAAATAATTTTGTTTTCGTAGAAATTACAATTCTAAAATATTTGATAACTAAATTAGAAGCCAATTTTGATCATACAAAAATTAGCAACGGTCAGTGTTTTATTTATGAATAATAAAATAAAGAATTAACTGTTTTTTCATAGCAATTGGGAGAAGTTATAATAGCCCAAAAATAATTAATAATTTAATATTTTTTGCCAAATAGCCAAATAAAGTCAAAAATAGCCAAAAAATAATTAAACGAAAGTCAATAATTTGCATTTTTACGAGTTGTATATAAAACTGTACTTGATATTGTAACATTTTTTTTCAGTTTACGCACTATAAAATTGTTGCTAAGCTTTAATTTAATGATAAAATATTGTTTTATTTTTTACAGGTAAAAGATGTTTTAACTTGCGATTTAATATGTTTAAATGGTGCTCGAAATTAAACTTCATGTAAATGAATATTTGTGAAAGAGCATGTAAAAAAAGTAAACATAAGATTTTGGATCCTATATTAAAAGCAATTGCTCATATAAAGAAGCCACAAACTGTATGTGAATGATTCTAACAAGACATAATTACGCTTAATGTTAATACTAAACAAAACACCCAAGAGACATAATGTTTTAATTTCTATTTCCATCATTATTTCTGTCTCTCTGTTTCACAATTAATGATAATATAGTGAAATAGTGTCTGTGAAAATATAATATAGTAAAACACTGCCATTTTTCCATCAACATAGAAATTATTAGATTATAACTATTATTTACTTACAGAACAATCACTTGAGAGTGAGTGAAATGAAGCGGCTTCTGGGTCTCACAATGTCTCACTTTGAAGTCCCAATTCAAATTCATTTTTTCAGGAACTGAAAGATTAACAAAAATGATTACGCTTTTTGGGAACACTTAATTCAATTCAATCTGGGAAGTTAAATATATTATGTTTTCAAAACATTTGTATGCAGATAACATTATAAGTTGATTTATTCTCATTTATAGCAATTTTACATGCTAATAAATTTATTATTCTTGTTGTAGGTGAAGAATAAAATTTAGTGAACATACTGATTTCTGCTCTCTAAAACAATTAAAATATAGTTTCAAACCGATCTAATGGGTTTTTTTTATTTCTTGCCATATGTGGTATAAGCAGATTGAAATATTCATATTTTATTTGAATTTTCCATCGTCTATTATTATTATTACGTAAATTAATCCATATGCTTCATTACATGTTTAAAAATAGAGGCACAGTTGCCGTATAATCCAGGATTCCGAATTCTGATTTTTTTTGGCAATTAAGAAATGTTGCCAAGATAACGTACCGTGACATGCTCCATGACGTAAATACTAGAGTTACCAAACAAGAATTTATTGCATAATTCTTATAGGTCTCCATATGTATGATGTAATAAAAACGAGGTTGCCAGATACATAAGAAAATCCACCAAAAAATTCTCCAAACTCAGAATTTGGCATCCTGGATTATACGGCACCTGTGCCAAAATAAATTTTATTAAATGTTTGCTGTAAAAATTCAATTTTTTTTCAAATGAAGTAAGAATCTCACTAAGTTTAATTAAATTTCTACCGGCCTTTATAATCAATTCTAGCCTTTGAACCTTAAATCAATAATTTTTTTTGATAAAATCGTTATTTATGTTATTAAATAGGCATATGTATTAATTTGTATAATGATTTATTGTAAAAGATTGACAAAAAACTAGAATACTAAATTTGAAATAAATTATTTTATTTTTGACAAGAAATTATAATATGTATTTTAACTGTATAATATTTGATACGATTATAAACGAATAATTGTACCTTACATATTGCGAACACCCATATTGGGTTCCGTAAGATGATACATTGTTTCATTATAATCTCGGTAAGCTATTATTCATGATACTTAGTAAATATGTCATTAAAAATACATAACTAATTAGTGAAAATGTGCCTAAAATATAATAAAAATTTAAATTTTAAATTATTTACTTCTAACAAATCATTTATCTTATTTTTTATTTCTGTTTTATTTTTTATAACTAAAATTTATGATAAATTAATTTTAAACAAAATGATCATTTAATTATTTAATGCAGTTAAAAGCATTTTTACTTCTCATTTTAAGATTTAGATAAGAGCTACTTTTAAAAACATTTTATACAAGTTTTTTTATCCACTGTTAAATTTGCTTGGAATTATATATATGAAAAGGATGTGAATCAAAGTTAAAAAAAAAATTGCGTCATCTCAAAATAAAACACTTATTTGAATAACATCAAGTCATATTGTTATTTAATCTAGTGATTATTCATAAGAAGAATATAAATGGAATGTAAAAAATTTAAGTATTAATTTAAATATTTGAACAATTCCACTTAATACTGTTATTTCTGCTATTAAATAATCTATAGCTTATGGCGAATATATTGCTACAAATTGTACAATAGAATCATTTGACTAACACACATGAAATCAGTGGAACAATAAGTGCTTACGATTAACTCAATCAGATAATACATTTTGTCGAGAAATCACTACTTTAAAATTGATATGAATTTGAAATTATATAATGTGAGTAATAAAAAATTAATAATTCAATATATTGGTGTGTGTACTCGAAACTATTTTCTTAAATTTCATTTATGGAACTACTAACCTTTTGAAAACATTCATGATATTCGAGAAATGTATATATTAGCAGAAAAATTCAGAACTATATCACTAAATAAAAGAAATCCTCAAAATGGAGTAAGTTATATCTTATGTTTCAAATATACATTATAAAATAAAGAAAAGCCTATTCATTTACTTTGAAAATTTTGTCTTAAGAAAATAGAACCGTCAGCGTCACGCAATGATACAGAGGGTATTAACACATTTTTCGACCGATTTCGGGGTCCGTATATTTAATGTTTAAAAACTAAAGACTATTTTTTTATATATAAATGTTTAATCTGAGAGCTTTTTATCTGTACTATACGTCTGCTTCGTGTTTTCCATGACAGAAGAGCTTTTCGAAAAATTTCTAGGGGTATTGCTTCCCCTTCCACTACTTTCCAGAGTCCATCTATCGTGGTGGGTTTATGTTTAAAAAGAACTCTTTTTAACACACCAAAGGCGCAATAGTCAAAAAGTGAAACGTCAAGGGACTTCGCAGGAATATGTTGAAAAGGTATATATATATATACAATACCTGTATTATATAGTCGTCATTTTTTCAAGGAATGCAGTGATAGTTTTCGAAGTATGACTTGTAGCTTTGTCTTGATGAAGCTTCACTCTTTGAAAGTCGTTGGGATGAAGAAGTGGAATTTCTTCTGTAAATATTGGACGTGAAACCTTCTTCTGATAGTATGATGAGTTAATTTCAACATTTTTTCTACTCTTTTTATTTTTAATTTCCCATTGTAGGTGAAATCTGTGGCAATCATAAACCCCTTACTGAAACTTTCTTTACATTGATGGAATCAGGTATGTATATTTTTTTCTCCTCGTTTTCTATAGTAAATAGATCATTTTTTGTTGCAGTCATTTAGGTAAACCCATGTATGTCAAAATGTATTTCCATTTATATCCTGCTAAATGGTTTTCATACAGGATTCTATAAAATGTTTTACGTTTAGCCACACGGCTCGACAAAGCTAGAGAAAATTATGTTTTTTAGCTTTTTTAAGTAGTAAATCCTGGTTCATTACTTTATTTATTGTTTCAACAGATGTATCTAAAGATTTTACAATTGATTTCTGTGTTGGCGGATTTTCTCTTCTGACTAGCG